>JAHREE010000094.1:1079190-1125940 GCA_033628505.1 Tringa tobata
TCAGGAGGCTGCTTGTCAATGACACCCTCATCTGGCTCTGCTCCTCTGCCGTTTGCAACCCATTTGGGACATCCTCCCTGGCTGCTGCCTTTTATTAGCCGATGGGCTGAAGACAATGCTATGTCTGCACCATGACTGTAGCTTTTCCCGAGGAAAGCTGGAATGGGTTCATTGTTACACACCCCAAACAGCCATGGAAGAGCTCTGGAGCTGAGACTTTTTTTTGTATTTAGGCTTGGACTGGAAACTATAACTTTAACCTGGTTTTCATGTTTTCTTTTCATATTAAGTTTTTTATTGTAGAAAGAATATGGACTGATTTCTTTAAAAAACAGCAAATATGGTAGGCAGAGTGAAGAGTTTTTTGAAAGAAATCTTAGGTGTGCAAATTTTAGTATGTTCATGTCTAAACCAAGCTTGTTGATTTCAAAATAGTTACTTTTCTTCATACTTGAAAAATAAAATTCATCCTTTTAATATTTTTTTTCAATTTCAATGTGATAAATATTGGATAAAAGCCTGGAAACATCAATCTGAAGAATAATGAACTAATGGGAACAAAAGACCTTGTTGGCTCTTCACAAGGGCTCAAAATCCAGCAGCTGCCTCTGGGTCCACTCACATTCCTGATGCCTGAGAGTCACACTGGTTAGACACCTAAACAAAACTATACTTTAGTATTGTCAAAAGTGCCGAAGTGATCTAGGAAACAAGGTTATTATCTTTGTGTTGAAGCCTGTAACCCTTAATCAAATAACTAATTTGAAAATATTTTCCTAGAAACATAAATGCAGGCTCCCATTTTTGAAAAACCTCTCTCTGTGTACTTAAGTAGGGTGACTCATGGGCTTTGCTTTGGCCACCTAAACCAATGAAGAGGAGAAGAAACCTGGTTAAGCTGATGCTCTGGCTTGCTGACTGCCAGGGTTGGTTTTGATCCATGGCCTCTGGTATTTGGAGTATTTGCTTTCCCCTCTCTTAATTTCTGTGGGGAAACTTCCCCTCGCTATTTAAATATTAAATCCTCGCCCTACTGGAATGTCGCAGTGTGCTGCCTACAAACAGAGATGTACGGGCTCAGTATTTCCAGTGCAAACCAATTTTGAGTTCCAACTCAGGAGGCCTTTGTTGATTTGCTCTGAGGATACACATATGTCTTTTGCTGGGAATTTTGCGTGTATTTGAGTACTGAGATCAAATAAGTACTGACACACATCAGAGTCCTTAAGGCATGGGGACTGCAGCTATGGTTTCCCTGTTCTGGCAGGAGTGTCAGGATGGGCAGCAACAGCAATTGCAAGACACCAAGTTTCTATACTTTTGATGTTTAAACACAGTTTATCTTAACGGGCTCCAGACTGAGGTCAACCCCTTTAACCCTACCAGGTTATTCCTCCAAAAATGCTGCAATACCCAGCTAGAGGAGAAAGGTAGCATTATTGCAGTCTTCAAAACATTGTTTTGGAAACTATTAATCTTTCCCTAAACCTCCTTTGTAAAATTTCATTTGCTGACTATTCGCTACCTATGTAGCTCACCTTAATCTTGGCTGACATCACGCACCAGCAGGTACCTCTAATCCCCTGACAAATCATTCGTTGTTACGACGGGCACCGGTTTTCTTCTTGTCTCCTTTTTACAGGCTGGTTCCCTCCTAAGCAATGACAGCACTTATTAAAGATAATGGTATGATGGGGAATAACAAAATTTTAAAAATACTGTTGCCAAGTAATAATTTGATTGTTTCTTTTGGGAAGATGCATTCTATGCACAGAAGTGCCAGCGTCCCTCTGGGTGCATGATCCCATGCTTGCATCAGTCCACTGCTGAGCCCACTCCTGAAACGCAGCTCTTCTGGGCTCCCATACAGTTTATCAAAGAGTTACTAGCAGCAACACTTGCGGGGTTCGGGCATATGCTGGTGCAAATATGGCAGTGCTTAAGTCTCCAGATGAATCCCACAATTCTTACTGTATAGCTAGGAACAGAAAATCAGGCATCTAATATGGACTTAAAAATTTGGTAAATTGCTTTTATTGCTTTTTGCAGCTAATTACCATTAGATTTGGTGACCAATTCTGTGGTGCATTTCATATACCTTCTACAGCTTGTTTCAATGTTTATCTACTTTGTACAGGAACAGCAGAGGAAGAGGAAAAGAGAGGAAGTTAAAAAGCTACTGCTCCTTAGCAATTAACAGCTTGCAATACAGCCACCAATACAAAGATAAAAGGTGAAACTCCATGTACTGATAATCAAATCACTTTTAAGATACCTTTTACAATTGTAAGAGAATCTATTAGCAAATCCTAAAAAACTGGAGAAGTTAGGAAGGCAGTGCATACATAATCTAAATAACAAAATATTTGTTTTCCTTTCACTTTAATTATAGGTACAGGAAATTTACACAACCAATGCAAACACTAAAAATGTGAAGTATTTTCATTCTTTTAATTTTACAACACAGTGCATAATATAATAGACTTAATTATCCTAAAAATGCCTACCAGCATTGACATTCATTATTGACATTCATTATTTGAGCTACTGCTTTCATCTTTATTTTGTTGCTAATTTTATAGTGTCAAATAGTACGCACGTCTCATATAATGTACATGAAGCTGCAATATCCTGGAGCAGATACTGTCAGTGTCGCCTGTGCCATTGCAATCGGTTGCTACCTGAGGCATTCGGGTGCTGCTGTGAGGTGTTCACCAAAGGGGAGGACACACATTGCTGAATACTCTATAATAAAATGGAGGATAGTGAGATATACAGGTATATAATGTGATTATGTATAATATAACATTCAAGAAACATCGTTTGAGGATATCAATGTGATTTGTTTTCCATTATATAAACAATTGTGCACCTTCACCTGGATTTGGAGGTTGGTATGACAGGGTACAATTTCATTCACACTGAGTGAATATCCATGCTTCTTGGAGAAGTAAGGAGGGGGTCAGTGCCATCTTGGACTTCTGGAGGGCAGACCTTGACCTGTTTAGGAAACTGGCTGATTGAGTCCCTTGGGAGGCAGTCCTGAAGGTCAAAGGAGTCCAGGAAGGCTGGACATTCTACAAGAAGGACATCTGGAAGGCGCAGGAGCAGACTGTCCCCATGTGCCATAAGATGACCTGGCTGGGAAGAAGACCAGCCTGGCTAAACCAAGAGCTTTGGGCTTTGGCTGGAATTCAGGAAGAAAAAGAAAGTTTATGGCTATGGAAGAAAGGGCCGGCTGCTCAGGAAGAATACAAAGATTTCATGAGGCTACGCAGGGAGAAAATTAGAATGGCCAAAGCTCAGCTACAACTTAATCTGACTACTGCCATAAAAGACAATAAAAAAATTTCTATAAATACATTAATAACAAAAGGAGGACTAAGGACTCCATCTTTTATTAGATGTGCTGGGAAACATAGTGATCAAGGATGAATGCCTTCCTTGCCTCACTCTTTAATAGTAAGACCAGGTGGTCTCGGGGTAACCGAGCCCCGTGAGCTGGAACAGAGGGACGGGGAGCAGAATGAACCCCCCATAATCAAAGGGGAAATGGTTACCGAGCTGCTACACCACTTAGATACACATGAGTCTAAGGGACTAGAAGGGATCCACCCAAGGGTACTGAGGGAGCTGGTGGAAGCGCTCATCAAGCCACTTTCCATCATTTACCAGCAGTCCTGGCAAACTAGGGAGGTCCCAGTTGACTGGAGGCTAGCAAGCAAATGTGGCACCCATCCGCAAGAAGGGCCAGAAGGAGGACCTGGGGAATTACAGGGCCTGTCAGTCTGACCTTGGTGCTGGGGAACGTTATGGAGCAGATCATCTTGAGTGCCATTATGTGGCACATGAAGGACAACCAGGTGATCAGGCCCAGTCAGCACGGCTTCATGAAAGGCAGGTCCTTCTTGACTAACTGGATCTTCTTCTATGACAAAGTGACCTGCTTAGTGGACGAGGGAAAGGCTGTGGATGTTGTCTACTTAGACCTTAGTTAAGCTTTTGACACCATTTCCAACAGTATTCTCCTGGAGAAACTTGCCCATGTTGGATGCAATGCCCAACTGCCCATGGCTTGGGTGGGAGTACTCTTCACTGGGTTAAAAACTGGCTGGAGGGCCAGATCCAGAGAGTGGTGGTGAATGGAGTTAAATCTAGTTGGCGGCTGGCCACAAGTGGTGTCCCCCAGGGCTCAGTACTGGGGCCAGTTCTCTTTAATATCTTTATCAATGATCTGGATGAGGGGATCAAGTGCACCCTCAGTAAGTTTGCAGACGACAACAAGCTGGGCGAAAGTGTTGATCTGCTTGAAGGTAGAAAGGCTCAACAGAGGGATCTAGACAGGCTGGCTGGATGGGCTGAGACCAATGGGATGAGGTTCAACAAGGCCAAGTGCCGGGTCCTGCACTTGGGTCACAACAACCCCCTGCAGCGCTACAGGCTTGGGGCAGAGTGGCTGGAGAGCTGCCTGGCAGAAAAGGACCTGGGGGTGTTGGTCGACTGTAGGCTGAACATGAGCCAGCAGTGTGCCCAGGTGGCCAAGAAGGCCAACAGCATCCTGGCCGGTATCAGGAATAGTGTGGCCAGCAGGACTAGGGAAGTGATTGTACCTCTCTACTCAGCACTGGTGAGGACCCACCTTGATCACTGCGTTCAGTTTTGGGCCCTTAACTACAAGAAAAACATTGAGGTCCTGGAGCATGTCCAGAGAATTGCAATGAAGCTGGTGAGGGGTCTGGAGAATAAGTCTTATGAGGAGCAGCTGAGGGAACTGGGGTTGTTCAGCCTGGAGAAAAGGAGGCTGAGGGGAGACCTTATCGCTCTCTACAACTACCTGAAAGGAGGGTGTAGAGAGGTGGAGGTCGGTCTCCCAAGAAACAGGGAATAGGACAAGAGGAAACAGCCTCAAGTTGCACCAGGGGAGATTTAGATTGGATATTAGGAAAAATTCATTCACCAAAAAGGTTATTAAGCATTTGAACAGGCTGCCCAGGGAAGTGGTTGAGTTGCCATCCCTGGAGGTATTTAAAAGACGGTCAGACATAGTGCTAAGGGAGGTGGTTTAGTGGTAACTTGGCAGTATTAGGTTAACAGTTGGACTTGACGATCTTAAAGGTCCCTTCCAACCCAAATGATTCCATGATTCTATGATTATAAGTAGGACAGGCTATGAAAAAAGCCCCAGAGAATGCACAAGCTCAAAAATGCTTTACTAAAACACAGTTAGATCAAATAAAGGTATCTATGGTACAAAATTGCTGGAAAATAATCAAAATTTAGAAGTTGTTTAGCCATAAAGAATTAAATTTGTAAGACAGGAGGCAGAAGAGAGGAAAATGAGGTTCCGAGTCACACCTACTACTAGTCTGATTTCAAAACCAGGCAATCCTTTTGAAGTTAGGAGCCTGGATACTTTCTGGAGTTTTCCAGTCTCAAACTCAGTAAGTGGCAAAAGCCTTCTGAATAAAGAGTATTTTCTCTAACATTTTTGTTAACAGTTTATCCAGGAAAATATATGAAGCATGTGAAAGTACATAAAGTATGTGAACTATACGGTTATCTGTCTATATCATTTCCTCAGTACAAATATATACTTAAGGAGGAGACTGATAATAAAGAATTATAAATAGTAGCTCCTCCATTATAAAATGAACATTTGAAATGTAAATTTTGTACTTAAGACACTCATCTGCCTATTCAGTTCTTTATATTCCAGGTACCATCATGTTTATTTTGTTTCAAACTGACAAGATCTACAATATATGAAACAAACACAAACACTTACTGAAGAAAGGTAATACCTCTCACTTATAGAACATGACATATCTGCAGGTCAGAGTAGGAACTCTTTGTATTACCAATTATTTTACGCAGTACCATGCACCATTGACCCCCTTCACCTCTACGTTATTGAGAACTGCAAATTAATTATGAGCTATAAATAGTTCAAATTGACCCTGCTAAGTTACTACTCCTTAAAAGTTCTCGGAAATTCCTGAACTCTGCAAGTGTCTTCAGATTCCAAAAGGAAAATGAAGCCAGAGGATGAGGCAGTCTGGTATAAACTGTTAAAGCCTGATTACAGTACTATTAAGTTCATATGTGTATTTTTTTTTACATAAATAGAAATCTGAAAATCTGGCAAGACGGTGAACAGATTTATGTCAATATCTTCAATTGTATATTTACTATAAAATAAGCCATAAGGTCAGTTTGTAGGAACTAAAGCTGAACATATTTAAATTAAATACTTACTAAAGGTGTGATTATGTGTAAAACATTTGAAGCAGATGGGTTTCTGGTAATGGCTTCTTGAACATCTAAAAATAGCATAAAAGTGTATCATAAATATTATGTAAAGCAAATACTGCAATAGAAACGTGATTCACAGTCAAATTTTCGACACAAAACTTCTGAAAGACTGTGGAAATGTAGTTTAATAGTATTGTTCTTTTTTTTCCCCACCAACAGCTGCTGAAGTATATGCTGTATCTGTAGTTTTAAAATTTGCAGCTAGATATCATTATCTGAACAAAAAAAATTGTGTCAATAAAGAAATCTAAAGCTAGAGAAAAGAATGCCAGCTACTCAAAGCTGGCAACAAAACTTCCAGACTTAGATTGGTCAGTGACTAACTGTTATTCATTAAGAAGACTGCTATGAAGGTACATGGTTTTAGTCACTTAATTTGGTAACATGTGAAAACAAAGCCAAAAAAAGGGGTTCAAAAAGGTCACGGTTTAAAAAAGCTCATTCACTTACAGGTACCTACTTACGTGTACTTACATGTCCTATAAGTCTATCTGTAGAATTTCACAGTTCCTTATAACAATTTTAATCCCCAAATAATTAGGCAAGCTAATTACATTTCTGAGACACATGTATATATATATATGTGTGTGTATTACATTAATTTTCACGGTTACTTCATTTGCAATCAGTTAACTCCTATGATTCTTTCATTGTTTCTCTCATATTCCTTATGTACTTTTCTTACAGTTCTCATAGTTTTCCTTTTCACACTTGGCAAACTCCTGCTTTCTTGCTCCCAGTTCTTTTGTTGCATTTACCTTTGTCTCTGTTTCTTTGTTATTTCACTGTTATTTATACAGCAATTTCTTTTCTGTTTTCTTGTATTTCTCTTTTCATATCTACTTTCTTAACCCAAGCACATCACAGTAAATCCCCTCTCTGACAAAAGACAGAATTCTTCACTTCTATTTGCCTGGAAGCAATAACCATGAGGTGCAGTAAAATGAAATTCTGAATCACTGTTTGATGGGAGCAGGAACAGCTACAGAAAGTTTCTAAGTGGTTGCAAAGATTTTTTATTCTGCTATTGCAGTTTACAGGAAACTGAAGCCTTTTTCCTCAAAGTCAAGCAATCCACCAGTTGATGTAGAAATGTATGGATAGCATACAGGACTTTAATAAGCTCTGGTTTAGTTTGATTCCAGTCAATAGGGAGGTAAATGTGGGTAACCTGACCGTGAAATGGTGCAGTCCACAAGGAAAAGAAGTAGAATAGTAAAATAAAATCAATGGACTTCAAGAAAGCAGACTCTTATAAACTCAAATAATTGGCGTGTAAAATTTTATATGAAAAAAGACCAAGGAAAATACAAAATTCAGGAGAGTTGGCGGTTCCATAAACAGCAAAAATGGCAGCCAGAAGTTATTCCAATGATACAGAAAGCCAAACAGTCCAGTGAAGAGACCACAAGGTCCCCATTGATTTCAAATACAGGATGGAGCACACAAACTGCAGAAACTGTGTCAAACAAATGAGAATTTTTATGAAAGACCTGTATGATCGTGTAGGCAAATAGTAACCATTGGATACAGTAGTAAGAGACCCCAAAACAAAGTTTGTTCTACAAGTATGTTAGTTGTAAAAGGATGATGAATGAAAGTGTTGTTTAGTTAGTCTGGAGAGAAAAAAATAAAGAAATTTTTTCTCCCCACATTCTTCAATAAAATGTCAACTGCAATGCAATAGCTCATATAAAAAGCACCAGTATAAAGCAGGTATATAAACCAGCCTGGCATACAGAGAGAATAGCTCAGGGAATGTTCAAGTACATCAGAGATTTTTAAAATAGTTGTGTAAGTGATATTCACATAAACATTCAGAGTTGGCTGCAGCAATCTCAGAACTGTCTTTGTGATATGAAGAAGAAGAGGAACATCCTAAAAGACTAGAAGAAAGCAAATGAAAAGCCATTCATTATAAAGGGTTATATTTGCTAAAATATAGAGTGTATAATATAAAGGGCAACTATTTGCAAAAATAGCTACAAAAAAATTTAAGATGGATAAACACTGGAACAGGTTCCTAAGAGGCTGATACATCTGTATCTGTACACTTTAAAGAGCAGTTTTGACAAACATCTGTTAGAAACATCGACAGTTGGGCTGAGATAGTTTCTGAAGCTGTCCTGCAGTCATATTTTGAATTTTTTTTTGACCAAGGCAAAGTCACCATTATTTTAAATTAATTTCATTGACTTTAAGAAAGATTTCGTTATTTTGATTTCCTGTTTGCTACATTTAGAAAAGAATAATAAGAAAATAAGAAGAAACTTATTTCTATCACAGGATTCATGTTTTTAATCCAAATTAATCCATGACAACAAAATATAAAGTTACTTAATCACTTGATGCAGGATCCTATTTATTATCAAATTTACCTTGTAGCCTTTGATTGAGATGATCAAGAGACTGGAAAATCTTCTGTTCTTCTACAGAGAGCGCAGTCATGCCTAGAGATGGAGCCCTGTTGACCAGAGGGGGCTGCCTGGCTGGTTGCACAATTTCCATAGCTGCCAGGATGTCACCTTCTGCAGCTGATGTACCTGCTAGTTTTTCTGCCATAAGAAACTGAACTGTGCTTTCTGAAACTGAAGAAATTACAGGGGTAACTTCAAATGAGAAGTGCTCGCAGCATTTAAATATGCTGCTTGCTTTCATTACTATAGGTGTGTAAAACGCACAAAATTCACATTAAAAGATCAAAAAAGTGGCAAAGTCAAAAAGCATGATACTTTGGAAAATGACAATTTAAATCACTAATGCGTCTTACAGTCTACTGACTTTGGAAATATATCATGATAGCAAGCAATACCATGTCATACAGTTATGTATGATACATGCAGCTATCATACAGCTAGATACAAACAGGAATGGAATGAAACTTGAGTATATGCTGTCATGCATTTATAAAAACATCAATGTCATGACACATGATGCTGTATCTTACATTTCCGTGAAAAAAAATAGGTTAAGACAACAAACTACTCTTCCCTTCCGTACTTAGAATCGCTGATGCCAAAAGACACAAGTGATGTTACACAGTGGGCATATTAGGTCACTACTTTATGTATAACAAAGAATTGAAGTGAGATGTGTTACTGTACCTTCATCAGACTCATAGGTGTTATTCATATTTTGTACTGGATCAAATGCAGACTGAACGGGACTCAGCTGGACAGTATGTAATGAATTCTATCAAAAATATTATAAGAATAATATTTTAAGTGTAATTTAAGGTAACTATACTACTTTCTGAACATTTTTATTTATTATTTTATATTAATAAATGTTTTCAAGTGCAAAAATATTAGTGTATACTTATACAGTGATGTATTATAGCTGGTTTTATTCTTTTCATTAGGAGTGACAGCAAGCTGACCAAGCACATTGATTCAAAACTGGGTGACACTGAACAAATCTTTGATATTCCTGAAACTATCCATTTTGAAGAGAAATAAGCTTTTTATTTTTTATAATATTTAATATTTACCTGTGCATGATGAGTAGGCTTCCATCTTTTAGAGGCTACACTTTGTCTTCTGTGTTCTGAAAAAGCTCTGTGTTTATTTTCATGGTTGTCAAAAGCCTGCTTTTGACCTGTAACAAGAACAACACCTTAAACAACATGCATACAAAAATAAACCAAAAATGTGTAAAAACATGATAAAGATAATAGTGAAACTAATAATGGTGAGTAAATGTCTCTGTCCAAATTTACATGTTTACCTTGTGTATGTTTACATCTGATCTTGCTGAATATATTTTCTTATACTGAAAAGAGATAAGCAGGCAAACAGGCACTTCTAAGGCATGTTAAATTTCGTGTTAGTGTAGGACTATGAGATACAGATGTGGATTGTATGCGGACATTTATAAGCAGGTAAAGTGAAGCCCCACTTTGAATCCCAGATAATAAAGATGGTCTGTAGAATGATATAAGGTGGTCTTAACGAATAAAAGGGAGAATGAACCATGAACTATGACATAACAAATATCATATAATGTTTTAGAAAATGTTTTAGAATGTTTTAGAAAATAAATTGCATTTAGAGAATAATCCTAAAGTCTAATTGTCCAACACAGGAAATACCTGTTGCCGAGCTGCTGTGTCTTATATCTCAAAAGATTAACATTGTTAAGATTACATAGCGCCGTGCAGAAAACATGTAAGAGTTCACACAGTTTATTTGATTCACAGAATCACAACATGGTAGAGGTGGGAAGAGATGTCTTGAGGTCATCCAGTCCTACACCCCTGCTGAAGCATAGCCGCGTAGAGCTGGTTGCCCAGGACCATGTCCAGATGACTTTTGAGTATCTGCAAGGATGGAGACTCTACAAGGTCTCTGGGCAACTTGTGCCAGTGCTCCATCACCCTCACAGTAAAAAAAGTGTTTCCTGATGTTCAGAGGGAACCTCTTGTGTTTCAGTTTGTGCCCATTGCCTCTAGTCCTTTCACTGTGCACCACTGAAAAGAGCCTGACTCCATCCTCTTTGCACCCTCCCTTCAGGTATTTATATGCCTTGATAATATGCCCATGGCCCTCTCTTATCTAGGCTGAATGGTGCCAGCTTTCTTAACATTTCCTCCCAGAAGACATGCTTCAGTCCATTAATTATATTCATGGCCTTTCATTATATTCGTGGCCCTTCATTGGATTCTCTCCAGTCTGTCCATGTCTCTCTTGCACTGAGGAGCCCAGAACTGAACACAGTCCTCCAGGTGTGGCATCACAGGTATGATTCAAATGCAAAGTCATGGCTTAAAATTTTAGTTCTACAGCTTGGGATTTTGTAGTTAATCTCACTAATTTATACATCTGTATACTAATTTTAATGACAGTACTGCTGTATAGTATTTTCCTTTGGCTAGGGAGGCCCAACCTAGACACTGTGTCTCAAACTTATCTCAGTTTTCTCTGGCATAATAATACATTTTCAAACTTAAAGCATCGAGTTTGAATATTAAAATTAAGTTCTTAATTAAACTTTAATGAATACAAACTGGAGATATAAATCAGCATTTTCATGTGCAAGTCATGAATCCCCATATCCAAGGAGATATTATATTCTCATTTGTAAATGCAGTTACTTGATTTGTAAATGCAGTTACTCAATTTATACCTGGGAAGATAAATTACCTATTTGTTTACATGATAAATATTTACCTATGCAGTTTAACATACAGTTCATTATTAGACCAAGAGGTATTTTAGTGATTTTAACAGAATTTTATTTCTTTAGTTGTTATTACAGTGGTATTTTGATTCAATATTTCTCAGTGATTGAGACGGTCAGCATGGCTTCACCAAAGGCAAGTCCTTCCTGACCAACCTCATGGCCTTCTATGATGGAGTGACTACATCAGTGGACAAGGGAAGAGCTACGGATGTCATCTATCTGGACTTCTCTAAGGCTTTTGACATGGTCCCTCACAACATCCTTCTCTCTAGATTGGAAAGATATGGATTTGATGAGTGGACTGTTCAGTGGATGAGGAATTGGTTGGATGGTCACATCCAGAGGGAAGTGGTCAATGGCTCAAAGTCCAGATGGAGATCAGTGACAAGTGGTTTCTGTCAGGGATCCGTCATTAGTACTGTTCAATATCTTCATCAGTGACATAGACAGTGGGAACGACTGCACCCTCCAAATTTGCAGACAACACTATGCTGAGTGGTGGGGTTGACACACCTGAAGGATGCAATGCCATCCAGAGGAACCTGGACAAACTCAAGAAGTGGGCCTGTGTGAACCTCACGAGGTTCAACAAGGCCAAATGCAAGACCTTGCACCTGGGTCAGGGCAAGCCATGATATCACTACAGGTTGGGGGATAAATGGATGGAGAGTGGCCCTGAGGAGAAGCACTTGGGTGTACTGGTGGATGAAAAACTGGACATGAACTGACAATGTGCACTCACATTCCAGAAAGCCAAATGTATTCTGGGCTGCATGAAAAGAAGTGTGGCCAGCAGGTCAAGGGAAGTGATTCTGCCCCTCTACTCTGCTGTTGTGAGACCCACCTGGAGTGCTGTGTCCAGCTCTGGAGTCCTCAGCACAGGAAAGACATGGACCTGTTCGAGGGGGTCCAGAGGAGGCCCACAGAAATGACCATGGGTCTGGCACACCTCTCTTATGAGGACAGACTGAGAGAGTTGGGGCTGTTCAGCCTGGAGAAGAGAAGGCACTAGGGAAGACCTTATTGTAGCCCTTCAGTAATTAAAGGGGGGTTATGAGAAAGGTGGGGACAAACTTTTTAGCAGGGCCTGTTGTGATAGTACAAGGCATAATGGTTCTAAACTAATAGAGGGAAGATTTAGATTAGATATAAGGAAGAATTTATTTACTATGAGGGAGGTGAAACACTGGCACAGGTTGCCCAGAGAAGTGGTAGATGCCCCATCCTTAGAAACATTCAAGGCCAGGTTGGATGGGGCTCTGAACAACCTGATCTACTAGATGGCCTTTAAAGGTCCATTCCAACTCAATCTATTCTATGATTCTATGGTTCTATGATTCTATGATTTAACAAAGCAGAATTCTTGCCATTTGCAACAAAAAACTCCAATTCGTTGATCATAGAAACAGATTTGAAACTACTCATCTGGCTGCTGCCATCAGCAGGAACAGGGGACACATTAGCTTTCAAAGGTTCCCATTTAGTTATATGGGAATTATTGTAATGTTACACATGGTGCTGAATAGCACCTGAAAAGAAAGGAAATGTGACCATGTTATATTGAATATGGGGGAAAATTTAAAAAGAAGCAAAGAAGAAACCCCTTGTAATATTTGTAATCACAGAATGGTTTTCTGAAAAATACCATCCAAAGTTGCTCTTTTGATATGCATCAACACTTAATTTAATTAGTTTGCAAGACATGTTATATCTATGCCAAGGAAAAGGTAAAGACTCCTTTGAGAAATGTAAGAGAAAAATATAATATGAAATAGTATCTTTAAGGGCATGAGATACTGAGCAGTCTACCCCTGTTTAACTATGTGCATGTGAACTAGTCCCGTATTTGTCACAGGCATAATGTTAAAAATATTTTTATAGACTTTTGCTGTTTGAACACCAAAGGACTTAAAAGAATTCTAATATCCAGCTACAGTATAATATGTGTCAGCCAGAAGATATACCACTTGAAACCTAGAAGCCCAATTAAAGGAAGATCCTCATGGATAACAATTTTATTCATTCATCTTGTTCTCGTTCTTTCTGGACATTTGGTCACAGATGTACATTGCAACAGATCCTATTTTCTTCAGTGTTCTCACAGACCTCACTGAACTCTGTAATAGTGCCACAGCAGATATTTTACTCAAGGACAAAGCAGTATTCAGTCTCTCATAGCAACCACTTCAGGACAAAGACTTTGGTGATCTATGTGCATTTGCAGGCAATAGAACAACTAATAGCAAGTCATTGAGAGTTATCTAGAGTATTTAAAATAAAGAAGACTTTCAAAACACAAAATCTAAGCTGATACTGATACCGCAATTTTAAAAATAAGTTACTCAGGTGTTTCCTCAAAAAGAGCTGTGTGATACTGGGGATGAAGCATTTAAAGTTGCAGTGAAGACAGTATTAGGAGTGCACACGACTTTGACCCAGTAAATTTCCTGATTCATTGATCTGATGTGCAAATAAGGACATCAAGAGGCAAGTATCTCTGCTGGAGGCGAGGCATGGTAATGCAAGTCTTCAGTCATTTCCAATGTAAAATCAAATAGGTTAACTTAAGTCACACATATCTTAAGCTCATCTGTTTGACTTTGAACTGGAACGGACAGGCAGATAACATTTCTCATTTCCCACCCCTGCTTTAGGCCAAGAATATTCACCTACCTCTGCTCTTATGAAACAGAGCTGTTCTGAATCACTCCACAGTTAAAACTATGTGTTACTGCAGATAAAACTAGAAATTTAGTTTTTTTTTAAATTATGGAAATTACTTATTTTCCGAGAAAGTATCTTTGAGATGCATGGCTGATCCTTGGGGTGATCTCAGTACGTGAATCAGTTTGGATATTGAAGCTTCAGGAGCTCTGTCTCCAGCTGCAACCCTCAATAGGAAGCCAACCCGCATACAATATACAAATTACAAGCACAAGGATGCCATCAGTGCCCGAGGCACAGAATACAGCTAAACTGCAGAGGAAATACAAGGCAAATCAAAAAGCATGAAATGTATTTTGAAATGTAAAAACCAGGAGATTAAAATTCATTCTCCCAAAATTTCTTATGCATCTTTCTTCTGTTTTACCAATCAATCTCTGCATCATATTGTTCCCAGGGTTAATTTTTAATAAAATGCAGGATTGATCCTAAAATGTCTTAAAATTCTTTATAAATGAGACATACTTTGTAGCACTGCAAAATTTGTCTGGTAGAAGTTCTTTATTTTTAACTTACATTTCAGGCTTTTGAGCATTAATTGGGCTAAAATATAATCATTTTGGGCATTTACAATGCCAGCATTTTAAAAACATGGTAGATCTACATTTCTTTCACTCTCAAGTGGCACTGACTGTTGGACAACAATCTATGACTCCCAGATACCTTGTAAAACTTGCTCATTTAAACTTAGTCACTTCCTCCTATATCATTATTTAGAACACCTGTCACATCTGCTCATTAGTCAGGAATATAATCTCAGGGAAAATACTTCCTCTTCATTTAATATTGTAGAGAGCTATTAAAAATGGGGATCGACGTTTCAGAGGCCTCTGGGCAGCACTAGTATAGAAACGACAATGACAAATGGTGAAAACTTGTTAAAACTGGCTGTATTGTGGGAATGGATGAAAGGCTGGATGTTTTAACTGAAAACAAATTTGTGATGTAATTGAAAAAGACTTTCGTCTGAACATCCCCCCAACCCCAAGCCCAGAAACATGACTCTTACCGGTGGCAGAGTCCTTTGGAGCTGGGGCAGTACGCGCTGCTTGCCAGGAGGTACTTGTTTTCCCAGCTGCTGGGACACGATGGAGAAGTAATCCATTTTCTGCATTAGCAGGTCTTCTCTCAGCACAGGTTACTGAATGATTTTGACAGGCGCTTGTCTGAGCACTGTTTATGGAACACCTACTTTTTGCCCAAGGTTCGTATTTGGCCGTGCTGCAGCCAGCTGTAGATATCCCAGTGGCCAGGCCCGAACGACAAGTCATGCTCTCACTGTTTTGAGTACCCTTTCTATTTAAAACCTGACCCGCTAACAAAACATGCCTTTCATTTAAATCAGTCCTCCTTGCAGTGGTAGCTTGAAGTCTTGAGGGCAGCAGTGGCTGACACCCAGGGCTGGCTGCGTTTTGGCCACTGGGGTTTCCCGGCAGAGGTGTGGATGGTGGGTGAGGTGCGAGCAATTTCCCTGGAACTTTTAGAGTTTTGTTGGCTTCAGCAACTGACTGCAGTCGGATTATAGTGCCTGTTCTCTTCTTGGGCATGAAACTTGGCTGGGCTCTAACAGATCTTGGTCTTCTAGTTATTTTTGCCTTATTTTTGAGTTGATTAACATCATCAGTTTTAGAATTATTGCTACATACTGGGGGTTTACTTTCTTCATCTTGTGATACCATCCAAGCTTTTTTAGTAGAAAAGGAACCAGTAGACATAAATATATTCTGAGGCATGCATTCTTTATTTGATTCTTCAGTATTAACATTTGGTTTTGATATATGAGAGTTTTCCTGGTGATTTTTCATGAACATGGGTTTTGAAGGTTGAGCAACAACACTTAAATTAGTCTTAGGAGCATTATTTGTAGTTTGAACATATTGCAGCTGTGCAGAAGATATTTCACTGGTGTTTTTTTCAGAGCATTTTTCATAATTTTCTATTACTATCTGGTTAATTTGATCATGCCATCTTAGCTTTCTATGGTATTTTTCATTTTCTTCACTTTTCTTTTTTATTTTTGCCAGTTCCAAACTGTCTCTGATAGAAGACACAGGCCGAGTTCCAAAACTGATCCCATGGTTCGTAACCACAGCTTTGAAATAACTGGGCTCATATTGAGATTCCTTCTTTAAGATACTTGTGAATAATTTTGCTCTTTTTCTTTCAAGAATATTGTTTTTCAGGGTTTTGTGCTGTGCAGAAGTGGGAGAATTTAACTCCATATCAGACATGAGTGACATAGTTTCTATCATATTTCCTTTTTCTTTCTCTCTGTTATTCTGTTTCTTAACCTCACACAGAACTGAGGCATTTGGTATGTCCTGAAATAAAGATGATCCTGGATTAGTGACATCAATACATTTAATATTTTCTTCTTTTGTTTCAGTCATTTTGAAAAACTCTGTACTGATGTTTTTGTCCTTTGGTAATGTATCAGCTGTGCTGGGAATGTCAGTGGAACATCCCTGATTAGGAAATAAGATTATAGATGTTGCAAGAGGTTGACTGGAGGTTTTCACAGATACAGTTCTTTTTTGTGGGGTCATTTTAAAACTCTGATCTTGCATCAGATCCTGAACTCTTTCACCAGGAACACACGCAGGGCTGGCCCAGGCTTTGCTAGGATTGAAAACAGGATGACCAGTGGCTAATGTGCTTACCATTCCAGAAGATGGCTTGCTTCTCTCTTCTTTTATATTTTGCAGAAAACTAAATGCATTATTTACAGAGCGTTCTTGCTTACCAGAGGTAGAGAAACCTGTAGGTTTTTTTCCAGGGCTGTGAGAAGCTGATGATTCCTCTTCTGAACTGTTAACATGTTCAGCAGGAGTTAGAACATTATGAATAGGTAAGTTGTGGCTGTTTTGTGAATCTACATTTCTCAGACAATTATTTAGATGCACACTTTGAGCTGTAGAAAGCAAACCATTATTCCTAGTCTGTGACTTTTCTGGATTGTACAGGACACAGTCACAGTGTGTAGTCAAAGATGATTCACTTGGCGTTGTGTAATTTCCATTTTGTTCTCCAGCCTCAAGACTGTCAGGGCTTGACAAGCTTTCTGAATCATCTCTTTTCTTGACTTCTTGATGAAAATTCTGAAATACAGGCATAAAACCAGACCATTACATTTATCAGAAATGTTTTTTTGCTGATACTAATTTTTCATTAATGAGAGTGTAGGCTAAAATACAATCAACATTGACCCTGGTGTTTCTACGACTTGGGGTCTTAGCATCATGAGTGTTTCCATCAAGTCAAAATTTACCTGTGTTCAATTGCAAAAGAAAGTGATGTGGTTTGGGCATGAAATTCAGAGGAAAGAGCTGCAACAAACTGAATCTTCAGTTTTATATAAATTCTACAATACCAAAAAAGGAACAAGGTCTGTCTAAGCAACACTATTGTTTCCAGGTTGCCCTTTGGGACAGGATGTTTTTTGTACTCTAACATGTAATGGAGTTTACAAAATGAAAGAGAATCCAGAAAAATGCAGATTTGATAGTGGATCTGCCCCAAGTTGGAATTTTTCCATACTACTAGACTGAATATGTTGGGTTTTTTTTCATACAAAGTGTCACAAGTGATGAGGATTTAAACCTTGTCATGGCAAACACAGAAAACATCTCTCCATGACAATAATCACAGCGATTAACACCTGTCCCCAGCGAAACCTCCTCTCCTCATCTTTCAGAAAGAAGAAAGTATCGTTTGATCTATGAGGATAGATCAGGTCTAAGGACATATGTAAGTCCCATCCACTCCCCCAACTTCTTTGTCGAACTTTAATGGAGTGATGAAAAAGAGCAACTGGCACCACCTGAATCGCCATTGGGACAACTTTATGTATGTACTACATAGGTATTTTCTTCACTATTTCTTCTCCATCCAAACATTAAGATACCCCACATGGTTAAAAATACATACATTTTTAGTACAAGATTTCAAAATACACGTAAACATAAAGGAAAACAAGCATATCAACTATTTTCACAATCCCATACTCTCTGCTGTTAAGTTCACTTCCACACAACTGAGCAGCTAAGTGATTTTAAACCATGTGTTGGAAAAAAATTGGGTGAAAAACAAAGAGAAGCTGCAACAGATATACAATCTTATGCAATGAACATTTTTATTTTTCATTAGTGACCTTAAATGGAAAATATTTCAAGTAGCAAAATCTGTTAACCTAGGTAAGTGATTATATATCCCCTGGTGATTACAATAGAATTAACATTTTGAAAACTTACCAAAGAATGCAGAAAATTAATTAGTGAATAAGAAGATATTTTTGTAGTAAACCTTTTTTTTTATTCTACTAAAATTGTTATACCATAATATTGCATAGTATATAGCTGTACAAATATTTTAAATTGCAGAATAAAAAGCTTTGTGAGTCCTGAAAGACTTTTTATGATTGAATTAAATCTTATCTTGCACTAGATGTTCAGAGGTTGGTGCAGTCTTCCATTCCAGTTATGATCTGAGATAAAGAAAATAAATAGAAGAACAAAGAACCAAATGTAGGGAAAAGCTCATTTTAGAGAACATTTTCAAATGAAAGCTGTACAAACCAGTGTCTTTCTAACAGAAAAGAATAAATAATGCTTTGGTAGTTATTTATTAACCTTTATGCTTGGCTAAATTATATTGTTAACCTCTGCTTGAACTTCACCAAACAAGTAAAAGGCATATGCTCAGAGTTTTCTGTACCAGGCCAAATTTAAGAACTTTCCCATCTTTTGAGACGGGAAAAAAGCAGTAAAAAGAAATTATAGGTGTCAGGCTTACTTCTTGTGTAATTTGGAAACTGAACCTGGATAGCTGAACATGTGTTTCTAAATGACTTACTTAAACAGGAAAAAATTTGTAAGGATTGATTTTAAAAAACCTGTTCTGATAGCAGGTTAGTTTAAACTGGTAAATCTGGAACATGCAGGAAAAGTTGCAACTTCCAAAAATTAAGATCAAAAAAATTCTACCCTGTTGTGCTCCAGAAGTTGAAAATAGACTTGATCCAGCATTATATACAGTTTTTGTCTCCATGTTAAACAAAACCTTATGGGAATACAAAATCTCAGTTGAAGCAACCTCCAGAAATAAGTTAGGAACTAAGGAATAAAGAAGGATTCCTCATTTAAGTACATACTCATTTATGCTTAGTTCATGCAAATTTAGCTCATTTACATTTATTTTGTTGCATCACACAATTCCATCATTTCACACATTAAAGGTTCCTATCATTCTCATTAAAATATTTACATATTTGATTTTCCTTTCTAGCCTACTCCACAATGAAGATGAATGTCACATTTTCTTGTAAAAATGCATAACCAGAATTACTTCTGCAGACCTCAAAAAGCATTCAACGTTTTTTTTAGTGGTTAACAACTACAGGGAAATAAACCTGGAATTGCCAATTATTTAAATTGATTTAATTTGTGAGAATATTATAGGATGATAAGGAAACAAAAATGTTCATAGAGTGTACTATTATTTTATTTTCTGGATTTGCATATTGGTTTTGTTATAGAAGTACAATTTATTGTTTTGCCTGTTGCCTGCATTATCTTATGTCCTAATGCATGAAACTTAAACCCAGCCTGTCCACATACTTGGTATTCTAGGGAAGGGAACACTTATGAGGAGTTAAAGAGGTCACTTGTATGCCTTAAGACTTAGAACAGCTGTGTCAAGCAATTTGATTTCAGTAAAGCGCTAAAACAAAGAGAAAACATGAGCCTAAAAAATCTTTCAAGAGGCCAATGAAAGAACAACATGGCAACAAGTAAAATTTTAAGAGAACCTGACAAATGAATTTTCTGCCAAAGGACTCTGTCAGAACACTATTACACTAGAAAGCCGCTATATGTATGTCTGACATTTTCTGCTTTTGCAGAAAATGCTGACTGTTCACAATTCCAGGAGGCGAATGGGAACACTCTTCTGAAGATAAATGCTGGAAAGATGCTACCTACTCTGAAAACCCAGGCCCCTGACCACTCACGCTACCTGCTATTTTTGATAATTTCCACTGTTTTTTTCACAGGAGTCCTTTGTGTGTTATATGTGTGTATACATAATATTATATTTCACATTCATCATGAAGTAAAAGACATCAACGTTGATACAGATACAAAGCTATCTCTCAAAGCCAGTGGGGCACCTAAACACCTTTACTGGTTTTGGGTTAACTATGGAATGGGAAATCAATTAGAAAATTAATAATCCCTTTTCTATGCAAATTTGGAAAACAAAATGTACATGGCACTACACAATACTGATTTCACAGAAGATTTGGGCAGACCCAAGAATGCAAATGCCACTGAGAAAGGATTTTGGTGCTTACGTTACACAAAAGATCCATTATACTGTGCCAAACCCACCAAAGAAGCTATGGAGGTGTAGGATGACCACAGAAAAGCTTCCTATCAACACCCCTGTCTTTCCTAGGCTAACTCCTAGGTGCCTAATTTCCCCCCAAGCTGCCGAGGATACAGAAACCAGCTGTCTCTGAACCTGGGTATTCAAATGGACTTGATTTGCCTGTTTGGAAAATCATCACAGGATGCTAGAAATACAGGTTCAAACTCCTTGGGATAAAAAGAACCCAAGTTTCCAATTTCGTAGGCATGCAGGCACTTCAGTCAGCCATACTGTACTGAAGGATTTTTAAAGAAAAGTGATCTGAACACTGACTGTCAGGGTTTCAAGTATTGACTTTCAGTTTTCTCACTGTTGCTTTCCATTAATTAATTTAGCACCTCAGTACTCAGAGTGCTGCTTCTCAGGATCCCTGTTCCAGGTGCCAAACTCTCACAGACTAGCCCAGTCATTCAGCTCCACAAGTGGAATTCATGTTTTTAAATATTATTAAAATTATTAAATTATTAAATGTTGAAGCACTGAGCATAATAATGCAGTAGTCCCTTTTTTTTTTGTTTCTAACCCACTAATAAATTTATTTTGAGCAGGTACCATCTACTCTGCAAATTTAAGAGATGGGGTCATGTAAAAATAGTATAGGACTGCATAGTTGAAAACCATCATAAGGCAAATAGACATGAAGGAAAATTGGGCATGCATATGCAATACTAATTCTAGAAGTTCTTAACTGCTTAACTAATAATAATTTTAATGGTATATATAAAATACAATGCCACAATTAAATAAGCAATTTCATGGTTACAATCTATGTTATATTCAATGTAATTTTGGTTATCCCAAAAAAGGAGAATGGACATCAGCTAAAACTTATCTATTTTCACTTCTTTGGAATTTGCAGGTTGTAGGAAAATGATGTTTTAAAAAATATTTTGTAGACGAAGCTATTTCTAGACAATATGTCAGAGGCAGAAATGAAAGGGAAACAATTCTCAGAAGTTTTTTTCCATTTTAAAGCAAAGAAATAATCCTCTCTCTCACTCATTGTTAAGGTCTTAATGATGAGAATCAAAGTCCTGAAATTATCCTTTTCAGAAAAGCTTTCCAACAAAGTCTGATTTATGGGGAAAGAAGAGCAGAATATCTGATGGAGGAAAGTATTTCTTCATCTTCTAGAAAACTTAGAATCTGTCTTTCTAGTTTATTCTTATTCACAAATATACAAATACACATTAGGGTTGACAGATTTGAATGAACCAGAGCTGTAGCATTAGAAAAAAATATTATTAATACAAGTACACACCTCCTGAAAGATCCACAAAAACACAGTGTAATTATAAAAATAATCCTTAGTTCAACTGAGAGACTATCCTACTAGATCTCTCTGACTTGCTAAAAACTTAGGACACATTTTTGCAGTCTATAAAAAACATTACGTTTTTATAGCAATGTACTATTGCAAAATACTTTTTATTGCAATTTTAGCAATGTAAATATATTGCAGAGTTGGAACAGTTTTTAACATGTTTCCACTCTACCTGGTGCACTGCACTGCAGCAACCAAGGCACAAAGTGGATTATTATTAGGAAATGATAAAGGTCAGATACGGAAATACTTTTAGAATCATAGAATATCCTGAGTTGGAAGGGACCCACAAGGATCAAGTCCAACGTCTGACTCCACACAGGGCAACCTAAAAGTTAAACCATATATCTAAGAGTGTTTTCTAATATTATACATTTATATCCCTCTAGAAATAAGTTTATCTAATAAAACAGTTTCATGTAATTGCCAACATTCACTGTATGCTTCATTAATATAATCACTTGTCTTGAAAAAAATATTTAGTCACTGTTACATGTTACCTGTTTTATAAATTCCATTCTTTCAGTTATTTTTCAAGACATACATTCCTCTTAAGAACTTTACAGATACGATTTATAAGTACATGTACAAGATTTCTGCTTCTACCTTCCCCTAAACAGCCTACTGAATTTAAAGGTTGATACTTATTTCTTTTTCTTGCCACTGTTTGAAACAGCGTAATGCTTTCAGTTGTTTGTTACAAGATCTTCCAGTCTCCTGCATCGCAGTTATTCTCTGCTTATTCCTGTCCTCTGAATTCTGGGTGTTTGGTTTAATGCTTTATTTCCCAGTTGGTGAGCCATACTTCCTTATGGAGCTAGGCCAGCATCAGGCATAAACTGCACAGCAAAGCTCAAGCTACTAAGTATCACAGAAGTGCTGCTGTGGGTTTATAAAAACTAATATTAAAAAAATATATGAAATAATTTAAAGTTCTTGCGTACCCAGGCCACCATGAACCTACTAGGATAGAAGCAGAATACTGGAAGAAAAAAAAATAGTTAATTTCTGTATTGCTTTCCAGTTTACAAAAGGTTTATCTCAAAAAAAACCCACAACAAACCAACAAAAACCCAAAACACAGCTCTGCTTTTCAATGGGGCAGAATTAGTCTGGACAGTGATACTTTAATCTTGATGAGAAAGCAACAGATTTCCCAACATCCCCTTGAGATATTAGCATATACTATCTCTGATAATACCAAGTTATATATATACATACATATATACAATATAGCATCCTGGCAGACCAAGATGCACAGACTTTTGTATCTTCCACTCCCCATTTTATTATTACCATAACTGCAGTAAATTAAAGATCAGATACTGCCATTTTTTTCTCTGTTCCTCTCCTTTAGCTATATTCATGAACATTTTACTCTGTTGCAGTAAAACAAATCACCTAAAAAACAGCTATGAAGTATGGCAGAAATAATTTAGTGCATAGTTATATAAAAATATTTCATAGATACATGTATGTATTGTGAATGTAAAGCCAAAAATGGAGTCATGCTAATATGTATAGCTATTCTTATGAAAAAAAGTGCATTCTTGCAGAGGAGGAACAGGTATATATTAGATGACAGTTCTCAATTTCCCTGTTTCTGTGGTTTGTAAGCTATGCTGTATGTATAAGAATCCTAACTTATCCACAAGCAGAGTCTTATTCATGTATTAATCTAAGCTACTTGTGAAACAAACTCTTTTGTACTGAAAATGCTGTTCCAGCTTCAGTCCTACATTATCACCTGTTCAGGGCTAGACACTCTTCAAATGACTGAACATTCCAGATATGCCAGATATGAAGACCATAATGTCATTTTATACAGTACAGGCTTTGAATAAGCCACTCTTTAACCTCCCCTACTTTTGAGGAATACACAATCAAAACAAGTTCTAGTATTTGGGCAAAATAATTTAGTCTGGAGATACATTTCAATTTGCATTCATAGCAAATGTGAATTTTGGATTAGTGAAAGAACGTGGAAGATAGTGGTATGGTGCAATATTGATGTAAAGCCATTAAAAACTGAACTTGTCTGGTCCTGCCAAAAGGAAAATGATTAAGGAACTCACTTGAGTTTGTCATATAATTTAAGTGATTGTCGTGGTTTGGGCTGGGCTGGCCACTAAACAGCGATCAACATAAAATGTATTAACATTACAGTTACAAGTGAAAAATGTCCAATGTTTTGAGATTTAAGGTAACCATAGAAACCTATTTCAAGTCTTTGAATGGTCTCTTCAAAATCAAGTCTGACTCCAGTTCCAATGCCATTTTACCCTAACCCTCCCCTTAAGAGTCTGTTTTCCCACTAACTAGCCCTGAGCATTTTACAAGTTCTTGACACCAGGGAGAGACCCTGTACACAGAGGCACTCCCTTTTTCCATGCTGGTCCTGTCCATGCCTCTGAAGAGTCAAACTGATACAATACACCTTGCAGAAGGAACCCTTGTTTAACTCATTCCAGTCATACTACAAATGCACTTGATGAATTCAGTTTTTCCATCAGTTACCTGAAAGATCTCCATTTTGCAGACACAGCCCAACCCCAAAAGCACAGTGACGCGAAGAGCTAACACCCACACAGGTCAACTCACTCATGTGAGTATGGCGATGTCCATACCTACGTCTCTGCAGCACCTGCTGCCTTCATTCGGTGGAACATCACTTAGGAAATATTCTTCATTATTTCTCAGACACTTATTTAATTCTATGTGTAACACTCATAAACACACAGTATAATAGGATACGAAATTTTCTTGCATTAGAGATAATATAGGAAAAACCCTCTGACCTCATAGTTTGGGTTGCAATTTCTGAGAAATGATACCTGTGTTCTACTCCCCATTTCATTATAAATATTGAAGTGTTTTATGCTAAGGGGAACTGCATCCATAGAAAGTCTGACACTGAGTACTTCAGTGGCTGCTCAATACATGCTTGGAAAAAAAGGAGAGCCAAAGTAAAATTCCTGCTTCAAATCCATCAGGAAGAGATTTAAATTCTTATTTCACAGATACCACTTGAATAACTTAATTATTGTCATATAAAGGAGGGAAGAGGAAAATACAATCTCTGTGTTGTAATCTATACCTATTTTGTCTGTGAATTAGCTCTCACTTCCAAATATTTTGTTTAAAAAGTGAAATAATAGAGGTAAAATCTTATGTCAATCAGACATAAAAACATTGTACTGATTTTTTTTTTGTGTGTGTGGGCACCAAGTTAAAGAGGTGATGAAAAGAAAAAGACAAAAGATATCTGGATAATACTTCTCCTTATCACAGTTGAGCCATTTTAACGGAAATTTTCTACATTATTCAGTTCAAAGCAGGTGCCAGAAATGGAAAATTTCAACATAAACAACATTTGGAAAAATGATAAACACTTGGAAGTCATGTCTTTTGGTGAAAAGCTGCATGCAGCTTTAGCTAAAGACTGTGCTACCAGCTCCACTGTAAAGATTTTATTTATGTCTGCAACAAAACCAGAAAATGACTGTGCAACAAAACCTTTGATTGTGAATGAAGTTAACAGTATGAATTTCTTCAAAACCCACCATACTAATGGACACGTAACAAATAATAATTTGATTTACTGGCTCAGACATAACTGTTGCACAAAATAAAATCTACTGCTCTCAATATTTTAAGCAAAATAATTTTGAAGAACAGCAGAAAGTTCACTAAAAACCTTGGCTTACTGCTGAAACTGTACAAATTTTTAGGGATGGAAAGTACGGAACACACCAAATCTACTGGTAAGGGTCTTAGAACATAGAACGTTATCACCCTGTAGGAAAGAAAAGAATTTTAGGAATCTTTATAATCCTGCTGGGCCTGTAAAAACAGAAACAAAGAGAGGTCAAAGGATCTCAATGGATGGTTAGACTGCAAAGCATGTGCACAGTGAAATACTTTGACATGAGTTTCAGAAAGGCAAGTACTGTTGGAATGATTTTGGACAACAGACAGTTTCAAGACTAATGAAGCCTATTCATGTCAGTAAGAGTATTATAAATAATAATAATTTATAAATGTTATTAGTAAGAGTATCATAAATACTATTTCACATCACAGGAAGTCACAATGCACACGCACACCCGCACAATCCATGTATTAAACTTCCAAAACTCAGGCCTTAGAACAATGACAATATCTTTCTTGACTATTTTTCTTATCAGAGTCCAAAGTGATTTCAAGAAAGAAAGTCCAAATGTTTGAAGTATAAATATTTACAATTTGAAACTGTTTATCAGAGGGAAGAAGCTGAGCAACCCCTAGTGGTAGCAGAAAAATACATTCTGGAAAAAAAAGCAACAGGACCAGAGCATTTTCAAAAATACATTAGTTTGTAAACACAAATTCCTATATTATATGCAGTGTCCAAAGCTGATGATAACATTCAGAAAAAAATGTAAGTAAAAAATGATGCATGACTCATGGCAGTTTTCCCCTAGAATTCAATTAGAATGTGATAATTGTGTTTGATAAAATACACAATATACTTGTCTTGCAACATATTAAGAAGAATCTTTCATATACTTTCCCCAAAGAAATTGCATTTTTTCCCTAATTCTAAGATGTCCTAATACATCTACTGCCAAATTAATCATCATAATTTAGGGATGGATTTGTAAACACTACACCAATGAAATGCACAATGTGCTATTTAAAAAAAGAAGAAACAAAAAAAAAGCTTCACCCTTTATGTATTTTGTTTGAAAGTGGTTATCTAGAATTCAGTTTTATCAGCCCTCTTCTATAAATTACCATTTGCTCTTCCTTCTTTTTGTGCTTTTGTGTTTTTTGTGTGGAAATAAGAATGAACACTATTCAACAACCTTGCCAGTACAAACTGCACTGTCTCCTAAAACTTTTTGAGATTTACTCCAGTTGATTGAGATTGTCTGTGTTTGCTCAAGATTCTCATGAATACCCATCAGAACAAAGTAGGTACAGAGATGAATGTGGCTGAGAACATCAATATCAAAGAACTCAAAATATATCTGAACTGTATACAGTTTTTCAAAAGTGATCCATATACATGTATTAAAAGGAAAAGCCCTTGCTCTGTTGCCACCAATGTTCCCATGCCTCTGGCCATCATCAATATAAAGGGATGGTGCCTCATAGAGTCAAGGTAATTTCAGACTCCACGAGTCCAGACACCAGTAGATAATATAATAGAAATAAAAGAATGAGTCCAAAATTATGTCCTCTTTTTTTCAAAAAAAAAAAAAAAAGAAAAAAAAGTAGTATTGAAGACAATATCTCCAAAAGCAAAGACAACACTGACAGACCTAAAATCACACTTAAAAGTGCAGTTATAAGAAATCACATTGGAGCTCAATTCTTCTTGTTTTTCACTGTGTTTCTAAGGTGACTTTTGAAACTGATTTTGGGTCCAAAAATTAGTTTAGACAGAGAGTTAATGGGCAGAAAGTTAATGGGCTTGTTACTGGAACATCTGCATCTCTTCCAAAGATGACAAAAAAGATCTCAAGAGACTTGAAGTCAATCCCTAAGAAATCACCAAACATTGGGAAACACCCAAGAAACAGAAAAACACTCCATCATCTGACCTACCATAATCATACTGCTATAGCATTTTGTGCTGAGCTGTGGCAATAGGCAAAGTAGACACTTAAATGTAAATTGCAAGCTGCCAGTTTAAGTTTGGAGCTAGCACAAGACTCCTGTGATAAACTAATGGGCATCTATTTCAGAGCCAAGAAGTCTGACATTCTTACATGTTTGAATCTTACATTCACAGACAGAAAGACTGTGAAGAATTTGTGAAAATATTCTTACAAACATTTTTAAAGATCTCTGATTTCTTACTGAAAAACAGGTATAATTTTTAGTACAAATAATCTATTGGTAAGGTACAGTACACTGTGCCCTCAGGTATTCTCTACTTGGTAAAGAGTGCTTAACACACTTATCATTTTTATCACATTCAAGTAAATTTCTCTAACATTTAAGAAGCATCATGTAATGAATCACATGGAAATAGCGTACCTCCAAGTTGCTGAGATGCTGTTTTTCAAGTAGATGTTGCATTTCTTTTAGATTTTTCTGGAAGAGAAGTTGGTTACTATCCATGTTTGTTCTACTGCTCTCTTGTACTGTTTTATCCCAGCCAACCATTGCTGAAATCTGCTTCTGATGGAAAGAACCGTTTCTAGATGCTGGTGAGGATGAAGAGCCATCTGTGGTTCTTGATGCAAGCAAATAACTTATTATTTTGCCTTATTTCTATGCGTCAACTGTACACTTTTAAACACGTTCTTTTCCAAAAGCATACATCATCAGTAAATGCCTGGAAAGTGGACAGCTACACTATATGAAACTACAGGTGGTGCTGTTAGTACTATCTGAAACTGTGCAACACTTTCCATTTTAAGCCTTCTCTTCTGTTATTTATAAATAGTCAGACTTTTCTGATTGGGTTGTTGGGTGACTGCCTTGGGCTGAATTAATCTGGAAAATGTCAGCCAACAGTTTGGTCATCTACAGAAATGGAACATGGAATGGAGCACAAGCAAAATGGCCTTTATTTTTCCATAAGACGGGTTTATATTAGAGGACAACAATATATTGATGCCCTCAGATATATTCCCTTACTTCAAATAGCAAGTACAGCCCAACTGTAGTTGTTGATGTGTAATGTCACTTCCATGGTATATTAAAGAACTGGTGTTTGCTACCTGAAAAAAATCCAAAACTTTGGAGTAACTAATGTAGCTGGCTACCGTGGTCAGGGTGAATCCAAATTAAGATAGAGGAAGCCACAGATTCCTACAGGATGAGAGTTAGCAAGAACCACGGGGCTGGTTGACATGTGGGAATCAAAGAAGCTAAGAAGCATGTGAAGCCAAATGACAAGGAAGATGTGCAGAGAGTAGGAAGGCAGGGAGTGTGTAACAAGATATGTTCTAGAATAAAAAGCAGATAGAACTGGAACAAGGCTGGGTAAGATCAGTAGGAACAGGAAGCAAGCTTTGGAAAAGAAGAAGCAAGAACTAGGTAGATATCAAGGATGACAAAACCAAGAAACTAGTAGCTTCAGCCAACAAGAAAAGTAGGTCTTAAAAAAAAAAAGCAAAAAATAACCCACACACCAAAACCTACCAGCTCATAGGTAGATCAAGCTTCAGTCTTACAGAAGTACAAGTGTTACCAGGTTGCAGCTATGCGTGACTGCCCAGGTGGAACAGTTTAGCAAAGGACACTGATCCTGTCTTGTGGCTCCCCCTTGGTTCAAGGGCCCTAAATGTCCTTAGTGTGGAGTATCCAGAGTGGCACTGACAGAAATCTCTCACCAGATCTGTGGTTGGAGTTCTCACATCTGTTCAGTAGAGCCATAACCCTTACAACTGGTTAGAAGACCAAGCTTATGTCTCACTGTTTTAGGGTCAAGTATTTGCTGTACTCTACAATGATTACAAATGGTGGTAAAAGGAGAATAGATCTTGGAAACAGATTATCAGCGTAAACTTTCAGTGAAGTTATTTGTAAAATGGGTATACTCTTAGCAAAAAGGGGAGATCCGTCTTTTGTTTTTCCAGGTTGATCATTCCAATATTTGAAATGATACTTTTTCTGGGTAATCACTGGATTTTGAGTAACAAACCAAACCTTATTATCCATTTAATATGCAGGTGCTTTCCAACATTCCCAGGATGCATTTCTCAAATATAGCTCCTGAGCAGAATCAACACGATCCCCTAAATATTGCTGAATTGGGTGAAAGTGTTTAGCTAAATTTGTGGCAAAAGTGAACTTTGAGTCTATATGCAACTAAATATGAAAACCATACTTCCAGATATTAACCTTTCTTTTTTTTTTTTAATTGGAATCTGGCCTGACAAGATGATCCACCACCCACATTTTACCCATCCTCAGCCTCAGTGAAGATGATGGTGAAGGTTATGATAATGGTTCCTTTCATATACGGGCAATATGCAGTGCAGGAACTTATAAAAAGATACGACTATTTCATGCCACACAAAGCTATCTTGCTTAACAGCAAAGCAAATTTGAACAGCGCAGTCACACAATACCTACACCAACAGAGATGCATTATTAGGAAACATCTATTGTTCCTTTCTGGAGATGGCTACAATATGTCTAACATATGTACAGAAACTCAATAACCCCTTTCCTTCATTTCTCTCCATTTCTTCCGCTTAAGTTCTTCTGAGCCTTCATCTGTTTCATGCCCTTTCTGTATCTAAAATTATACTCCCTGTTAAAATCAATCCCTTTTCTTTTAGTACATCTGTGTCCAATTAGACAAATGAGATCTTTTCTGTATTTATTATAACACAATTTTAGTACAATAGAAAATGTAAACTTTCATCCCATCAAGATTATTGGGTTTTTTCAGAAGATTTTATACAATACTCAGAAAAGGTTGGCTTAATTGCAGTGACCTAAGCAAAGATATATATGGCAGAGTCTAAAAAGGGATTTATTATTTCTGATGAGATGGCTGATAGCAAAAAGGGAGAACAACTTCTGCTATTTATTTATAGAACTCAGAAAACTGCATTCTCTATTGTTTTGCATGGGAGATGTCCTCCCTATTCAAAAACTTTCTGTATCTATCCATTTTTAAAGACTTTGTTACTGTGGACCAGACTGATATACACCTTGCCTCCAAGAAATCTATTGCTTTTTTTTTAAGGGAGGGAAAGGGCGGGAGGGAGTTTCTTGCTATCTATTTGAATGTTTAGAGCATTTATATTTATAAAAGTGTCTATATTCCAACTTTTTTCAGAGAACATTTTTGATTTGACGCAATTTAAGTTTCTAGCCCAAGACTGAACCTAATCAAATACAATTGTTTTTAAACACAAACAGGGAAATACATCTTTACAAAGAGCAGCAGACCATTTACACACCTAATGAGCACACATCCCAATCCCTGTCAGCTAATGAGTTGGCCAAAATCTTTGCTTCAGCATTTAATAACTAAACCTTACTAGAAGCTGAGTAGATCTACTGCAAGCACATAATACAATCTCTCACTCATTACGTGTTCCAGGATTTTTTGCCTTTCTCCAAGAGGAGGTAATATGTCCCCATTACTTAATTTAAATTTTTTACAACTTTTTAAACATAGACATTAAGAATTCTAGAACCTTATATAATCCACCCACATCCTGCTGGGTCTGCAGTCATATTTATCTTGCATACTTAATACAACATTAATTTCTTTCTTTGAAAGGGGACTGTCAATGGATTCTCTATACATTGTATTTCTGACGGAGGGTGAATTCTAAAGATGTACAAGATTTTTGGTTTGAGTGTTTGTAGAAGTGTAAGAAGAGACAGAAATACAGAAAGGGTTCTACTACCTCATCTGAGTTAAAGGGATTATAAGATACTTTTAAAGCTTTACAGCTTAGTATGGGTGACTTTTGAAGAACCTTCAGCTTTGCAAACCTTCTCAAAATGCTTTTCTGTATCAAAGCTTACTTTGCTATACTGATTTGAAAGAAATTTATTTGCCTTCTAAGAGAATTTTGGAACCAAGTCTGAAAACACAGAAATGCCATTTTTATGACCCACATGAACTATGGCTCCCAGACCAAAACTAACAGGAACAACCCTGCACTAACATCTTCTGCAGCAGACCAGAAGAATCTATGCTGCACAGCATCTGCTCAGTTTCAATCTTAGTAAGGGATTGTGTGAGGTTCAGACAAAAATGCCTATTTTCTGTCACAAGGAAGAGAGAGAAATCGTTAGCATTAGAATAAGCAAAGCTTTATTTCATATTAATTTGTTTACCTTGCCCTTATACACAAGTCCGTACTGCCATAACTTAATTCTTTTTCCCTTATTACCATACCCCAAATATTCTCTACATCCTCCTTCACCCACTCCCTAGGGTTCCTACCCAAGCCTCCTCCTACCAGCTGGGGAAGAGGCAGCACATTTTGTGGCAGGTTCCAAGATACTTCTGTGCTGTCTTATCCGTACTAACTGGCCTGTGACCTGCCAATAGGTCAACGTGGACTCAACTTTTAAGCATTTTTCATGCTGGGGTCACTTATTTGGGGAGCAGATTTAGATTGGAGATTAGGAGAAGGTTCTTTACTGTGAGGGTGGTGGAGCACTGGAACAGGTTGCCCAGGGAGGTGGTTGAGGCCCCATCCCTGGAGATATTCAAGGTGAGGCTCGACGAGGCCCTGGGCAACCTGGTCTAGTTGGGGGTGTCCCTGCTGACTGCGGGGAGGTCGGACTAGATGACCTTTGGAGGTCCCTTCCGGCCTAAACAATTCTATGATTCTATGATTCTAATTGAATAATTCCTTGCTCAATTGCCAGTTTCAAACCTGCTGAAATATAATTACCTTTGCGATTCTTAGCTCTCTCTCAAATTTAGTTACTAGGGTAACACAGATTGTAAAAGAATATGAACATATAAATTTAATTTCCTTAGGAAATCATGATATAAAAATGAAAATCAGGAAAAGAACGCTCTATCATTATTACAGGACAGTGAATTTTCAAAATTACACAAATATAATATGGAGAGACAGCAATGTTATACTGTAAGAAATAAAGGAAATGGTAAGTGGTTTGAAGATGTCTGAGAGAAAGCTGTGAGCCCTTGAGGCACAAGAATCAGTTTGAAGAAAGTTGAAAAAAAATAAACAAATGATAAAGGCAGCAGAAAGAGGCACTGAGCTGCTGTACTTAATTGAGCCTATGAGTGAAATGAGACAAACGATTAGGAACCCTTTGACAGGATTCAGAAACATCTACATTTTTTTTTTCCGTAATTTCAACTTATATTTAGCAGATAGATTGCTTGTTTGTTTTCATGGCTGCAATCCTCCTTTATTATGTCAAGCCAGCATAGCAGCTGTAGAACTATATGTGTGTTGGCCAACAGATAGCATGAGTATTTAGCTCAGAGAGGTATGAAATATTTTCTCAATTGCCCAGTTTATCAGCTGCAAACATGTTTTAATCAGCGGCTGAAATGTAATCAGACTGAATATTAATGTCACAATGAAGAACACACTGAAGCTTACAAGCAGGGAGGCCCCTTTTAGACAGAATTTCTCTCTACTCTGAACATCTGCACAATTTACAGCATGCAGAAAATAATTATAATAGTAGTAATAATAAAAGCAGCAACAACAAAAATAAAACCCTCAATTAAAGAAATGAAAGATTAGGAAGGGGATAATCAGGAAGGACTATCAAATACAGCAGTATTCTGTGGTAAGTCAAGGTATCTTAGAAAAAGTGCTTGGGTAGAGTGAAAAATATGCAATTCAAATTGTATGTCATACAAAATGAGATTGTTATCTGGATGCTCAATATATATAAGAGAGGATGAAAAATGTAAAGGAATGACAGCTGGAAAGAAGATAAAATCATGAGATGAATTTACAAACTAAACTATCCCTGAATGTCAAAAGGAAAAAATCTGGATGAGAATAAGAAATCACCTAGACAGAATACTTTATACCTCAGGGAACAGCGGACGGTTTGATAACTACGGCAGTCTGAGTCAGGCTATAACTGAATGCGGACTGGGTTAGCCCTGATTATTCCCAGAATTCTGCTGAAGGGAAAAGGTTTGTGTCATCTCCTCTGGTGTTTTACCAAAAGGACACAAACAACTGAAGGATGTTTCATAATGTTCCATTGGAACAGTTCACAGAAACGCTTTCTTTGCCACTAGAGAAATGGCCTATAATTTCTTAAAGAGTAATTGTCTGCTGTTTATTGAATACACTTAGCAATGTACTTCCTTTGATCGTCAGAGTAAACAGAAATGCATACCTGAAGTTGGTTTTGTTTCTGCTGGGCAAGCACAGTCCTGGTGTTAAAACTGATCCTTTAATTTGTTCAAGAGCTTCTTCTAACTGAAAAGCTGCTTTTGTCTGAGCTAGAGGGATCAAAGTAAAAAACACAATGGAAAAAATATTTTTAAAATTGGAATACTTATGCCATAAATGGTTCAGTTAAGTTTTTTAAGTTTCGAAGCCTAAATCCAGACTGTTACAATGAACCAAGTGGTTCAGCGTCATTAGACATGCTGCAGCACCTCTAGCTCCTCTGAAATAAAACCCCAGTCTATTTAAGTGTTTACAGTAACACACATATTCAACAGTTTTGCTATTTTTTTTAGACTGCACTGTTGAAAAAGTAGGCCGTTAAAAAATCCAGCACTAACTTTGTTTATACATCATGAGTATTCCACTCATGCACTGAGCCAAAGTTACGGCTTGCAGATATTTTATAGAGGCCAAATTGTGACTTACTAATAGAATCAGTGGAGAAAAACAATCCAGACAGGCATGAGTTGTTGCCTTTTTCAAGTAAGCAAAAGTAGGGGTAAAAAGAGGCAGAAGCAGAAGGAAAATCAAGGAAAATAAAGGAAAAATCAAGAAAAAAAATATGTGATTCACTCTATTGCTACACAGTCTGGGCTGTCAGTAGAACTATGAAGAAGCCCTCAACCAGTACTGTTCCATTTTGTTATTTTAATCTGACATTTGATCCTGAAGTCAGAGACATTACCTCACAGTTGGCGCAATTGCAGTTGGGAGACTAAATCTGTTAAAGAATACCTAAGTAATATACCATATCTTAAGAGTTTCAACACTGGAAAGTTGACTGGAAATCAGACTTGGCTGATGCTGTTAAAAACTCCTGCCAATCTGCACTGATTCCAAGAAAGCAGGAACTGAGTTGAAGTGATCATTACTTCCCAGCAGCGAGAGAACAGCTTAAAAAGCTGACTAATTCAGCAGAAGTTATGTAATACATCAATATATGCTAGGACTGCTTTTACCTAAGGATAAACAAATGCACATTCTTGACTATTTCATATTCGAGGGTTCAAATAGGAGATCATTATACTATCCTAGTAACTTCCAGTGGCCTTGTAACACCTTGCAACCATACTGTGAATTCACAGTATTGGAAGCAATAACTTCACTGAAAATGAGGAAAACCCAGGAAGCCACACTATCCCAAGGAGGTGATGTACTTACTGTGACTGGAATATAATGAAATACCTCACAATACCTTTTTTTAAAAAAAAAAATAATGTTTTTTTAATTCCCTCTATCCACTTTTTTCATACCTATTAGATCTAAGCTTCTTGTCAGTTATGTTTTGCTTATGCTAATGAATTAAATTAATCTGAGTGAAGTTAATTGTTCTATTTGTCTCAGCCATATTCTGTTAATAGAAAAACACTTGCATTGTGAACAATGGTTGAATTTTAATTTACAAACCTATTTGCTTGTGCTGAGAAAAAGGCAGATGAGCACGCTGGAACTTATCAGTTGCTTCCTGAAGTTTAATTTTCCTCTGCTGCAGAACTTGTTCTCTAAATCTTTGTTCTTTTTCTTCTTCTTGCTTCCATCTTTCTTTAAAGGCTCTGTATTTAAGAAGCAAAAGTAGATGATCCCTATGTTTTCTAATTTCATTCACTGAAATATTATTAACTTACTTGCTTATCAATTTGCAATTTTAGTACAAAAGCTTTCTTGTCCACAAAATAAATACTATAAAATTCAGCACATGGATTTTTATGGTTTATCTGAATGTAAACGGGACAGCAAGTGATGAAGAAAAGACACACCATAATCTTTTTAATTTTCAGCCTCATCCGGAGATTTGATTCTTTCTTATGCGTGAATTAACACGCAGACTCAACCAGTTCTTGTCACCAGTGTCACTTTCGCCACAGTCTTTACCACATAAACGTATCACAGTGGGCAGATCAATAGGAAAGTGAACGGTAAATGCTCTAAGTACGTTCATTTCACAAGCTGTTGGGGAAATAGTATCAGTTTAAAAGTTGTTATTCAGAATAACACAAAGGAACTACAGCCTTTTACCTATAAATATGTTAAGAGTTAGTATCAACTTCCAGTTGAGAAAATTCCTGAAAGACAACCAGATTAGTAGCACAAAATGGGATAAAACAGTAACGTGAAGCTATGATTGACAGAATCAGTTGTTAGTATCAAATACGTTAAACATATCCTTCTACTGGCTGGAAAGCAAATCAGGCTTTAATCAAAACCAACCGTCATCACAAAACTTTCCCTTGGTAGGCACAAGCTTGATGAAGTTATGTGGAGTTTTTATTCCTGCTGACAAAATCGTCAACTTTTGCTGACAAACTTAAATTATTTCCTTGAGTGAAATATATCCTTTACCAATAAAGTTATTGGCATAGTGCCTATGTAGGCAAAACAATGCTTAAATATATAACTTTTCAAGTAAAACTTTCAAAGCCTGCCATGCAAGGTTCACTACAACTGAAAGATTCCTGTCTTTAAAGTTCTCTTTGTGTTAGAAATATGATGTGGCAGGTCACTAGTACACTAGGTAGGGTCCCACTGCCAAGCCAGCATTAGTGGAAAGAAAGGTAGTAATGTTTAGCCAGATGTTCTTTGTTTCTCTCATCACAATAAGATACCTTCCCTTAACTTTAATCACCTACAGTTGCTTCATAGACCTTCTTGCTTAATGGAGCAAAGCTGCTCCTTAAAAAAGCTACTCCTTAACTCAAGCTATTTTATTTATTCTTCTCTTTTCTTCTCAGGGAAAAAGTTCAAACTAAACTATTCAACTTGCCCCTCCCTAGTATCCCTTCAAAGTGCTGACTGATCACCTGTGAAAACAAACAGAAAAATAATTTGAAAGAGGTACTTTTTATTTTAGAAAGTCTAAAGGCTGTAATTGCACAATAGTAAAGAATAGGAAAACAGCCAACTAATTCCCAAGTGCACACTTTTACAGGAATATCCACTTTAATCCACTTGGAAGCCAAAGTGTAGCAGACAGACATAAAGAACTTCCACTATTTTGAAAATTCATATATGCACGGTTGTCAAAACATACTGAACTAATTACTGAGATTTCCCAGTTTTATGGACAAATTATTGCATTTCATTAATAGAAAGTGAAGACTACATATATATATTTATATATTAAAAAAATATAATATTTAAAGTGGAAATGTTCTGTAAACAGATCCCGTGCATCTATTCAAACCCTAAAGCAAAAAGACTTCATACTTGCATTCCTGCCATCATTATGAGCGCACCTTAAAACCCCTCCCCATATTATAAGGGAAAACTGGAAGCTGTGTTACACCTGATCTCCCTTTCTGCAGTACTACGCCTCCAATATTGCCAGTGTCAAACTCAAGACAGACAGTGGTGGAGCATATGAAAAGAGACAAAATATACAAAAGGATCCACTGCTTTTGCTAATGTATACAGCACTCCGGATTAATGTTCTTCAAGAAATTAAAATGCCAGTGAACAATGTAAGCAATTGCTGTTTCTACTTTGGAAGTACGTTCCCCTCAGAAAGCTCCAGACCTCCCAGCAGCAGTATTCCTGACGATGTCTTGGACCATAAGAACTGCTGAGACTACATCCTGCAATGTACACAGACAGTAGCTTACGTTTTATTTTAAGAACGTATTCGTTGCAAATGACACTTAATAGTTACACTGTCAAAAATTCAGGTCAATTTCTACAATTCGAGGTAATACCACTTCTAGAGATGAAGTTACAAAACTCTACAACCCGACTCTTCAAACGAAGGATAAGACAGAAGATTGACTTATGCAAAGAGAAACAAATTAAAACATGATGCCAACACTGCAAGTTTCCTTTGCAAACCTCAGTTTTTCAGCAAGCAGGAATGGCTTCACTTGAGACATGAGGTGAAGCCAGACAAGCACTTATCCAAAACCAGAAAAAATCCACAGAAAACTCTATCCACATAAAATGTCTTATTGCAATTTGGTTAAAATTTCACAGGAACTTTAATTGTTCATATAACCCAGAAGTTAGAACTAAAAAAGCAGAACTAGAGTTCATGGTCAACTTTCAGTATTCCTGTTTTTCACTCATGTTAAAATCTGATACAGAAATCTGCAGTATTTTACATCTTTATCCTGACTAAAGAAATAGGAAAACCACAACAGAGGAAACAGACCTACTTATCCTACTAAGTACTTTAAACACATTCTTCTTGATACCCTTAATATTTCTTGAAGCTGCTTAAGAAGGCCTTTAGTTGAACTGTAGTTGTTAAATTCAGACATCTGGGAAATTCTACAACTTTGCACCTGGAGTAATTCCAGAGTACAACTCCAAAAGGGAAAGAGTAAATTCTGACAGAGCCTTTATTTATTTATTTTTAAAATTATTTTTGGAGTATGAGTTAGCTGTACTCTTCCACATTCTTAATAATTGGCATAAAAAAAAGACTTTTGTTCCATGTTCCATATAGCTGGAAATGGGCAAGTCCAAATGCTGATGCAAGAGGTCTTTTTCACCGCAGCTCATCATGATCACTATTTGGTTTGGATTAAGACATGAGGGAGAGAAAGGATCCTATTTTAAATGTAAGGAAATGCATTGAAGAAATGCAGTGAAGCCTGCATCATTAACTTCTTGACCTCGCAGAATGTAAATTGTGACACCCAGGTGTATTATGTAAAATAAATAATTTTGCAAATGCACATTGACATCCTACAGAAAAACAGTTAAAGCAAATGTTTGTTCATCCACTCTCCTTAAGCCACCAGCTTAGGTTCATATCACAGATGTAACATTGGCAAAAAAAGTAAGGCTTGAAGATGGAGAGTTAGCACAAGTATTTCCTGACCGGTGTTTTTTTAACCCAGTTTTTCTGTCTACTATAAACAACCCAGCAGCGCAGTCATTTTTGAAACGGCTGCCAAAATGTTTATAGTGAATTTGGAATATGAAACTTAAAATATTTAGCAGTTTCACATATACAGACATTATGGGGAAAGCATTTTTATGTTAAAAACAGTATGACCAGATGGTGGAACTATTTCCTGGTTAATTTTATTAAATTATCTTCATGGTGAAGTGATGGATGCTACATTCCCAGGTGGACTAAATGCTTACTACTACTTTGGATGAAAATTAAAAAAGGAATATATACAGTGCATATGGAATGCCATGAAATGAACCTTTTGATAATGATATGATATTATTCATCCATTGTCATATCATGTTTGCAAACCAGTGCAAAATAATTTCAAAATTGAGGTATGAGGGTGCTTGTATACTCACTGACTACAATAAGATCAAGAAAAGGCTAGAATGGGGTGTCACCCTCAAAATCCCCTTCATGGGCAAAGAGCAAACACACCTTATATGCTTAAAAGTATCTGCAGAGGTTGCCCTTAAATCAATTATTTTGTTTAAGTGAGATACTTACCAGGACCGGAGGGATGCATATTAACTCCATTCCCTCATCTTCTCTGATTATCATATGATGAAGACAAAAGGACAGCCCCAAATTGCTGTAAGGGCTTTAGAAGGACTAACCTTCACAATGCCATAAGGGCTTAGAGGGCTGTACTCCAAAATGCCTCACAGGTTCACAGGAGGGCTGCCCACACTATCCACCAGTTGTTACACTCCAAATATTACTTATGGACAAAAAGTAAGCATATCTTATATAAAACCAATAAGGTTTTTTTTTTTTTTTGTTAGCGTAATTAAAATCTTAATAGTCTAATCCCTATTAATCCAGATATAATTGTTGCCAACAAATAATAATACAGTTAGAATAATTCTACACAGAGAAAGCCTCAATAATATTGATAATAGAGTTTGAATTTTTATTCACGCTCAGATTTTCTACTGCTTTTCCTGATGGTCAAGCTTCCATTGCTCTTCTGTGTCCCAAGGCTGGTTGTTTCATTGTGCTGGTGCTGGGGTGTTACAGTGAGCTGTCAGCATCTGGAGTGCCTTCACCAGGAGCAATATGATGTTCATGCTAATGCTTTCTTGTTCCTCACCTCAGGATCCACTTGGAGTCATTTTTATATTTGCCAACACACCTTTGCAGCTTTGCTCGCTCTTCATCAGTCTGCAGCTCCACAGTACCTCCAAATATTCCATACTCGGTGCCTTTTACCTATATTACATGCTATTCCTTTGTTCTCTTTGTTACCCCTAAGGCCATTTTTTTACAGACCTACAGATGTAGGTCTGTATTTCTTTAACTGATTATTGGTGAGTTGTTTATGGTCATGGGGTCTCCAGCACCAAGCCTGTGTGCCACCTCTTATCATCCCCTGCCCGTACTCCTCTACACCATGTCTTGCACCTCCAGCTCTCAAGACCCCTGCAATCGTACCAGGCTTGTATTTCCTACACTACATTGTTATATTAGAGTCATAAATACTTCATTCTACATAGAATAACTGCATGTTACTGCTGTCTATATAAAGCTATGGTCATACCATAAAAAGATAAACAAAGGCAAAATAAATTAGCCACAGACACCTGGTCAATTAAAGAAACTGCTGTTACAGCTAAAGCAAGACAAAGAAAGCTGTGGGCAGGTCAAGAAAAGTTTAGAGAGCACGAGCTTGGCAAGTATCCGTCCTGAGACCTCGCAAATTCAGCACAATCCTGTGGCCCGTTACCAGAAACGGCAATACTGGATTTCCGGCCTACATGGTCACAGTGACCACTACTTTTCACAGTTTCACAGAATCACAGAATCTTAGTGGTTGGAAGGGACCTCCGAGATCATCAAGTCCAACCACATAAAAAAAACCCACAACAACAAAACAAAACAAACAAAAAACAAACAACAAACCCAAAAACACCACCCCACCAACTAAACCCCACACCCACAACCCCACACACAACACCCCACCACAAACCAATCATCTTGGGCATTAGAGCACACCCTGAAGTGCCACGTCTACACGTTTCTTAAATACCTCCAGGGATGGTGACTCCACCATCTCCCTGGGCAGGCTGTTCCAGTGCCTGACCACTCTCTCAGTAAAGTAATTCTTCCTAATATCTAATCTGAATCTCCCTTGCCGCAGCTTCAGACCATTTCCTCTGGTCCTGTCATTATTCCTTTGGGAGAAGAGGCCAACATCCACCTCTCTACAGTCTCCTTTCAGGTAGTTGTAGAGGGCAATGAGGTCTCCCCTCAGCTTCCTCTTCTCCAAACTAAACATGCCCAGTTCCCTCAGCCTCTCCTCATAGGACTTGTTCTCCAGACCCCTCACCAGCTTGGTGGCTCTCCTCTGGACACGCTCCAGCACTTCAATGTCTTTCCTGTAGTGAGGGGCCCAGAACTGAACACAGTACTCAAGGTGAGGCCTCACCAGTGCCGAGTACATAGGCACGATGACTTCCCTAGTCCTGCTGGCCACGCTATTCCTGATACAGGCCAGGATGCCATTGGCCCTCTTGGCCACCTGGGCACACTGCTGGCTCATGTTCAGCCGGCTGTCCACTAACACTCCCAGGTCCTTTTCTGCTGGGCAGCTTTCCAGCCACTCTTCCCCAAGCCTGTAGCATTGCCCGGGGTTGTTGTGACCAAAATGTAGGACCCGGCACTTGGCCTTATTAAACCTCATCCCATTGGCCTTGGCCCAATGATCCAACCTGTCTAGATCCCTCTGTATAGCCTTCTGACCCTCAAGCAGATCAACACTCCCACCTAGTTTGGTGTCATCTGCAAACTTACTGAGGGTGCATTCAATCCCCTTGTCTAGATCATCAATAAAGATATTGAACAAGACTGGCCCCAAAACTGAGCCCTGGGGGACACCACTGGTGACCGGCCGCCAACCAGATTTTACTCCATTAATCACAACTCGCTGGGTACGGCCATCCAGCCAGTTTTTTATCCAGCGGAGGGATTTCATTCTGCTGTAGAAAGCAATACTAATTTCTTAACACTTTGCCCTCTCTGTTTACCAAGCACTAACATTTTTCTCCCATTTCTGGCATTAGACTGCTTTTTGGTCTTCATCAACAACACTGATGAATAATTTAAAGAGCTCTTATTAAATAATCAATGATAATCAGCCAGTAGGTGGAGCACAATGCTTGTGCATATCAACATATATTAAAAAAAAAAAAAAATATTTTGACAAAAAACAACAGTAATGGGAATAGATTGGAAACTGATATAAACTGGGAAAGGGTTTCCTTCCCCAATTACAGCAGCTGGAATAGCTATTCAGATTTCAAGGTAATTCAAAATGCTGAACCAAGACAGCTGACTGTAAGGTTTATTTAAAAATGCACATAGACAATTGCGTTTCCAGAATGAACCAACTACCTGCAGCCAGTAACATCGCAGTAAAATGGGATACACATTTTGCGTCCAGCAATAACAGCAGGATGGCTGCAGTCCCCAGCAAATCAGAAGCTGGTATTTAAAAATTACTACAGTATATAAACGCAAAATATGATATCCATTTACATCCAGTGTTTGTTTAGTCAGTAGCTCTTATATCTGGAATACTGTTATTTAAACAAAATATCTGTCAGCTACTGGCCTAGAGCATATTTAATTCTTAAACTGACCTTGAAATTGCAACTTTTGTGTGTTACTGGGACAATAAAAGAGTTATTTTGTCGATACTAGGGCAATTTCTGTAAAAATAATCTGTAGGCCGGTTGTTCACTATGTTGAAGCACTGCTGTTGACACAAAACTAAGGAACCTGGTCTGTACAGGAGATGCAAAGTAACTGATGGCATCAGATACTAATATGGGCTCCTCTACGTATAAATTTTGAAAAAGGTACATGACTAAAGTTACTGTGACTTTGCTTTCCCAAGCTATACTTTCTCTTTTCTGTGCAAGCAATGTTTTTGTCTTTTTCCAATAAACCAATTAACTGAGCGCATCTTGTCAGAAGTTGAGTATTCTTAATGCTGAAGCTGCTGCATTTTAAAGGTATTGACAACACTGTCAGGGAAAATTTCATTACAAGTACACTTAGAAAAGGCTGAAAACAGAAAACCTCAATCTGCAAGCTCTCTGCATCTGCAGTTCTCATTAGCATGGGCACTAGGGGCTATCAGACCTGGATTCAGCCTTGGTATAACCTTGTTTAAAGATAGGTTGGTGGTGGTTCTTCAAGAAACCACCACAAAAAATCCCTCGGAACAGATTTCCTCCACAGTGCAACACAAAGAGGATGAACCTAAATGACACAAGATTGAGAACACAGCAGAAGATCTGATATATCTTCCCTAAATCTGTTTGCCAGCAGGGTCTTTAAAAATTTAAGGTTGACATTAAAATTGGTCATGCTTGACCAACTTCAAAGAAATGACCGGCCTGGTAGATGAGGAGAGAGCAGTGGATATTGTCTATGTGGACTTCACTAAGGCCATTGATAGTTTCCCATAAGATCCTCATAGACAAGTTGTTGATGTGCGGTCTGGATGAACAGACAGGGAGGTGGATTGAAAACTGGCTGAACGGCCAGACCCAGAGGTTGGTGATGAGTTCCATGAAGTCTGGTTGGAAGCCAACAACTAGTGGTGTACCCCATGGGTCAATACTGGGCCCAGTCCTATTTAACATCTTAATTAATGATCATGGATGATGGGGCAGAGTCTACCCTCAGTAAGTTTGCAGGTGACATGAAACCAGGAGCGGCTGATACATCAGAGGGTCCTGCTGTCATGCAGTGGGACGTCAACAGGCTGGAGAAATGGGCTGGCAGGAGTATCATGAAGTTCAACAAGGAGAAGTGCAAAGTCCTGCGTGTGGAGATTAACAGCCCCATGACCAATATATGCTGGGGGTCACGTATATGTAAATCAGCCTTGCAGAAAAGGACCTAGGGGTCCTGGTGGACACCAAGTTGAACATGAGCCAGCAGTGGGCACTTGCAGCTAAAAAAGCAAATTGTGTCCTGGGCTGCATGAGGCAAAGTGTTGCCAGCAGGTGGAGGGAGGTGATCCTTCCTTTCTGTTCAGCACTGTGAGAATGACGGAGTGCTGGCAGAAGTTGCCCAGAGAGGTCGTGGGGTCTCCATCCTTGGAGATACTGTCTGGACCTCGTCCTGGGAAATGAGCTCTAGATGGCCCTTCTGTAGCAGAGGAGTTGCACCAGATGACCTTGAGTGTTCCCTTCCAACCTCAACCATTCTGTGTGAAGGTTAGAAGTAGAAAATAGACTGCCATACTTCACGGTGCACTGTCTACTCTCCTTATGTTGAAATAAAAAAATACAAGAGACGCAAATTCAGTTTTGAAATTATAAAAAGCAGTGCAAAGAATAACTTCTGTAAGCCCAGTCAGGGAGAACTTAGGGCGCTGCCAGGTGAGAATGGGAAATCATGCTACCCTTGAGAAACCATCATCATAGCTAACACCTTTACATGTGCTACAAAGCTAATGGATCTTGGCTCATACACAGATTTGACACGACCTGATGGCTGATCCATTAGAAGATAAATCGCTTCCTACCTGCATAACTGTCAGGAAAAAATGTTCAATTTCAAGGAACTTTTTATTTCCAAATTACTTTCCTCCATAGATGCAATGACACTTAATTTTGAATTATATTTCACAGCTTATTAACACTGTATGCACTTACTACCTTTCTAAGATTAGACAACTAACTCCTTTTCAGTTATTAGGGGAAGAATTGTCACCACAAAGCTCATTGTGCTTATAGTTATGCCATTCTCAATTATCACAAATGGAAATAATTTCATTTTATGAATACCATACCTAGATTTTTAACTGATTCACCTGAGTAACTTGGGTTGATACTGTATTTCTTAAGGCTGCAATGAAATTCATATGGAAATGTATTTAGGTATTAACGAGTAAAAGCTTAACTATACCAGTCTATCAAAAATACACAGGCTGTCTGGTATTTGCTTTGACATTGGAGTATAATATTTCAAGACCAGTAATACAATAACCAGTGTTCATCTGAGAGCTGTAGTGTTACAGTGGTGCTGTTCCAGAAAACTAAGTAAGATATTTAATCTTTCAGCTGAGACTCAGTTTATTATTTGCAAAGGTTGTGGGTCGCATACTGTCTCTAATCACTCCCAGGTGATTATACTTCCTCTTCCATTTTTCTTTATATTTCAAAACATATGCTGACAGCACACACTGTCAAGCTAAAAGGCCAGTATAAACAATATCTGCTGCCTCTCTTATGAGTTACCAATGTACTTCAGTAAGTAAACAAGTGCCGAAGAAGATGGTTTGAGGCTGGAGGCTTGCTCTGAATTGTCACAAGGATTGTCACACCTGCCTCTACAGTACACACAGCCCAGACTCCTGTATGTGCGAGTACGGCCTCAAGGCTAGGGAAAACAACCCCATGCCTATTAAACTACTTGCAGCACCTCTCTGAAACATCTCAATGTATTTACTTAATCCGTTTGTCACAGGATATTTCGTGACTTTGCATTGTCATGTATGCAGAAAGGCAGAATATTTAAAGCTCTGTTTAAAATGCCAATGCGGAATAACTTTATTATAATTATAATCCTGTATTGAAAGACTTTGTGTTGTTTTTATTGGGAAGTGGGAGCATAAAGGCCCCCCCCCCGCCACTGGGGAGGCCGTGCAGCTGATATGCCATGCAGATGGGTAAGTACACACTTCAGAAAGCAGTGACAACTACTGACCCACACTGTACCTCTGAATGCATTTTTTCACACATCCACTGAAGCTAATAAAAAACAGAATAATTCTAGAAATGCAGATCCATTAAATGAAAGCACTACTTCACTTTATATGAGGTGACTACAGTGAGTTTCCAAAAAGTAGCGAGTAACTCAGAATATTGTTCCTTTTATATTTTATTTGTCCTGTAGCAAGAAACTGGATTGGTGAAGCTTTTCAGCCTAGATTCCTCTAGAACAAAGTAGTAAGGCAATTTAACAATGTGAACATGCAACTAGTAGAAAATATTGAGCTGTTTAAAAGTTTTGATTCACCTTCTTATTTTTATATTTTTACAGTCTCCCACCAAAGGAACCCTAGTTACTTACCTTCTTCTTCTGTTTGTCTCTATCAAATATTTCTGTGCCCTACTCCGACATATTTTTTGTTCTTCTTTCAATGCCCGACGTTCTTCTTCCAAATCCCAATCAAAATGAAATGTTAAAGCTCCGTCCCTAGCATTGTGTTAAGGACAATGGAAACCGTATCAAACAGCTCATTAAAGGATTAAAAGCCTGTGTGATTGACTTTACACACCTTTTTAGGAAAAGGGCAAACTTTATCCATGAGACACAAAACACCAACAGGCCTTTTGACACAACAGTTGGTCCCACAAATGTCTATTATGGTCATAACTAACTTTATCCAGTAAAAAAAATGTAATTGCATTTTACTGTTTACAGTGATTTTGACAGAGGCTTTGCACCCATCTTTCATGGTATCAGCAAATGAAAAACCTCACCTTTATCAGGTTTATTTGAAGATACATATTTCTGCTACTACCTAAATCTGTAACACGTGGGAACATTTATCACAAGGAAAATAGTAAAATAGGAAAACCAGCCTCTCTTCAATCTAAAGCATTAGTTGTTTACACTTAAATATAAAAGCTCTCCACAGAGAAGATCAAAGCTCTCCACAGTGCGAGCTGAGTCTTGCCTCACTTCAGCCATGATTTGAGTCGCACTGTACAGGTGCAGCTTTGAACTTGGGGCAGTACTTATTATTACTTAAAGTTCAAAACAGTAAGGATCCCCAAGTTCGGGCGGAAAACAGAATTCCCCGCGGCAGTACCTCTCTCTCCGAGGGAAAACAAAGACAGCGACTCCAACGCCGCCTGAGATGTCAACTTTTCTACACCAGTTTAAACGAACCAACGCACCGGTTTCACTCCACGCCCCTCCTGAGGCGATCCCTGATGTCGAGGGGGGGGTGCTGCGCCACCCCCCCCGCTGCCCCCCCGCCTCCCCACA
>JAHREE010000094.1:1130582-1153333 GCA_033628505.1 Tringa tobata
CAGCTGGCTTGAAAGAAGTTTCATAAATTTTACTGTGGGCTAGTGACTGATATTCCAGTGAAGGGTAAAGACCAGCTCTTAAATCTTTGTGAGATAGATCCTGAATTTATTACAAATCTTATTTGAAGTCTGCAGCATAGCTATGCTGCTGCAGAAACACGTTTCTTTCCTCCTTGTTCCAGGGAGGATTAATCTGCTAATGCCCTTTAACTGTGTAGGCGACTGCACGGGAGAAGGAGTTCAGCCAAGGTTCTGACCATTTTAACCATTCCTTCTTGAAATTTGTCTCCTCTTCCTATTTCTGTGCACTGGTAGAGGAATAAAACTGTTCATTCTCCCTTAATGTCATCTATGGATAGCTACGCAAATCTTTTCAACCCTCCCTGAGACTGTACTCTGGATCATAACCTGCATCTTTTTAAGAGAGCAGGAACCGATGCAGTAGTTAAATTCTAGTAACTCTCTTATCTTGGAAAACTATAATGTGCCATGCAATACTTTAGAACAAATTAAAAATTTTATTTTGAGAGATAGTGAAGAACCAAAGTTGTTGAAAATCTCACAGGCAGTTGAATGTGCTCCTCTGAGGAAGAGGTCAGACACAGGTCCTTAGTGGCCTTTAGCTGCTGATTTTGAAAGAAAACATTGGATTTAAAAAAATGGTTTAAAATCTGGATTTAAAGCTGTATTAACCACTCTCACCCAACTGCTTTCAGATCTCCTCGTAGCAAAAGCTATTTCCAGTGTGTTCCAACTTCAGAGAGGGATGGGAACGAACCACAGTATCGAGACAAAGGTGGAACATTGTTTGGCCGTACCAGTGCCAGGTGATGTTGAACAGTGTATTCTCATGACCCTCTAGACAGTCTGTCTCCCGGTGGTACATTAGAAGCTGAGGTTTCATTCACTTAGCCAGATCACAAACTAGATTCTCTAATATGCATGAGGAGCTGAAAATCTGTTGGATTTCTATGAACTTTACAAATAATTTGCTTTTTGGTTAAAATGTCAGATCCAGATTTTAAGATACAAAAATAGTGGATTTGAAGTGTGTGAAAACAAAATGCCTCGTAGCTTTAATTAAGATTCTGTGGACTACATTTAATCTTTTTCAGGATATTCTCTCATACTTTAACATTTCTCAGGGGTAAAAATCATTGTATTTGAATGATTGCCCCACTCTCAGTACTTCTGTTCCTCAGGAGGCTACCAATGAGGCCAAGAGACTGCTGTTGTCCTCCTGGTAAACAATTTTCAATGTAACACAAGGTATGATTTTAAAGTAATGTTTTTCAGTTTTCTATTTAGAATTTGCTTCTGGGACATACTCTAAAATTGCCTCCAAAGCCAGTTCTAGTGCAGTACCGCGACACCAATATAAATGCCTTCATTTTAGTGATAAAAACTTTTGTAAAAAGATGAAAAAATTTCAAGTAGCTCAGACTACTCGAACCCAAATATATACCAATATTCAAAAATAGTATGTAAGAAAACCTGTCACAGTTTTATTACAATGACGTGTCATGTAAAGGTGATAAGCAGTAGTAGTTCTCAAGATACAAGCAGTAGCATATAAAATCTACTGTGCAAGTGAAATGTGGTTTATTAAATCCAGGCATTAACGGAGTGATGTGTTGGCTGCTCTTTGTGTTTTAGACATTCCCAAATAGTTAGCTCAGGAGTTCATAGTGTACAAGCCTTTCCACAGAAATTTGAAACCCGTCAAAACGTTTGCATTTCTGCAAGTAAAAGATGAACTGCTTTAGGGTAACTTCACTGATTTGTCTTAGTATTTTTTTGTTCAGTTTAGGAGAGACTGTCATAAGTAATGTCAAGCCTTGTTCATCTACGGTAAGATTTTCAATTACTTTGCTTAGATAAGATAATGAATGTAACTGAATGATTTCTCAGAAAAGTGACAGATGTTTTTAAAATGTAGATTGCTTTTCTCAGGATAGATAGGAAAATACAGAAGAATCAAGTATTTTCAGACAGAAAGGAAACTACATTGATATTGTAGGAATTCATTATATTAGAACATTTTTGTCTTACTGTCCTTCATCAGTTAGGCCATATTTTTAATCTCATCTGCATGACTGTAAATGCAGAGTAACCATTGTTTTGGCAGAGTTACAAATTTTGCCTGAATTGCTGAGGTCAGAATTAATTGCCTGTTTCATGTTGGCTTTTGTTAAAAATAAATATTGATTAAAAATATTTGCTTGACAGTATTTAATTGAGCATCTGGTAAGTAGCTGTGATAAAGTCCCGGAACAAACCCTAGTTTCAAGTGTTCTATTTATAAGTTTCAAATGATCTATTTATAATTCTTTTAGAATTTTTCTTCCTTTATTTTGTGCTTATTTCAAAATTAAATAAACATATTCTTTTAGTTCTTTAGCATTTGTCTCCAGACACAAAATGCAATTACATTAATAATTCAGAAACCTCTTCTTTTTTTTTCTTTTTTTTTTTTTTAATCTCCTTGTTGGCAGTTTTATGTAATTCTTACTTTCACTTTTTAAAAACAAAAATCAGGAAAAAATCCAGCTCAGTGCTTTGCCAATGTAGTGCCAGTACCAGAAAGAGAAACATGAAGCAGGAAAGGAGAACAATTATATTGAAGATATATTCAAGTCTAAATAAGTTTTCTTCTTCATTAAAATCTTTCTGTTTCTAAGGATCCTATTTACACTTGAAAATACAGTATATGAACATACTACGATGCTTTGCTGAGATTATGGAATTAAAAAACAATGACTCAAATGAAAATACGTTTCTTAGTCTCTTTAAAAATGACACATATTTCAGGAATTACTTTTAACATTTCTTTAAGTGATGAGTCAGAGGCATTCCCTTTTTTTATGTCAAATGGCACCAGAGAAGAAAAAATATTAAATATGAAAATATTATTTTAAGATAACTTTAATAGGTGTAACCACTTTTACCAATGCTTTTATTGTTAGTATTTCAGATAATAATATGCCTATGAATTGTATCCCTTTATTCTTTCCTCTATAAAAGCATTTAGAACATTTTTTTAATATTGGTTTTGTCTGCAAATCTGCTTGTTACTGCTTGTGTGCATAGATTAATAACTTGTGCAAGTATTGCTATGATCAGAGTCTAAGTAATTAACTTAGGCACTTTCAAGAGTGAAAGTGTTTTTGCTAATATGTGGTAAATCCAAAAGCTTGCTTCTTTCTAGGGAAAATAACTGTTAGCATTTGAGATGTCCTTTGGGTGTGGCGATAGCTAAAATGGGAGCTTCTTAAATGCAAGATTTGCAAGTTCTTGTCTCCAGTTCACGGTGCTCACAGGTAGAATACTTTACCAGAAATGTTAGTGGTATTTTTAAAATTTATAGAGGTTATTCTGTACTCCTGACACGCTTTCTCTTATGAGGTATGGCTAAGCAGAAGACATCTAACAGGCCTTGGTCTCATTTGATAAAGCTTTAAAAAAACACGTTTTGAAGGAAGATCCATGGAATAATCTACATCGTTTTCACAGACTGAGCTATTTTATAATGTTTTATGATCAATTTATTTCCCCCTCCATTGTTTGGTACAACAGGGCACAAGGAATGTTGGAGCTGTGGAGGAACCACTCAAGGCAGAAGAGAAAAATAAATCTGCAGATATTTCAAAACAAAAAGAACAATGCCTTGTACCATGTGATGTTCAAGCTAAAATTTTACGAGGGGAAAAACATTATATGTGCAGTATGTATTCATAAAGAATACTCTCAGTGACAAGCTATGCGATGCCATGCTATGCAATCCTCTGCTATGCTACGCTATGCTGTGCTAATTTATTTTTTAATCTTCTTGAGCACATGTGACAGCCTTTGAACCTGCTGCCCAGTCTGAGTACCATTCAGAAAATTTGGACTGCCGTGTTTTTGGGGTGCAGTTGGTGCGAGAAGGTTAAAATATAGTCATGCTTATCTCTTTATAATCATGGGTGAAGACAGGCAAATCCAGGCAGCAGCTCAGCTTGCCTACATCTGTGTTACCCTCTGAATGTCACTAGCTCTCTCTAGAGCTAGTGAGGAAGAGTAGGGTGTCTGTCCCTCATTTAAACATCATAGTTAGGTGTGGGAGAATTAAGTGGGAGTTAGTTAATTAGTTAGTTAGTTAGTTAAAGTGGGAGGAAATCTATACTTCAGCTTGCCTTTTATAGATACATATGCAGAATATTCTCTGCCTTGACAAACTACACAGCAAATGATGAAATCAGCCTCAGAAAAAAATTGTCAAAATTCTTGTCTTTCTCATGTGATTTTTTAATATGTATTATTAATTACCAGACAGATTTACTTTTTTTAAAAAACAAATAGCATCAAGGCAAAAAACAGGAGTAGCAGAATGAATAAGTAAATGTAGAATGACAGGAAACCTTTAATATGTCTTTTATCATTTGCATTTGTATTTCTGTGACATCCATTAACTGATCATTCAAGTTGCCCAAGGATAAGATGAAATTCTTCTTCAAATTTTAAGAAGAGCCATCACTTCTTAAGATGTCTTCAGTGCAACCAGCAAGGCTGAGGTTTTTAGCATCTTTGGCTTTAATCTGTGGTCTCTACTACTTTGGTTTCACTTTTATGTGCCCCAAGGCTAAACACCTTCAATATTGACTTAGATGTCATAAATGTGTCATCATTCAGTCAAGAATATGTCTAGATTTATGATAACAAAGTGGATGAACATATTTCTTTTCAAGGAAATTTGCAGAACTCTCTTGTTGAATATGCAAGAAGTACAAAAAAACTGGTAAGAAACATGATGGATGATCAACAGTCTTCTTTGGATTACCTTTCTAATCAGGTACTTTTCTCTTTATCATAAAGATTTTTATTTATTATCTGTCACTACAGGTATTGTCTAACTGAGGAAAATGATGCATTTATATTGTCATTAAACCAGTAGTATTAGAGTCTCTATCACCATTCTTTGTACCTTGAGTAGGGTGTGTGTGAGTTCCGTTTCTACGAGGAGTGATAAGCACCACCTGGTCCACAGCGTAGTGGTGTACATGGCACTAGGGTAAGTGGAGGACTGTTCCTCCACATGGGTTGCAATCTCCAGTCCTGTTGTATTTGTGCAGATGATGTATTATATTATTGTTAACTCTGATAGTAGTTTACAAACACTGTGCATCACTCAGTACAGATAAAAAGCCTTAATCAAATGGAAGGACTATTTTTGAATTAACTGGAATTGTGCCTAAAAAGTGATTTTGGATTATAAAAGTAAAAAAACCAGACCAATTCAACTAATGAAGGTATGAATCACTAACACATCACAAAAATGAACTTCAGATTATATTTACTAGGAGTCAAAAAAAACATCTTTAGAATGTAAAATTCCTCATTGCAACCTAATTAAAGATCTTTTATTTGAATTTTCAGGTAAATGAACTCATGAACAAACTTCTTCTTTTGAATGCAGAAGTTTTGAGAAAGCATTTGGATACACTTCCTTACAAAGCAGTTCAATCTCATGGTAAGTACTTTTTGCATTTAGTCGTGACCTCTTCCCTTTTTGTCTTTGTATCTTGACAAAGAACTAATTAAAACAACGGTAAGCAATTGTAACATTCACAGTATCTATTCTGTGTTAGTAACATATAATCTCTGGAAAATTTGTTAACTGTTTAAGAATGTCATCATAAAGACTGCTTTAAATAATTTGCAGCTGATAATTCTGGGCATCCTGTTTAGCATCTTGTTGATTTTTATGCAAAATACCAAGCCTGATCATCAGTTCGTAAGTGATCTGATGTTGCTAAGTGGCACTTTATTTTGCAGTGAAATAAAGTGTGCTCCACATTTGCAATATCGTTCTTCAAATGGGATGGAAGTCAGTCGTACACTGGACAGTTAATCTTCTTTGCAGTGTCCATCCCAACTAAAGGAAACTACCTCTAAGCAGTCCTACTGGCCATAGGAACTGCTTCTTCAAGTATGTTTAACACAGACCTGGCTTAACACTTAGAAGCAAAGGGTTTTTTAAGTATACATTATGATGTAAAGGCTTTTACAAGTATAAATACAAATATCTGCAGGAAAAAGACATCCCTCCCCAGATAATATGTCTTTTTCTCAGTACAAGTGTTACTCAAATAAAATGTGAAATGACCCAGATACATAACCTTTAATTTCTGTATCATATCTTTTAAGATTAGAAATAACTTTCTCTATATGTTATAATATATACTTCTTTCCAAGCTTAACAAAGTTCAGAGAGTTTCCATTTTTTAAGGTAAATTAATGACAAAACATGATTTTAAAGTTTGCATGACAAGAAAATGCTATTTGAAATCATTCATTCGTTACCAAGAAAAGTAATATTTCTGTGCTTAAGCTGTATTTGTATTTTTTTAACATATTTTGCTAATGAACTTCATCAAATACTTTGTTCTCTAGGGTTGGATTGCACTGATATTAAAGATACTGTTGGTTCAGTTTCAAAAACTCCAACTGGTCTGTACATTATCCATCCAGAAGGATCAAATTATCCTTTTGAGGTAATAAATTTTTCTCTCAGGATAGTCACAATTTGCTTGAGAATATGCACTTAGAATATATTTAATAGATTTAAAGTGTTTTCTTTGACAATTTCTCAACAGATGAATAAGAAATATATTAAATCATGCAAATGTGTCTGCCAGTACTATAATTTTGATGAGTTTCTCATTTTCTACAAAGAAATTTAATCTCTGTTATAAGATCCCATCACTGATTTTCATATACAGTGAAAAATGTACCAAAGAGGAAAACCCAAGGTATTTTCGAGCACCCCTGTTGGACATTGAGAAGTCCTGTTCTTTTCTATATTAGAGATGGAAAGCTGAGGAGCCAAGTGACTGATCCATTTGGCTCCTAAAACGTGACCTTTGGCTTTTTGAGTTATTCTGCTGGATAACTGTACAGTGTTGCCTTCTCTTGAGAGATTACTCCGCTGATGCCTATAGCATGGACCATGATATTGTAGAGGCATCTAAATATAGGTGCAGACAGGCAGAGGAGTAGTTGCTTAGCTCTCGTCTGAGCATCATTATAGCTCAATCAGAGAAGCATCTAAACTTTTAGTTTTCATATCCAGTTGGCAGGATATACATTCTTAAGACAAAGGAAAAAGGATGAAATTCAGCATGAACTGCAGCAGTCATGCTTCCTATCCCCATCTGCATTTTCTGTAATTGCTCAGAGTATGGTGCTCATCTAGGAGAAGAGAGTTTGGGGTTAATCTCCACAGGCTCAGGACATTCAGATCCCCACAAACACAAGGAATGCTTTGTTTTGTCTGTCTATTTCCATTTCAGGCTGTTGTACTTAGGGAAGTCCTTATGCATAGTGGAAAGATAGATATGGCACTTTCAAACCTTTAATTTTGCAGTACATGCTGGGATCATTAGTATTTGGAGGAAAAAATGTGAAGTTTAAGCCAGTTAATAAATGGCAAAAATTTAATTTCTAACTTTATAGTCTTCCTTTATATATAACAAAGGAAAGATGAATCGCTTTATCTCTAGCCAATTGGAACCCTACAAAATGCTACAAAAAATGAGCTCAAACTGGTTATGTAGAGGCTTCAGAAGTGTGCTGGCAACTCAAAAGAAAAAAATTAACTTGGTTCTGCAGACTCCTGTTAGAAAAACCCGTCATTCTCTCTATACAATGCATTTCTCAGGGAAAAGATCTGTAACTAATTGGCAAGTTCTTCCAGGTAAAAGAAAGGCAAAGACAGGTAGAAGTGTTCAAAGAACAACCATATTTATAGTATGAAGAAAATGCTGTCTGTCTCACCCCAGGATGAACCATAGCTAAAAATGCATCTGTTTCAGAATTTTTTCTGGGTTGTGGGGATTCATACCTCACCCAAATTACTTTTCCTGAGAGATGGTATGACTAATCGATGTGAGAAAAGTGATTTCTCAGTTCACTTATAGTTTTTGGCAAATACATCTGAAATGATAAAGTTCCTTTCACTTCAAAAATATTTTTGACGCTTTTCCACATTGAAAGTTGCTGCCAGAATCTGAGAATCAGTTATATTAGTGGAAAGGTTCCTTAAGGAGAACAAGAAACAAAAGGAAAAATCCTAATAATTTGATGAAAAGCACAAGGTAACTATAAATAATGAGAAGAAACATCTGCACTTATGAAACGAGTGTCTTATTTCTTGTCTGGTAGATGTTACACAGAACTGAAAAGGTAGTGCCAAAAAGTTCACAGAGAAAAATATCTAAAATATGTCTGTTCCATAAAGAATGTTGTTTTAAGGAAAACTGTTTAATGCAAATTCTTCCATGTGTTGAAGCATAAAAAGGGTACAAGAGAAATGATAGATGAACAAAAATATCAAGACATTAAAACATAAACAAAAATTGTAGTGCATTTTAAGGTGCTAATAGCCAAGAATTCTGGAAGTTCTGCAGACTAGCAAAATAAGAAAAATACAGAGGCAGAAAACCATAGTAAGAAACTAAAAAACAGAAAACAAAGCCAGCATGAAGCAATTTATTTCAATGAGGACCTTTTCAGCAATAAGCTGCCCTTTAAAGGAAACTGAAACTTGACCCAAAATGTCTTCAGAATCATTTGCATAAAGATACCAGATAAATGAAGAAAATTATTTAGACAACTTGATTCTGTTCTTGTGTTTTCACGTTTGAATCCTCATGTTTTCAAAAGTGAGTATATATTTTGATGCTTAAACCAGGCTAATCGAAACCTTATTCCAGGAGCTCTAAGAATATCCAGTTTCAGTGGCAGTGGCAGGCTCTTGTCATCTCGGAAAATTAGTCCCAAATGGGCTTTTGTCTGAGTATTCAAACATGAGGCAATTAAAACCAATTTCACTTCTGGAAAATTGAATCATGATCACTTTCTAAGACATTTTTCAATGAGTAAATTTAGATCAATTATATTTCTAAGGTGGGTCAGACAAACTAAAGAGTTGTTTGGAATATACCTGTTACACATACTAAAGATGGAAAGGGAAGAACTATTCTGTAGACGCATCGTCCTGCTCTTTTAATTTAAATTGTACCTGGCACAGTCATGCCCATATTGTGCATACCTTGCACAATATGAGACATAGAACAAACTGTAAAATAGATTAACTGTTATAAGGCTTTAAGAAAGAAAATTGCATCATTTCCAGGATATAAAGGATCAAGAAACTACACAACGACTGGTTTTTGTATCTATCTCATATTTTTACTTAGCTGGTTGTATGCATTGGTGCTATATCTAATTGGCTGATGACCTTTCATGTAGAACCAAATCTGCTCCTTCTGAGAATTATCAACACTCCCACTGATTTATACCAGACTGAAGATTGATATTGCGACCAAGTGGGCTCCTCTTTGTATTTCTGACATAGAGAGAGGAGTAGCCAAGCATGCAATCATCTTCCTAAAACAGCAGATGAGGCAATGGGATTATTTTTAATGAGTTTTAGGTATTTGCATCTGAATATTCATTTTGGAATTTTCTGTATTTCTTTTGATTCAAGTTCCACCCTCCTTGGGTGACAGAAATAAACATGTGATTCTCCAGAGAATAAAGCCCGCAATTTTCTTCCATGCACATGACCCTAACTGTGATTCATTCAGTATTTGTGTTGCAAGGATTGCTCAGAGCATCCAGTGGCATTGACTTGCTTGAAGATCCACGGTTCCCCAGGTGGGATTAGATCACATCACAGCTCTGTCCTGTTGCTTTCTTGTTGTTCATAGAGAAGCTGTTGTTAAGCCACAGAGGTTCTGAATACAGTGTTGATGTGTTCCTGCCGAGGAACAAGTCTGATTTCACAAAAAATATCTGGCTGGCACAGGCAATGAGGATGCAACGTGTAAAGCTCAGACTGCCACAATTTTTTTGAGGGCTAAACTGACTTCCACCTAGACTCTACTTTTAGCAACTGGCTAAGATTGCAAATCTCTCTTTTCGGAAACGTGTTTCATTGTGTACATTCCCTGTAACACGAACAAAAAATTCATACTTTACTCCATCGCGTGTGCATCTGCTTACTGTTATGGTTTACGTATAGCCAACATTATATTCTGAAATTTTGTTATCACAAGTAGCTTAATGGCTCCACTGTTATAAGCATTTTCCAGGTTGATTCTTCTGATATTAGTCTCATTAGGAGACACTTTAAAATGAGCCTTTGTTTTTAAAAACTAATTAAGCATAGTACCCTCTAGAACTACTTTGAACAGCTTAGGTGGTGCAGGGTCTAAATGTACAATATGCACCTTTCTACATTAGGATGCCCAGACTTTCTAATCCCTGTTAGAACTAGTCAAGCTTTGGCACTGGGGACATACTTGAAAAATACCGAGTGACCTGGATACATTTCACCTAACTTTAGGCACTCTGCTGAAATCCCTGCAGAGCAAAGGGTTTAAGGGCCCTTTCAGTAGGCAGTGGAAGTGATTGACATCTGCAGAGGGTGATTTAGAACTTGGTTTCCCAGAGCCATGCTATGAACGCATATTTCTCTGTATAAGGAGGATTACAGAGGAGACAAGGGCAATAAGATACCTAGCTTTGGGAACTCAATGATGTGTCTAAAGTTAAATGGGCTAAGGAGAAAATGTGCCACATAATGTGGTATTCTGTAGCAGAGCAGAGTGCAGCTGGACCACTGCCATTTGACATGCTGTTGGGCACAAACATTAGCAAAGATTCATAAAGACACATAAATCTGAGAGTTGATCTTATGTATTCAGTGGGACTGCTCAGTTGCAGGCTGTTATATGTTTACACTGGGACTTCCCTGGATTGGGGCCCCTTCTTGGGTAGAGTTTTTTTTTTTTTTTTGCTGCTCCACCATAAATTGTTATACCCTGGGTTATTCCTATCACTTTTTCTATTTCCTTACCTTTATTAAGGGATCTAGATTCCCCAGGCATCACAAACACCATATTTCTGGATAAGAAGGTGTGATGGTGATGGAGAACACTTAAGAAGTTTTGTCTATTTTGCTTTCCTGAAATAAAGGTATATTCAGTGTTGGTGCCTATATCTGTAGTATAGAGGCAGGGGTCAGTCTCTTCTCCCAAGTCACAGGCAATAGGACAAGAGGAAATGGCCTCAAGTTGTGCCAGCAGAGGTTCAGATTGGATATTAGGAAAAATTTTTACACTGAAAGGTTTATTAAGCATTGGAATGGGCTGCCCAGGGAAGTGGTTGAGGCACCATCCCTGGAGGTGTTCAAAAGCTGGGTTGACACAGTGTTTAGTGACATGGTTTAGTGATGTGCTTTTTTTTTTTATCAGAGTTAGGTTGACAGTTAGACTAGATGTTCTTAAAGGTCCCTTCCAACCTAGACAATTCTATGATTCTATGATTAATACATGACATTGCATTTTGCTTGCACTTCATGCTATTATTAATACACATTATAATATTAATTATATTATTAATAACATTTATCAAAGCTTATTTATTATATCTGATATGAGCAGACGTGCACACAACAGTTTCTACTGATTGAGGAAATATCCAAACCAAGTGGTCCAAAAAGAACATACAAGACAATACTTCAGCTTCATTATTTTGTTTTCTTTGAGCTTTTTGTTAAGATATTTGAAAGGTATGTTGCTTAGCAAAACTCTGAATAGTCCACCTTTATTTAATTAAAATGTTTTCTTTATAACAGCTGCTTCAAGAATACTTAATCGTAACTATGTCTATTTTAGGTTTTGTGTGACATGGATTTTCAAGGAGGTGGATGGACTGTGATTCAGAAAAGAACTGATGGGATCATTCCATTTCAGAGAACATGGTCTGAATATCTGGATGGATTTGGTGACCTTTCTGGTATTATTTTTAAATACTCTAAAGTGCTTTGGACCCAACATTTCTGCTGTCTTTATGCGAGCTACATTCCACTAAATTGTGTCAGATTTTTATTAGTACAGAAAGTGGAGTTCTTGTTTCTAAAAGGTCTTATTTATACTTAAGTGCTTTTTTTCATCAAATCTGTTGTGTGATTTCTCAATGATGACTGTCACCCTACTAGAGTCTTCAGCCATTGCCCATCCTCAGTCTCACGAGAGGTGTTTAAAATGTTGTGAAATTTTCTTCCTGAAATAATGTTTTAACTGTATTTCCCCTTTTTTCAGATTTTTTTTAAAAAAAGGCCATAGTTGGTTTTAATCACATTTGCAAAATATTTCCTTAGAGCAGAGAAAAATCAGCAATATTTCACTATAGGGTATGCAAAATTACAAACAGAATGGAAATAATTCAGTAGCTAATACCAACACAGCTGTGACACTACTTTTTTACAGCCACCTTTCACCCAGCAACTCTAACTCCAGTTCTTTTTCAGGAGTTTATCTGTGATTGCAGTGGAAGCACACAACTTCTCAAATTTACATAAAAGCGCAGCTCATATGAGGCAATCTTTAATGGAAAAAAGTGTGATTTACAGAGGCAGCAAATCTCAAGAACAGGCTTTGAGTTTTGTTGCATTTCATAGAATGCTAACATTTATCATTCCGCAGTATTGCCATTGGGAATGCTGCTGAATTCTGTTTAGTCAAGTGGATCTTTAACACATCTGTTTTTTGTGGTCTTCTAGGTGGACAATTTTCTATAAATGTCACAGTCAAAAAAAGATGATGTGCGCATATTGCGCACTGAAGTAGGAAGGTTACTCTGTATCTTCATTAGTCGTTAAAGGACACCAAACAACTTTTATTACACTTTTCAGGAAGGAAAGTACAAAAATTAGAGGAATCAGTTTTTTTCTTTTACACTTCCTGTTTCTACAAGTTTATTGACCATATATTTCTGTTTTAGGGGAATTTTGGCTCGGACTGAGGAAGATTTTTCACATAGTAAATCAAAAAGCCACTAGTTTCGGTCTCTATGTGGATTTGGAATCAGAAAATGACAAGCATGCCTATGCATCATATGATGGATTTTGGATAGAGGATGAAGCATGTTCTTTTAAGATCCATTTGGGACGTTATTCAGGAAACGCTGGTAAGAACATCCTCCTGGAGAGTATTTAAAGATAGCTGCTCCTTTTCTTAATGTGAAAAAATGCATTCAAAAGAGTAATACTTAATTAAGATAGATAACTTTAAAAATGTTTATTTCTAATCTCTTTTTCTCTATGTGGTGCATGATGAACGCAGGTAAATGGTTAATGATGTAGTAACTGGTTATGCCAAAATCAATCTTTATATAATAAGAAATCATTTTATTCTATTGCTTCAAGTAGTCAATGGAGTAATAATTAAATAAATACTCCTTTAATAAGGGAAAATGAATGAAGAAAATAAAGTAACTTTAATGGATTCAAGTCAACAGAATATTCATATATAATATGCATGCGATTTTTTGTGTGTCTGTGTATATCTATCTCATGATCCAATTCTTTAGATGTCCATTATCTCATCCCAAATTTGCTGATGTTAGTGGAAGTTTTACTGATGTTGTTGCTTTGGTTAGTTTGGAAGTGGCCAGACAGTGACATACAAAGGACAGAGAACAAAACTGACTGGAACACATCAGGCCTACAGTGTACAACAGTTACTGCCTGATATATAGATACAGATGAATTTACAGCTCCAGACCTCCCTTGAGTTCATAGCTATTCCAAATGAGTAAAGATTTCTGTTAAGTATTACACCATGCACTACTGCTTTTTTTCTAAATTATTTTTGCCTCATATTTACTACTATTCCAGAATGTTCCTTATTACCAACTTAGTAATTATTCTCTAACTGTGCCCAGGTGCACATACTCTACCTGTATTTGTAAAAAACATTATTTTTTTAGTAAGACAACAGAACCAGTAATCACTGACCTCTGTGTTTTAACAATTCGGTTCTATCTCATGACTCACTCTGGAGCTTTGGGCACATCACTGGGAAATCTGAAGTTAACAGCTCTTTTTTTATTTTATCTTTTCTTCCTCACTGTCTTTGAGGACAGAAGCCTTTACCTTCATAGCTGTTGTGCATCACTAAAAGCAACAACAATATAAAGATATTTCATCAAATTTCAATTTCTTCTGTACTTCTTAGTGTGTTATACTTTTTCTTTCCTATGCATTTAACACATTGCCAGCTCATTATTTGGTGCTCTTCAACCACTTTTGAGGCAATCTGTTTTTCTAATAAATTCAGAGGGAAAGTTTGCGAGTACGCAGCAAGTAAGAAATGTTCTGTTTCTCCATAAATCACTCTTTTATCCTTCTGTTTGTACTTAGGTGATGCATTTAGAGGATATCGAAAAGAAGATAACCAGAATTCAATGCCTTTCAGCACATTTGATGTTGATAATGACGGATGCAGGCCAATGTGCACTATTAAAGAGCAGCCTGTAAAGAGCTGCAGTAACTTCAGTGATAACACTGGATGGTGGTTCAACCAGTGTGGCCTTGCAAATCTTAACGGTGTTCATCGCTACACAGGTAGATTTCTTGCAACTGGGATTCACTGGGATACATGGACAATGAACAATAAACCAGTCAAAATTAAATCAGTTTCAATGAAAATTCGGAGAACCTATAATCCATATTTCCATTAACCTACGAAAATAGAAATATATCTCTTCTTGCAATGATGTGGGATAATGTATCACTGCATCAGAAATACCTTTCATTTTCACTTGCACAGTTCAGTCTTAAAACTTCATTAGATATTTCGATAATACAGTTACTCATTTTTATTACAAAATGTCAGCATTTGTATTATTCCCGCTTGGGTAAGAAGGTCCTAAGAACAGGGTTTTCAGAAAATAGAAGCAGCTTAGTGTTTGTCAGCTTTTACTCAACTGCCTCTTATGCAATCTCAGAGCCAGCAGAAAAATTACAAAAAGTGTAATGCTGACTTTTGAATGTGTTTTTCTGTGCTTTCTGCATAACTGAATTGCCAAAACATTTCTTTTAAAAAGCCATATACCTGCCAAGTCCATCATTATATTTAGGAAAAATACTTAGGTTAATCTTCCAGAACCAGCTCTTCTTTCTATATTCCTTATCAGGCAAGATAACACTGACTTATTTCAACACATATGTATGGTTCTGTATATGCTCAAGGCCTGATTTTTATACAAGTAAGGTAGATACTGACGTGCAAGAACTATGGTCTGTTTTGTATTTAATTTTCACAGTCATAATCAGATTTTTATTCTACCATTGTCTGTTTCACAATTCACTACAAATAAACACTTTTTTTTGAAAGCAAATGTATAACATTTCATATAACCTTTGTAGTTTTAATTTTTGGATATATGGGCCTGATCTTATGTTTTTGATTCTTATTGGCAATCACTTTGTGAATGATCATATAATAATGAACAAAAACAGTGAGTTGTGTAAGTACATTTTAACTTGAATAGTGTGAATGGTTTGAATTTCTGTGAGTAAAAATAGAATGATACCAATAAGAATGTGAATATTGTCAGTACAGCAGTGTTTCTGGAACCTGCCATCTATTCTGTAGCAACTAGGTATTTTTCATCTCTACTTCAGTTTTAGGAGATCAGCTCTGTAGTAATGTGGAATGAAATCAGTTAGAAACTCTATGGGTTTCCTCTTTGCTGTCTTGTACTTTGACCAAACATTAATACAGTGAGCAGAAATAATCATCAGTTCAGAACCACCATGTTTTAGAACTTCTTTCCAAAGTTACATGCAGTTATAGGAGAACATTAAGCTTCTGATAGGATACATAGACTGTGACAATGTTAAGGGAGAGAAAAAATTCCTCTTCTTCTATACTTGCCTAATTCTTTTACAATCAGAGATAAAAAGTTGCTAAAAGCAGAGGGTTTCTCTCTGCTAGAGAGAGAAGTGGGGCCTGTGGTATAAGCACGGTGGGAAATTGCTTGAGGAACCATATCACAGCCCCTGTAGCGGGACTGTGGGAGAGGGGGGTGGCTCACGCTCCCCGGGGAGACCGAATTCTCTGAGCAGGGGGGGAATTTTGTTGTCAGACGCTGTCGTTGTTGGAATTGGAGGTGGAGAGAGAGAACATTTACCCTCTTTAGCCCTCCCTCTCACTCCAGGCTTGTTAGGAATGCAATCCCTTCTAACAGCAACATGGACCCAGCAGACCTAGTAGGTAGTAAGATGAAAGAGCTTCTGCGCTAATATTAACAAGAATTAGAGCAGTATGTGGTGCTTTAAAGAGTATTAATTCTGGCTGCAAACCTGGGTGTTGTCGCTGCATTAGGGCTACTATGTCAGAAAGAGTCCCCAGGCTGCAGTACAACAATCCTACTGGAGAATGCTAAATCTCATGGAAATTTAATGGCTTTGATGAAAACCTGAAACTTTAATGGTGGGAACTGTGCTCTGACAACCAGCTCCAAGCCTGTGAGCAGAAAGGAAGAGTCTAAGTGGGGAATGGGGATGCTGAGTGTAGAGCTAGAGTCTGCTGACACCCTGAGGCTCCTTCTGGCTTTATTAGAATCCCTGCTTAAAAATTAAGGTGGCAAATGAAGATGGTAGATCTGTGCTGGCAGATATTACCACATTTAATTACCAGGTTTAATTTCTCCTTTGTCAGCATTGTTTAGATTAGCTGGCAGTAACAAATCACAGAGAAGAAGGGCCTGAAAAGATAATTAAAGCTTGAAGGATCACTCTTGCAAATAGATACTGGATCTTAAAGTCAAGTCAAATTGTAAACTTGTATAAAAAAATAATTGAATTCTCAATATCAGAGCTGGATCTGAAATGTAAACTGCAAACAAGTCCAAATTGCAAATACTAGTCAGATTTTAACTCTTAAATCATTCAGGTATGAATTTTCAATATAGTGTTCTTAAGCAAGAGATGGACAATGCTTTATTCCTTTTTCAGATGAGAAATCATTATGAACATAGAGATTGTTATGAATTTCTCTTCTATTTGCCGTATTATCTACTAGTCATGATCACACTTAGTGCTTCCGTGGCATGAAAACAAGTAATTAGAAAAGAATTCATATAATTTAATGATTTTATTTCCTTTCATGGAGTCTAGAAGGTGAGAGGATCTGAATAAGGTTTCTATGAAAAGCTTTTGAGCATGGGAATCTCATAGTTTATCATCATTTGAGTGTGCTGAAATGTGAGCATTAGTATAGACTGGTTTTGTTTTAAAATGTAGCATATGCTTAGAAAAACAGAGTGCTAGAGATGAGTTGGCAGCTTGCCTGGTGCAAATCTGAAAAGCAGCAATGACAATAGAACATTTTCCATGTGACAGATAGCTACTGTTTTCAAAGGTTCATTCCATTTCCTCTCTAAGAATAAAACAACTGTGAAAACAAGTAATTTTTTAGTTAAACACAGAGAATTTACAAGGATATTAAACTGATTCCAGGGGCCTGTGTTCCATATTTGCAGCTGGTGGTTCCCAACTACCATCCACGAGATTTTTGTGGCCATGTATTTAGGACTGGTAATCAGCTGGTTATTGCCCAAACAGTCTTGTTTCAACTAAATAAAAAAGGAGCACATAGGGTGTAGCATATTAAGAGAAACTGATTGTGTGTTCCAAATAAAATGCAGCTTGGTTTAACTACACTTAATATCTATTCCAGGAATGATACTCCAGACTATGAGAAGTTGTCTTTCAAGGACATATAATCTCTGATGTTATGAAACTGCATTTCTTTCTTTTGTTTTGTTTTTCCAAGAGTATGTCTTCAATTTGTAAATCTCAGTTTGGTGAACTCAAATTATTTGACCCAGTTTATGATGCTACAGTAATATAAATAAATGACAACATGGTTTCCACAGCCTGAGTACTACTGACGTGGCAGTGCAGGGTTCAGTGTATTAGACATCTGGAAATAACAAAACAGTGCAACCAAAGGCATTTTACTTTCCACTTGGAAAATCCTTAATTGGACAGTAAAAGATCATCTAAAGATGATGTGTCTTTTATTTGGTTTGGGTTTTGTGTTCCTCTCAAATACCCTGTTGCTGCTTCCACCTTCTGGCCTCGGTGTTTGAGGTCACTCAGGAGTTTCGCGTTCATCCATGCTGGCCTGCCCTCTGCCATGCTTCCCTGCTTCCTGTGCTTTGGAATGGATAAGCACAATGTATGCATTTTGGGGTGTTTATCTAGATTCTAAAGCTCTTTGATGACTACTTTTCTTATTGTGTGTTTTAAATACCAATTATTACACCAGAGCAGGGACTGGGGCTTGAGGGCATTACTACATTTCATCCCCAAGAACTCTGCTTTTCTAAGAACTGATTACTCCCCTTTCTGGAGAAAAGTCTGGCTCTGGATAGTATATACTAAATCTTTGATTAAGAAAAAAACCCTCCAAGTTCATTGCAGGGCAATTATTTGTTGCAAAAGTAGTGTCCGGGTTACAGATCTACAGACCAACAGCATATAATAACATCATTTTTCTTTGTAAAGTCAAGTTTCTGCAACAAGTCTCTAATGCATAAGGAAATACATATAAGCTCTTCCTGTCATAATAGTAAATTGAATGACTTTGCCAGGAATGAAATAGGATAGGACTATTCTATGAAAACAAAGAATCCATAGAACTTCTTAATATAATTTTATTTTTCCCTATTTCCAAAGTTGAAAAGTGACTGAAGAGTAATGTGACAATGACAAAAAAATAAGCCCATGCCATGCAAAATATCCACCCTGTACAAGTTAGATTCTTCAAATAAGTACTAAAATTGCAGTGTGGTGGGTTTTTTCTGAATATCTGCCTAAAGTAGGAATTTAAAGTAGGGTCCATTGTCCACAGTATAGGCTCAGATGCACTGGAAATTCAAATCCCCATTACTGAGCAATGACAATGACACTTCTTTTTTCTGTTTCAATTTCAAAAAAAAAATCAATGGAGAGAGACCACAGAATTACGGAATCATTGAGGTTGGAAGGGAACTCTTGAGATCATGTACTCAAGCAGGGTCACCCAGAGCGTGTTGTCCAGGACCATGTCCTGTTGTGTTTTGATTATCTCCACGGATGGAGACTCCACAGCCTCTCTGGGCAACCTACACCAGTGTTCAACCACCGTCACAGTAAAAAAGTGTTTTACTGTATTTGTGCTTGGGATTGCCCCGACCCACGTGCAGGACCTTGCACTTGGCCTTGTTGAGCTTCAAGAGATTGGCACAGGCATCAACTTCAAGTTTATGTTAAATCACCTGTATGTAGGACGTTGTTTTGGCTATAAGCTCTAGGACAATGTCTTTTGAAACTGGCCACTCAACAGTTGTGAATGTAACAGTCAAGGGACACAGTAGAGATTGCTTACAGTAAGAAGCTAGTCTAGTAGATAGGACATGGTTCTGCTGGACTATTGACTGAAAACTGCCTGAAACCAGATGACATGATAAGCCATGTCATGACATGAATGCTTGAATGAATCTTTTAAAAAACATGGTAGGAAACAATACTCTCTGAGCTCGCGCTACAACATAGCTGGATTTTGAGAAATACAGTTTTAAACCCCAATAGGTGATTTCAATCCCAGTAATAGACAGAATTAGGTTGTGTAACACCAGATCTTAAACCAAAAGCAAAGAGAGTGAACTCAAACTATGTGCTCCCTACAGAGAAAAAGTATAATTGGCTTCTGATGATAAGACAAAAATATTATTGGACTAATTTGAATAATGATTCAGTTACCGAATCAGTGTTCAAACTTAAGGAGAAATTTATGCACATAAAAAGTTCTAATATGCAACATTCCTATGACGGTACTTGGAATGTCCGACACACAAGAAAGTTGGTGAATGGGTGAGAGGCCTAATTACAAAATTTCCATAGATGAATGATATTCAAGAGCAAGACTGTAAAGATGACATTGGTAGAATAAAAAATATACTTGTGTTAGAATAGGAAGGGGGGAAAGGAAAAGAGAACATTGCCATCATTGACAATCTCCCCTGCTTATAGATGCTTTTGAAACTTGAAGAGCCTCCAAAATGAGAAAGTTCAAACTTATACTGGTTCATCAGACATTTAGAAAACAAGTGTTCAGAGGCTCTGCACCTCTCTAAGAGCCCTGCTTAACACTCATGTGATGTAAATGAGACTGATGTAATGCAGAAGGTGAGAATGAATGCTATTTGCTAGCATTTTGCTAGTCTGAAACAAGATATGCGTACCGTAAAAAACCCCTAACCTAGGCCTAATACTTTGGCATGATTTTTGAGAAATGAGGCTAATTTACTATTGTCTCTGTAGTTTATCGAATTTAGATGTGCAACACAGTCCCAGACAAGTACATTTTGAAAGATAGATAACATCTGCTTTGAACTTGCTAGATGCTGCAAAATAGACTATAGGCATAAAGCAGGAATGTTTAATGACATCCTCTTTCCTTGCCAGGATTATTTCCATTACTGAAAATATGCTCCAGTTGCAGATAAAGTGCATGGATTGTCTTCTCTTTGAATTGTTTTGAAATTTAAGAGAAGACTCCAGTAAAAAACAAAGGTTGAAGTCATGGTGCAATGAAGAAAATTGGTCAGAATGCAAACTCCAGTGACTCGGCTTGATCATTTGTAGCTTTATGCTTAAAAGCAACTTTCAGGACAAACATACTAAAGATACAAATAATAGAACAAATACAAAATAAATAATACGCGAAACAAACTTCAAATGTAAGATCCGCTTCAGGAAGTTCCCAAACATCAAACTCTTGCAAGCTGGGAAGACATGAGGGAGAAGTCACTCTTCAACAGCTCTCATCTCACACTGAGTCCTGGAGCTTCTGAAACACATCCACTGCAGGCAAAGTCAAAGATGTGATATCAGGCTGGGTATGTCTCTGTGCATGGGGTCTGGTGCTCAGGGCATAATAGAGAGAGATTTTCTTTCTTGAAGCAGGGCAAAGACCTCTTTTTAACAAAGATGAATTAAATTTCAAAAAGAGAAGTAGCAACGCTGCCAAGCACTTCTGTGGAATAAGTGGAATTCCTGACTTGAAAATATCCAGAAGTAAGATACTGTGGACATAAGAAGAACACATACTGTGAGGAAGAAGACAGAGGAAGAGAAAACTGACGGCTTTTTTTTGGGCTCTGAAACCAATGAAGGTGGAGAGGGTGGCAAGGGGAAGCGTGCACACTAAGATATTTATTCTGAAATGCAAAAGGAAGAGACCAAAGTAGTCAAATCAGCACATTCTGTGGCTTGACTGAAAGAGACCTGAGAAGACTTTGGTGGAAGGTTCTTATCTGATCAAAATAAAAATAAAGTCACTGTGTAAAGCTGGCATTTGGCACCAAGAGGAGACGGCAGTGAGTAAGGAAGTGTTGATGTGTGGGTCCTTCTCCTTGTGGGCAAGAAGAATTAATTCAATGAGAATAACTGAGATAAAATAAGGGAATGTTCATTATAACATGTAATTAGAATTTTCCCAAAATTAAAACAGAGAATAAAATCATTACTTTTTTGCTCGAAACAATGATCAGACCAGGTTAGGCCTATCACTTAGTCTTTTATTGCAGAAAAATTACATAGGAAATAGTAAAATAGTTCTCTTTTGAGTGACTGCTCCCCGAGTATGAATAAAAACAGGCAGCATTTTTTAAACTTAGCTTTAGATAGATTAGTAGGAAATAAGATGACTTGGAAAACATTGCAGATAAGAAGCTGCAGAACTTGCAAAGCCCCAGCATAAATTAAGCAAGTTTTCTAAACTTGAATACCTCAGGACAAGATAATACTGCTTACAGCTCATGACTTTGTATGGATCATGGTTATTTTGCCTTAGAGATAAGTCAGTAAAACAAGCAATCTGCATCAGAGTGGTGGTCCTCCAGCACTGAACTTCTGCTTATGCAGAGGTTTCCATCTGCAGATGCCCTGAACTCCTTGTTTCCTACTTTCCGAATTTGTGAACAGTGCTCAGGCTTAACTAATAACCATCTGAGCAGCTTTACTTTTATGCTAGACTCATCACTAGAATTGAAAAAAAAAAAATTGTTTAAATTTGAAATGCTGAGACTTTTAACTTGGGTGTGTAGTTACTCGGTGCTCCCCGTCTCATCAGTGGAAGATGTGCACATCAAGATCTTGAGCCAGACCTGAAATGGCTCTCAGGAAAATCAAATTGTCTCTGTTGATTACACAAGGAGCAAAGGAAACTTGCACTTCTTACCTAGGCTCCCCTGGAGGGTGCCTGGAGCTTGGGGACAAATCAAGTCCTGGGTGCATGGAGACCTTTGGAAGGAGATTCATTTGCCTATACAGAGGCATCAAAGCCTTGGAAATGTCCTGGCACATCCCACGTGTCTCACACAGCTCCCATAGAAGACACTGGCTGCCCTGGAGCTGCAATGGACGCCAGACAGGATACCCAAGGACACCTCAGGTGGCTTGAGATGCCTGAGTCCTTCCCAACAGGAGAGGTCTGGCCGTCTGTAATGAGAGAGAAGAGATTAGAAATAACTTTGATAGTGATATCCCTCTGGGCTGCATAGGGAAGAGCGTGGCCAGTAGATCAAGGAAGGTCATTCTCCCCCTCTACTCTGCACTGGTGAGGCCACAACTGGAATACTGCCTCCAGTTCTGGGCTCCCCAGTTCAAGAGAGACAGCAAACTACTGGAGAGAGTCCAGTGTAGGGCAACTAAGATGATGGAGGGATCAGAGCACCTCCCTTATGAGGAAAGGCTCAAAGAGCTGGGGCTCTTTAGCCTCCAGAAGAGAAGGCTGAGGGGAGACCTTATCTATGTTTACAAGTATCTAAAGGGTGGGTTGAAGGAGGATGGAGCTGGACTCTTT
>JAHREE010000094.1:1153656-1235978 GCA_033628505.1 Tringa tobata
TTTTTGTAACGCAGCTTTGCTGGCCTCGAAGCCGAGCCTGGTATTTGCTTCTGAGGGCTTGTTTTTGTAACGCGGTCCTGTCTGCAAACCACCTGCCACAGACAGGCTTTGCAGAAATAAAAAGCAAAAATGCCAGACCACGTGAAGCTGGGGAAAAGCTGAGGCAATGGAGAAAAGCACATGGAAAATAAATAAATGCCTGCAATCCTGTTTTATACAGGTCTGACCAGACTCCTCTCTCACTGAGAACTGCATTAGAAATGCAGTACCTCGAGTGCTGTGTCCAGTTTTGGGCCCCTTACCACAAAAAAGACATTGAGGTGCTGGAGCGGGTCCAGCGGGTCCAACGAAGCTGGTGAGGGGTCTGGAGAGTAAGTCTTATGAGGAGAGGCTGAGGGAGCTGGGGCTGTTTATCCTGGACAAAAGGGACTCGGGGAGACCTTATTGCTCTCTACAACTGCCTGAAAGGAGGGTGTAGAGAGGCGGGGGTCGGTCTCTTCTCCCAAGTCACAGGTGATAGGACAAGAGGAAATAGCCTCAAGCTGCACCAGGGGAGGTTCAGATTGGATATTAGGAAAAAATTTTTACACTGAAAGGGTTATTAAGCATTGGAACAGGCTGCCCAAAGAAGTAGTTGAGGCGCCATCCCTGGAGGTATTTAAAAGATGGGTAGACATAGTGCTTAGAGACATGGTTTAGTGATGTTTTTTTATGAGAGTTAGGTCGATGGTTGGACTCGATGATCTTAAAGGTCCCTTCCAATCTAGACAATTCTATGATTCTAAATGTGTACCTGGGTATGTCTGCTGTGTGTGATCTCGACACACATGAAGCTGAAAGTTGAAATCATGGAGCAAAAAAAAGTTTTCTTTAATGAAAGGACTATCCCCTACTTTGCATATCTTCAATACTGCACAGTACAGTGTTGTTTGCACTGTTCTATTTAAGAAGGATTTATAAGACCGTGTTGTAAATTAAGAACTTAACTTTTGGTCAATGAATATAGAACACGTCAGCGAAATTTGCATCCCCTGAAAGCCAAGGATGCCTTTCTTTCATCAATTTTAACTCATTTTACAGTGAGCCACAAAATGAAGTGCAGCCTGTCTTTATAGACGAGAATACGTGGCAGATTGATACCCAGCCTGGAAACGGGTATGCGTGTTTCCAGTAACCTTTTGTAAATAAGTTCCACTCTCCGTACAGCCATGCAAACAGAAATCCCACAAAGCAGCTCTCCCAGCCCCATGGATTATCCCTGCTGACTTCTGGGTCAGTAACGGGGCTCCTGCAGGGCATGTTCCAGGGGGAGTACTGCAAAATAAAGCTTAAGTCACCAGAAAGGTTCTGATTCACTGCTTGTAACTGTAAAATAGCTCCTATTCTTTAGGTTTAGGTGCAGTAAACATAAATCTAGTAGCAGTGGCTGTATTTAGAAAAGATCTAAGTCAAAAGCAGAATTGGTGTACGTGCAACATCTTGTTAACTCCTTGACTACATATGGCTCAATGCAGATTGCCAGCAGGAAGCTCATCTCCAGTCATGACACCAAATACATCTATGGCAGCATTTCTGGCATGAACCACCACTGTGGAGATCAAAGAGAGAACAGGTAACATCCGTCTGTATCTCATAGGACCTCAGCAGGAGGCACAGTTTCACTCCCATGGAGACCTGTTTCATACCGGCCTGACCTGCCAGGATATCACGGAATCACGGATTTGACAGAGTTGGAAGGGACCTCTAGAGATCGTCTAGTCCAACTCCTCTGCTAAAGCAGGATTGCCCAGAGCACATCACTCAGGACTGCATCCAGGCGGGTCTTGAAAATCTCCAGAGAAGGGGACTCCACAACCTCCCTGGGCAGCCTGTTCCAGTGCTCTGTCACCCTCACCATAAACAAGTTTTCCCTCATATTTGAATGGAACTTTCTATGGTCCATCTAGTGCCTGTTGCCCCTCGTCCTATCACTGGAAAACACTGAAAAGAGTCCAGCTCCATCCTCCTTCAACCCACCCTTTAGATACTTGTAAACATAGATAAGGTCTCCCCTCAGCCTTCTCTTCTGGAGGCTAAAGAGCCCCAGCTCTTTGAGCCTTTCCTTGTAAGGGAGGTGCTCTAATCCCTCCATCATGTTAGCTGCCCTACACTGGACTCTCTCCAGTAGTTCGCTGTCTCTCTTGAACTGGGGAGCCCAGAACTGGAGGCAGTATTCCAGTTGTGGCCTTACCAGTGCAGAGTAGAGGGGGAGAATGACCTTCCTTGATCTACTGGCCACACTCTTCCCTATGCAGCCCAGGACTCCATTGGCCCTCTTGNGGGCAGCCTGTTCCAGTGCTCTGTCACCCTCACCAGAAAGAAGTTTTCCCTCATATTTGAATGGAACTTTCTATGGTCCATCTTGTGCCTGTTGCCCCTCGTCCTATCACTGGAAACCACTGAAAAGAGTCCAGCTCCATCCTCCTTCAACCCACCCTTTAGATACTTGTAAACTATGGTCTCCCCTCAGCCTTCTCTTCTGGAGGCTAAAGAGCCCCAGCTCTTTGAGCCTTTCCTTGTAAGGGAGGTGCTCTAATCCCTCCATCATGTTAGCTGCCCTACACTGGACTCTCTCCAGTAGTTCGCTGTCTCTCTTGAACTGGGGAGCCCAGAACTGGAGGCAGTATTCCAGTTGTGGCCTTACCAGTGCAGAGTAGAGGGGGAGAATGACCTTCCTTGATCTACTGGCCACACTCTTCCCTATGCAGCCCAGGACTCCATTGGCCCTCTTGGCGACAAGGACACATTGCTGGCTCGTGGAGATCCTGCCATCCACTAGGACTCCCAGATCCTTCTCCTCAGTAGTGGTTTCCGGAAGATCCACTCCTAACCTATATTGGTGCCTGGGGTTCTTCCTCCCCAGGTGCAGGACCCTGCACTTGCCCTTGTTGAACCTCATTATGTTCTTCTCTGCCCAGCTCTCCAGCCTGTCCAGGTCACGCTGGATGGTGGGACAGCCCTCTGGAGTGTCGGCCAGCCCTCCCAGTTTGGTATCATCAGTGAACTTGCTGACGATACACTCTGTCCCCTCGTCCAGGTCATTGATGAATATGTTGAACAGGACTGGGCTGAGTATTGACCCCTGGGGGACACCGCTGGTTACAGACCTCCAACTTGACCCGGCTCCATTAATCACAACCCTCTGAGTTCTGTCACAACAGGTTAATTTTTATGTTTGCAGATATTTTTGCCTCATAATATTCAGTAAAGTCCTGTGTTATTGTAAGGTTAAGGATTTTGCAAACCTTTCTGGTGCTCTGATTTAATTCCACCACATAGATCCAACCACATAGATTGACAGTCCACTAAAATGCTGATAAATGAACAGAACACAATTCAGCAGACCAGAGTACAAAAGCTAAGAAGGGCCAAGTAATACAAAAGAATATTTTGATACAAAGCCTGTTAGATATTACAATTTTAATAGCTTTTTTCTTGTTAGAAAATTGCAATCAGAAGAAAAAGCACACTATTTTCTAGTAAAGTACTTAAAGTAATACAGCTATGTGATTTTTCAGATTTTCCTCTACATTATTTTGCTAATATCTTTTTAGATGCTTAAACAATTTGTCTCTACTTCTTTTCTGCCCTTTTAAATTAATATTTAAAAGGGAGAAGCAGAAACAGCTCCTTCATTCAAATAAAAATGAATGATTGATTAGGGCTTATCATTCTAAACCACCTTTTATTTAGAGGATTTAAAAAAAAATTCAGCTGTGACCTATCATACAAATCACTGCTTTGCCATGGTGTATGGATGCCAGTGCAGGCATGGAAAAAGGCAGGTGTATATTAAATAAGGACCTTAATTCCCAGCGAGGTACAGATACCATCAAGGTGAAATAAAGCAGTCTGCTCAGTAGCCTGATGCTGGCTTTGGTAATTCAAGGAAGGCAGCACCCGATTTACACCCAGCAGCTCACCAGAGCATTTTACAACAGCTCAACTCTGGCAGTGAGCATTAGCAAATACTGCGGGGTTTCAAATGTGTTCAGCAGGGATGTGTCTGGTGAGGGAGAGCACCTCCTGGGCTGTCTTTGTGCTCCCCCAGCTTTAGAAACAATGCGCAAACCCTTCTGCAATGGCATAGCCTCCATGTACAAAGAATAACATTTATTATGGTGGAAATACTGAACTGGTGCAATGAAGTACTGGTGTTTAGTGGTCTAGGAAGTGCTGGGAATAGGAAAGCCGGCACTGTCATTAGGGAGTGCTCCATGGGCTAAGTGGAAGCTGTAAGTTCCATGCTGGGATGGCTCTGACATGTAAGACAGGAAATACTGGGGGTTTCGGTAGGTGGGCAAAATACCCTATCTTGTTGGACATTGAGATTAGTGCTCAAATTAATCCAAAAAGAACAGTCACATCTTTAATGACAGCAAATGAATGGGAGCTTGGCTTATCAATAGCCCTGGCAGGAAAAATGTATCAAAATTGCTGTATGAAGAAAAAAAAAGTAGACTCTGAGTCTTCAGCCAAAATTTTCAGATTTTCCATTTTTTTGACAAAAAGTCACAGTTTTATTTTGGGAGAAACATCTTCTTCTGTGCTTCTCACATGCGATTGAACAGACCGGCATCACAGGAGCCTGCAGAGCCCCACAAGACTGCTACTCTGCTGTCTCAGTGCTGGCCTGGTGGGCTTGGGCATCCCACGCTCCAGAAGGATGTGAGTGGGTACAGAGTGAGGCCATGGCTGGGCTGCAACCTGTTGTCTCTGAGCCATCGGGCAACTGAGCCCTGGTCTCTGCGCTGCTGAGCCCTGGCCAGCTGCTGTCAAACTGTTGTGGGTCCAAGGGTGGCTTTGCTGTTGGGTCTGGCTTTGTGGAAGGAGTTTCACTCCCAGCTGAGAAATTCCCCATGGTCTGTCAAGACCCAGACAGTAATGAAGGGCATGTCGGGGTAGGCTGTGATTAATCCACCTCCAAACACAGGAAATGCTTTTTTATTTATAAACATTTTAGTTTGGAACTCTCATTTTAAAAATCAGTCTGGATTTAATCATCTGCACGTCTTCATCGCTTTGTTTTCTTCTCAAGGTATTTCTTTTCCTTTGGAGGTTTCTCTCACTCTCACATCCACGCAAAAGTTTAGTGAGGTGGTGCCCCTGCACCACATGCCGGGCTGCCCCTACATCAAGGTCCCCTCTGTAGGGCAGAAAAGCTGCAGTTCTGGGGGACTTCAAAGTGAAGGAGAGTCCATAAGCCAACTGAAAGGAGTAAAAATCAGTAACCTAATCCAATTCTCCCATTTAATATACTATCACTGTCTTTAGATGAAAGATGACTATATCAGAACATTTAGGGAGAATTATGTTTGTAAGAACTAGAGAGAGGTCTCCTTTCAGGTTGCCCACTGGACTAAGCTGGATAAATTCAGGAGGTAAAAGCAGTCCATTCTTAGCCACAACAGGATTAAAAAATGCTATCGAAAACACAAAACTGAAAGGAACCAGAGAAATAGTAATTAAATTTACATTTTGTCTATGTAAATCCCCAGTAAGTCCATTTTTTGCCAGTGCTAGATATTTTTTTAATGAGAGGTTTTCTCAGAAGTGATCCCAATTAACCTCTCTTTACTCCTCTTAGCGTCTTTCCCACTAACCTGTGATTATGGAGAGGATTTATGGCTGTTTTGTGCTGGCATGAGAGAGGGGATTCCATCAGTTTATATTCCCATGCAATACTTATTTTGACTATCAAAGAAAGAGGCAAGGTTTATAAAACTATCTCCATTGAATCATTTTGTTTTCAGCAGTGTCCATCCCCAACATACACCTGGAGTGGGACATGGGGCTGAGGGTCTGCAAAGGGCGTCCATCTCTGACCTCAAAAGTGGTTGTCCTCTGCTGCAGTGGGCTGAGGAGCACCTGCAGCCCCCTCAGGCCTAGCAATAAGTAATCAGTTGTGGGCAAAGTTTTAAGATATCAAGCTAGAGGATGTGTGTGAGAACAGTCTCAAAGTACAGATTGATAGGATATTAATACCTAAATTGAAGTTAATTTTTTTAAGAGAATAAAAGAAATGGCTTCAGCCTCAGGACTTGTTTTCCATACCACTAAGAAAACTGGATGCGAATATGAAATACATTAGAACTGGCAGATAAATAGTAAAAAAGAGCTAGTTCAAAAAACTTTGTCTCATATTTATTTTGCTCTAACTGCGGGTGGAAATTTACTCATGATTCCTCAGTTTAATTTCTGTGACAAATGTGATTTAGCCAAAGCCTGCAGCCAGCTGCATTGAGAATGTAACTCCTTGATTTACAAATATAAAAATTCTTTGGAGACATCTATAAATACCACTTTTTAATGTTATTGTCTTGAGACAAAATACCTACACTTCTAGATTTTAATCTATCCTGCTCACTCTTAACTTCTCTGATTGAGCTAAGCTTTTCTCTTTGTCTTCAGTGTGGCAAAAAAATAGGGGGTGTAAATTTATGGTTTGACAAGTTTTGAGTCTTTTTGCCATATTGCAGTTACAACCCCAATCTCCTAAAATGAAATAGAAACATGAGTGAAATTAAGAGATTAAACACAGCCATTAAAGCAGAGCCAGACTTCTGGTGTCCTCTGGCCTCTAACAGGTGAAGGTGGGTAGGTGGGAAGATGCTCATTCCTTGCACTGGGTACATCTCTATTGAGAATCTGGGGATACCTGGACTTGTGCACCCTGTTTTTCCCTATCTGAGCCCTGGGAATGGACCTTCCCTCCGCACAGCTGGAGCCTCGCTGGGACTGGAGGGTGGGAGCACCTGCACCCTCCAAGGGCTCCTTGGTCCTCCTGCAGCTTGGGCACCCCCTTATCCAAACAAACTGCAGGTTGACTTAACTATGTATTTACCAGAAACAATGTCTGGCATTTTTCTAGAAGCTCAAGTCTCAGTTTAGGACCCAAGATTTGGCAATCAAGGCAAAAGATCTTTAGAATTAAATTTAGTACCAGACATATTGGTGCAAGGTGTTCCTTTGAGTTGCATTTATAGAGTGCACTTCAGTTTTGTTCGAAAGTGAAATGTCTAGTGAATTGAATTAACTGTGATTAAGCTCTTTCACAGAAGTAACCATCAATAATTTTAAACTTAAAGGGCTGTATGTTTGTGTTGACTTTGAAGAATGTATATGACAAACTTTGATTTGGTGAGTTTGTGGATAACTTTTAAAGTGTTACTTGAAGAAAGCCGCCAGTTAATTTATCTTCTGAGCCGTAATGAAAGAACATTTAAAAGGATAGGAAAATTCCACAGGTATTTCAGGGACAATCAAATATAGTTTTATTGACTAGTTGATGTTGTTCATTATAAAACCTCTGTCTTTTCCTATATCACTACTTACAGAGTTACTGAAGACAGTCATTGTATATATGACTACACCAACACAGGTAGTTAATGTCATCAACAGCAGATATAGTCCAATTATTTACAAACTTGCTTTCTCAAATTACATCAGAAAAGGAAATGCTCAAAGTCCGGATTCAACTTTTTTAGAACTCAGCCAGGAGTGAGGAAAGCTCACAAATATGCGTCACTACCTTGAGCCAAATATATACCATTCTTGATTAGAGTTATGGGAAAAAAAATCTGTGGAATTTGGACCTTTCCTTGTAAGGAATCTCTCTAAGACAAGGAGATGAAGGAGGGATATCTGAGTCTACTTTAGGCTTGCTCCACAGTGCCTGGCAAAAGTTAGGTATCTGAGTGCGGCATCCACAAAATAAAAACGTGAACTGAGGGGGAATTTAAATTAGCTACCATAGAAATGACCCCAAATTGAGCAGGGGCCACCTGCCTCCCAAGACTCTGCTCACAGGCCTCCTAGGGAAGCCGCTCCTGAGTGCAAACTGGAGAAGGGGGATGTGCTTTCAGGATTACAAGGACAGCCACGGGAAGGCCAGGTTCAAGCCATGGCCTCCTTTGCAGGGTTTCCTTGGCTGGCTCCCCGCTGTTGGGTTGGAGGCACCCCACTGTGCTGGGGCTTCATGTAGACAGGGTACTCAGGGTTGTGTGGGACCTCAGAGGGGGATCTGAGGCTTACAGACAAGTGTGTGGCACTCACTGGTGCTGTGCCTAAGCCACATCGCATGGCAGACCCAGGCCTTGCCAGCTGGACTTGATGCAGGATGGACTGGGTGAGTGGGCAGGAGGTTTTGTTCGGCAGCTGCAGGCTGGCACCAGGGCAGAGAGGGGAAGAGACCTATGGAGCGGTGCATCAGTGCGGTGATGGAAGGACAACACTGCTCACTGCCCAAAACTGTGCTGCAGAGCTTTTTTTAACTCTTTAAATAACTTCAGAGCTTCATCTGGATTTCTGCAGGAATGAAGCACCTTGCATTGGCCATGTTGGGGACTGTGGCTGTGCATAGGGCTGGATACAGTGCAACAGTGATGAACACCTCTTTCTCTGTCCCCGAACCTTCATCCACCATCACACATTGGATTCAGGGACTGGCTGGTGTGTCAGCTGGTGCTTCCCCTGCTCCTGCTGGGGTTTACCTACCACGAGCTACCAGGTTGGGACGGACTCTCCACGCACAGTGAACATACAGTGAACTGACGGCACAACATACAATGGAGTGACTAATTTGGGGCATTTCTTTTCTCAAAGGCCAGTCAATACTGTGCAAAACACACTTATGTCCGCTGTCTATAGCACATCATACGGTTCTATCATGGTTTAAGATGTCTTGATAATGTTACCCCTTTGGTGCTAGAAAAGCTGTCTGTAAGCTGCTGCTTAAACAACCAAGATCCTGTGTAGCCACAGGAGATGGTGTTTCAGTCAGGCTAACATAACACTTCTAATAGTTTCCTCAAGATTGAATCCAAAGTTGTTTTCAGAAACTCCCGTCAACTCTGACATAACCAACCAACCAACCAACTCAGTTTTCTGATACTTGCTCTCCTGTGATTTAGAAGCAGAGAAGGAGGAATATGCCATACCCAAACGATTTCTGTATTTATGAGACAGCTTTTCCACTGGTTTGTATCTCCATCTCCTAGAAGTGGATGAAGATATTTTGTCACCGGGTTTCTTTTGACTTGCCAAGTATTTGAATTATCTGGGACTGTGTGTCAGTCAGAGTGACAATGTGACAGGCTCTCTCGTAGGGTACTTTCCCGAGTTTACATTTGCTGAGAGCAGAGATGCCATTAGACACAGCCTGCTATGGAACTGCAGCCAGCAGGTACAGCTGAAGACATCAGTGACCTGTGTATTAAAGAAGTAGGAAAAAAAAGGACAGTGTATGCCCAGGAAATACACTGGGTATTGATCCACAGCCTATTGAAGTCAGTAGAAAAAAATCAAGTCTGTAAAAAATAAATTCCTTTTGACAAGCCATATTAATTGGCAGATTTACAAGGATTATAGATTAGGGAAAAGTCTGGATCTTAGAAAAGAAGCAGAAATAGCTGATGTGATCTGAGACAACAGAAAATTCCCAAATCACAGTCTTTCCTGGAAGCCCAGTGAAGGGCAAGGGCATATTACCTGCTTTGAGCCATGGGTCGAACCCTGTCCAGACAGATGTTGCCAAAGAATTAAGTGGGGCTCGTGCTCATCCTTTCATTGGGTATGAAGAACATCTGTGAATCAATATTAATCACTGAGGAAGCAATAAAGAAATGTATACGTTTGGAAGTGATTCTCCATTTAACAGCTAGCAGATTTTGCACCCACTTTTTAGCTAGACTCTGTTATTGACAAGTTAGAGTACCAGTTTTTATTTAGCAATATTAAATAGTAGTAAAGTGGCTGCTTTATAAGCTCTAATTTTTTTTCTTCTGCCTGTGCATATCAGGTTTATATTCTGATCGTGGAAGAAAATCTGGTTCATATGATGAGATCTGGTTCCTTTAAAGCCATGTAGACTGGTATTTCGCTATTCTTCTTCCTCTGTATTAATCAGATCCCTTGTAGAACTTGCTATTTTTTTGCCTGGGATTAACATCAGGCAAACTGTCATCTAATTCTGTCAGACAACCTGCTTGCCTTTTTTTAGTACTGGTACAACTTTTGCAGACCTTTAGTCCGCTCATATTTCAAGATACATTAAAATTTAATACCAGTAAATCCTATTTCTCCTCATCAAAACTCTCTATGATATGGCATGCAAATTAGTGAATCCTGTTGATTTCAAATGCTTCTATCTGATAAATGCTATTTTACCACTCCAGTTAATAATGCTAGAACTTATTTTGCCATCCTTCTGTGAAACACCTATAGGGTTTTACCCGGAGCCAGCTCCATTTTCTCCCAGATGCTTATTTGCTTCTGCACTGAGAAAGTGCAAGGACAGGGCTTTCCTTATCTGCGTGTGGATGTATAATACCATCCTGTCCTCTCACCACTTCTGTAATTGTGTACATATACTTGAGGTGGACTCACTTCAGCCCTGTTTTGCCGATTATGAAGTCTCTGTTGTCCATGGCATCCTGCCCCCTTTGCTTGCCAAGCCTTCACTTGGCAGTGGTTTGTCAACTTCCTTCCCTATTGCTCTTAGTTGAAAGCTCTCATCTCACAGGATACTCCTGAAGACTTGTAATTATGGACAACTGAAGAGAAGCAATGCAGGTGTCCTTCTGAAAATCCTGTTGGGAAAGAGAGAAAAAAAGAAAAAAGTTGCATTTCCTGAATGGGAGAGAGCCTTGCAGTGCACTGAAGTATGTAATCTTAGACTAGGAAATGGGATTTTTTTTAAAGAAAACCTTCAGACAAGATTTTAACTGGGAGTAGAGTATCTTTTTTTGTAGTTCATAATAGTCAGGATTATTCTGGAATCAGACCTGCTGCAGAAACATGTGATTATTCTTGTTGCTAGATAGGCAAACCTCAGCTGATCCATTTGGACACAGTGTATTTGTAAATTGGATAAGTCTTTTTTGAAGAGGCTGATCTTTAAAAAATTTCAAGTTCCATAGATAAAGACCAAAAATATGTAAGTTTTTGAAGGAACGTCTGCAAAATATCCATCATTTGTATTCTTTACAGCTGTGTGATGAGTTGATTAAATTCTTGAGGTAGCAGGATGTTTCCTTGTTTGCACACCTATGCAACAATTTTCTCCAGAAATACTGGAAGCATTTTAAGGTGTTTGCTTGTTTGCTGAACCTCTATACATTATTCTTAGAGAAATAAAAAAATATTATCTTTTACAGCTGGGGAAACGTAAATAAGTAAATTTAGTGGAGCTGGTCGGAAGTATTTCTGATGAACAGAATTTTATTGAAAAATGCCGTGTTTAGAAGCTGTTGGAAGCGCGTGCTATCTCAGTTTCTATTTATTTGCTAGCTTTTCAGCTGGGTTCTTCAGTTGCTTTTCAGAAGCTCTGTGGGGCCTGAGGTCGGGGACCCCACAGGAGATCTGAAAGTCTCTTCTGGCGTGTGGAGCAGGAGCCTGCTTTTCTTTGAGAGGTGGCAAAAGCACAGAAGTAGCGAGCGCAGCACCGCTTCTGCTCCAGGGAAATTAGATGTACCCCAGGAGCAATTGGCTGAGTGCTGAGACCAAACGAAGCCCAGCTCCCCGTGCGTGACCCCTCTGCCCTGTGCCAAGCCCAAGCCCCGTGTGCCCCTGGTCCCTGGCTGTTCCCAGGCCGGGGCTCAGGGAGCCAGCACTCATCTGTGCCTTCCCAGCCCCTGCTGCAGAAATAGCTTCCCTTTCACCCCCGGGTATTCTAAAATGCTGACTTTGCAGTTGTTTTCCAAATTAATTTGTTCCCACATGCCTCCTTCTCCCAGCATTTCCTGTGGAAGAAGATTTTGGGAGGAGAGACTTGACTCAGGATAAGATTTGCTAGAGTTTGGCATGGAGGAGGAAAAGGAAGGAAAACTGATGGCGACTTGTTGATTCAGACAAGGTCAGGGAACCCTGCTTTCTCACATATGTCATGTTTATCTTTGGCCAAACATACTCCCTTAAAACGTTTGCATTGACATGAAACCAAATGTTTTCACTAGATACCTAGCACATCGCTGTCTCAGGAGGAGCAGAGGGCTCTCTATCCCCCCAGTGCTTTGCCAAATGTTGAAACCATCTAATCCACATAGAGAGGATCATCTCCTGCTTGTAGCTAGCTCTGTTTCTTACCTTTGCTTCTCGCCTATCTTGTCAACCCTTTCCAGTTCATCTCTGATCTCAGCCTGCCCCCAAGGCCAGTCCCTGCTCAAGAGAGAGCATTGAAGTGGTGCCTGGAGAAACAAGTTGCAGGAGAAATGCACATATTTATATCCCTGAGGTAAGGTAAGCTTTTCCTTCCAAGATTATTGACTGAACCCCATTCTCAATACTCTGGTATTCTCCTGTATTCTCTCAGAGAGACTAGCCCAGAAATTGACTAATTCTGGATGATGTCCACCTTGGGATTAATGTCATGGCAGAGAAGTCCCTGCTCTGAGCTGATGATGATCTCATTTGAACAGATAGAAGTCAGACCATTGTAAGAGGCTTATCGTGAAGCTGGGAACCCAAGGAGAGTCGTGAAGGCAAGACAGTGAATTAGAAGGAACTAATATGGAAAAACAGAAAATTACCTATGAAGAGGGGCTAGGAATCTGTTCCATGCATTGGCAATAAACAGGTACAAAGGACAGGAAAAAGGTGCAGAGGAAGTTGAGGAGAGGACTGAGCAGAAGGTAGAGATGGAGAGAGGTGGAGGGTGAGGCAGAGCTGGAAACTAGACTATGGGCAGCACCAGCCTTGAAGAATTAAGAAGGTGAGGTCAGTAAGTTTGAATCTGTTGCAAAAATGGATGCCAGTGCAGGCAGAGAAAAAGGCAGGAGATGTATTTTTTTGTAGGTGTGGTAAGATGAATGCAGGATGTTGTTTTGTTCTAAACTGAAGTTTTCACAGAGCTTGAGAAAAGACAGAGCTGAATTTTGTCTTTGTCAACAAAGCTTAGCTAGCAAGAACACATTGCTGTGAAGATGGTTAAGCAATACAGCAGTGTCAGTTATACACAGTTAAATGATATCATGTTATGCTTTTATTATAGTGTAAGATAAACAAGTTGCCATTTTGAAAATTATTGAGGCTGGGGAAATATTTCTTACGAGTTCTTATTTGACTTTGCACAGGGACGGAACTTGCTGCTGCTGTTGTTTTCCCCTGAGGGATTTTTCTGCCCTGACCACCAGATCTATGCCTCCTGTGAACAAAAGCTTCTGTTTGTTCTATCATTTACTTGAACGAAACCTGTCATCGAGCCCCAGAACCCCCCAGACAGTAGGATCATGTGAGTAGAGGGTCTTGTTAAAGACTTCCCAACTAACACTGGTTTGTTGAAATGCCAGTGCTAATTTGTAGATACGTGTACCTTACGTGAGTCATTCCTAACTCAAACGAGTAATGCAGCATCAATGGAAGGATTGATGAAACTTAAAAGCAGCAGGTCCCTGAAGCAAAGAAGTTAAAAAATTGAATTAATTTTTATTACATTTAAAAAATATTACACAAATACATATAATTCACCCTTGTTTTCAACAGTGCTTTAATAAAAGATTATCTCTATATGGTATGTATCATTAAACAACAAAATTGTGAGGTTCATTTCTCACCATTTGACTACTAAAACATTAGAGGAAAAAATAAAATAAATGCTTTCATAACTCCCCTGAAAAGAAGCAGTGCTGATGCAAAAACCAGAAATACCACTGCATGTGCAGGAGCTCCAGCAGAGGAAGCTTTTGATATAATAATAGCAGTGTTATAAGACAGGAAAGAGAGGAGGTAGTCTTTAATGTTAAAAGTCATTAATGTGAATATTTTGTGAAGTGTTCCTGTGTATATGCATAGATAGATATGTGTCTCTGTGTGTGTATATATATAGGTACATACTTCTCTATATAGTTATATATGAGTACGTATATAGATAAGTATTTTTATTGCATGATCAAAGAGTGGGAAAATTATAGAGCAAAACGCTTGAAAATACATGTGTGCATGATTAAATGTTTCATGATGTGATTGCACATTCTCTTTGCAGAGGTACACTGCCTCATCCAGTGCACAAGATGGACTGGCTGTGTTACACAGGCCAGTATTTTGTTTTGTATTCCTTGTTCAAGCTTTGGCCTTGTCCTTTATTTACTATACGCCTCTCTCAAAACACAAGTAATAATTTTCTTGTGCTGTTTCCATGGCAATCATCATGTGGAATATAAGGCTTTCTAACATACTAATTTAGTTTCACAAAAAAACTGTTAGATGAAGGACTGGTTTTATCCCCATTGCACATCGTGGGAACTGAGGCACACGGACATGTCTGCTAAATACAAAGTCTTTTCAGAATACTTTGTAATATATAACACAGATGGAAACACTCAGTGCTTCAGAAAAATAGACCTGGGGCTGCTTGTCAGGTATCCAGAAAACAATAAACATGCAGTTTAGTTACACCTCATGAAAATCTAAAGTTAGTTATGCATAATCAAATTGGCATTCAGAGGCAGATTCAGGAATAAATACATCTTTTAGACCAAACCTTGAGCTGATCTCTGAGACCAGCTTTACCCTTCCTCACTCAGCACCTGCAGTGCACGAGAGAAGCTCTTGGAAACAGGAGGGGCGCTCACTACGCATCCCTGGTCCAGCTTTGGTGCTGTCTCCCTCCTGTGCACTTAGAGAGGGTGTCCCGTCTCTAGAGTATATCCAGACCAACAAGGAGATTGTTGAGATGGAACGGGGGAGGACTTGAGTATTTTTCCTTCTCCCATCTGAGACTGACTAGAGTCACAGCTTGAAAACCTATCCCCGATTTGGGTGCTTTAATTGTGTTCTGGATGGCAGACAACTAACTCATACTTTGTTTTCTGAATGGTAGATGCTTTTTACAGGATGGAACAAGTGATTGGAGATCTCCAGAAGGTAGGCTGCACTCTCCAGCCTGAGACAGATTAAGCTTACATTTTCCACTAGGTGCTTGATTAAGTTTCATGATGTACCCAAAGGCAACATTTCATACTTCATTAAAGCTTCTGTTTCAGCTTGAACTCAGTCACCCAAGAGATTGCTCCTGCTTTGAATATCTGCTGCATATGGCAGCCATAATAATAATGACTGTGATTCTCCAGTTGAGGCTGGTGTAGGTCTGTGTGCCTGGAAGAGCAGGTGATCAGTATTCCCAGACACAAAAGCCAGAAGTATGGTAAATCAGACAGTAGAGACCAGACTAGACGAGTAGGGAGAGGAGAGGTGAGGGGGTGACATCTGGAAGAAATAAACAAAGAAAACCAAGAAAGAATGGGAGGGATGATTGTAAATATTCCGAGGAAATTTATGACACATTATTTATTCATACTGGATCTTGCTTTGTTGAAGATAGTGTTTGCAATGAAAATGTTGAACAGCAAGGGGATTTCTGAGAGAAACACAAAGTCCTCCAAGCCAAGGTTTGCAATGAGGCTATGAGGCTGCCATGCGGCTTCCAAGCAAATGCCAGGAATGAGTACAATCATAAGATGGGCTGGTACATGGTAGTCACAGAAGAAAGAGGCTTCACTTAAAATTTCACCAATACAAGATGTTCTTTTTAAGGAGAGACAGCATCTTAGCAAATGGACAGACATTTACAGAGACTTAGAGAAGGAATGCAGAAGAGGGCTCTTTAACTTAATCTAAGAATAAACAATTAATGTAAACTGCTTCGGGCTTATGATAACTATGTGTAACACAGACAGACTGCAAATCCACATGCATTCAGTCTAGGAGTGGTGTTGCTGACTGGTTGCTTTAGTAATGTTCAATAATCCTATTAATCCTGTAAAAGGATACACCTGTGCAGGTCCTGAGTCCTGCTCATAGCAGTGAATTGATGCAGGGATGAAATAATTCACCTCCACTCTCTGTGCAGGGTCAGGTACTTTATTCTGTCGTCAAGCCAACCCAAGTTACTGTAGTCAGTAATAAGTATCTCTAAATATGGGTGAGACCATTCAGGAACACCACGGGGTGCATCCAGAGACAGTGGCTATACAGGTTCTTATGGCACCAAGTTACTTAGGGCCTCACGTCATTACTACCTACAACAGGAGCACAGATCTTTGTCAGATCCTTGATGATTAGCTCTGTGTGGGCCTTGCCATTCAAATAATTTTGGGAACAACTTGCTACATCATTTGATTACTTTTCTGTTGCTGTAGAATGGGACAACATAGATGATATTCAGTGGAGACAGACAATATTTAGCTTTCGATTGCTTTTGGTTCCATCCTGTATGAGTGATTCCACCCAACCTGGTAACTTATTTAAAGAAAGAGCAGTGATAAACATATATGTAAACCTGAATTTGGTGTTTGGTCAGCTGAATTGGCCCAACTGAAAATGAAATACCAATTCCTTGTGTAAGAATGTAAGCCAGTTCTTGTAGGAACAGGGCACCAACTCCCCAGTAAATACATCAGTAAGACATTTAAGAAGACATTCAGTAACATTAAGTTAGATTAACATTTTAAGTAAAATTTCCATGAAAATAACCTAGACACCTCCAGCTTTTGCCCTGCCTAGCGTTGTACTGTGAACTAGGTGGAGAAAACATCTGAGGGTAGCCGATACTGGATAGATCTGCTACTGTAATGGTTTGCTAATGTGCACCCTGGAAATACACAGGGCATGATTCTGAACTTTGTTGATTTTCCAGTGATTCAAGTCCATAGTTCTTAATGTTGCTGCCACAGTCTTGCTATGGTGTGAATAAGAAAAGAGAATTAATAATACCTAGGGGATCCTATCCTTTCCTTACTTATTCTTAACGTAAAAAAAAAGGTTAAAAAAGAAGTGGTTTTAAATCTTAAAAAATGATGAGGAAAGGTCAACTCTTGGTGTTCTTAGTGTTACTGGCTAAGCTGCCAAAGGTTTACAAAAGATTTACTGGACCTCTAGAAACTGTAGGATTTAATTAGTGGTAATGTCTTGACAATTTTTTTCACTCCGCTAAAATTTGATTTTCTCTCCAACAATATCCGTTGTGTTGACCATACTGTTTATTAGTTTTTAACTTTTACAAGGTCACTTTCATCAGATTCATGTTCTAAGTACTTCTCTGGAGTAACTGGTGATCTCGCACTTCTATAAATTTTGCTTAACCAATCAGCAATATTGCATTGACCACTATCTTACTTCATTATAATTATGAAAAACTGCACTAACAAATTTGGTCAATGCCTTAATGAGGCCCCATTTCTTGCTAAGTAGTTCCTGACTATACCTAATTAGTACTACAGAGCATTATTCTTTGCTTTCACTTCCTGACAAGAGTAGCAATAGAGTAATTTAATGAAGACTGATGCCCAGTAAACTGGGTAAGTCCTAACTCTGCATAGTAATACCTACTCTGATTTACAGTTAATTACTTCATGATTTATACAAGTATCGTGCTGTCTCTTGTTTCCACCCAGAACAGTAGCAACACATAAGGCTGGAAGCAACACAAAAATAGTGGTTCTTAGCAGATGTCTTTGATTTCTTCTGAGTGAATGTTGGACAGTAATTCAGTTTTTAAGACACAGTTGCTCCAGATGGACATCTTTAATTTATTTATACCCACATCTTGTTATTCTTTAAAACTATACTGGTAGTGAGTTTAAACTGAGTACACTCCTAAGTAACATTGCTTTGACTCTTGAAGACAGAAATCTTTGTAACATATATATGTATATGTCTGAGATATATATATACATGCAGACAGAGAGACTACACTATACAGGTAAAATACAACAAGTTGATAGCAGACAGGGAGCTCCTAAAGAGAGTCCAGCAGAGGGCTATGAAGATGATCAAGGGAATGGAGCATCTCTCTTATGAGGAAAGGCTGAAAGACCTGGGTCTGTTTAGTCTGGAGAAGAGGAGACAGAGCGGGTCTTATCAGTGCATGTCAGTGTCTAAAGGGAGCATGTCAAGAGGACGGGGCCAGTCTTTTTTCAGTGGTTCCCAGTGATATGACAAGAGCTAATGGGCACAAACTTGAACATAAGAAGTTCCATGTCAACATGAGGAGGAACTTCTTTACTTTCAGGGTGGCAGAGCACTGGAACAGGCTGCCCAGAGGGGTGGTGGAGTCTCCGTCTCTGGAGACATTCAAAACCTACCTGGAGATGTTCCTGTGTAACCTGCTTTAGGTGGACCTGCTGTGGCAGGGGGGTTGGGCTAGATGATTTCCAGAGGTCCTTTCCAAACCATTCTGTGATTCTGTGATACGAGAACTCAATGCTATAGGCAGACACTAGTGCAGAAATGATTATTAGTTTTATGTATAAAGGAAAGAAAGCTGGAAAAATATAAATAATAAAAAAGCAAACCTTGATGTTTACTCCCCAGAGATCTTGGGCTCTAGTAGCTAACAGAGAGAGGATGAAGAAAACTGAAGTTAGGTTTTGACACTTCCCGTCACAATAAAAAAGTGATTTACTTTCTTAACATGAGACCTGACTCACTTCATTTTGTATTGTTGGTAAATTGGAACATTTTTGCCCCAGTGGTTCATATTGCATGAGTAGACGGTCCTCGTTAGATAGGCTTCTTTTCTCATTAAAATAGAAACATGAGCTTGTGTCACCCGCCACAAGCTATTTAAAGAGTTTCTCAGTATTTAAGGTCACTGGATTTCAGACAGGAAATGGAGGCATGCTGTGGGAAAAATCCCTAGTGTAAATGTTTGAATAACACTGACTTAGTGTAAAAATCAACAGCACACAAAGGAATTAGAAGCAAACTTTTAGTGTGTGTGTGCACCAGTGATACGCATCCAGCATCTGTTAAGATAAAAATTTAATTGTTGTTATGGTTTTTATGTCTATCTGTTACTGTGATTCTTCTCACTGATTAGCAGTACCCTCAGTAAAGATCATGTGGATGTACGCTATCTCCTGCTATTACTTATTCACATTCTTCATAAGGTCACTGTGTAGAAGCACATTCTGATGAACTCCTGAGTCACCCTGAGGGATGTCTAGTCCCACTGTTTCATATCCTTCATTCCTTTGGCAAAATCCCTTGATCTGACATGGCTGGGCCACTCTTCAGAGAGGAAGGAAAGATTCAAGGGGCCAGAGACAGACAGAACAAACAAGAGGAAGCTTAACTTCCAGGCCTGGTGGGATGGGGACTCCCCAGAGAGAGGAGTCCTGGTTTTCATCCTGTCTCTTACTGCTGATTCTCCAAGGAAAATACCTCGGCAGATTGAGGAGAAGGGATGGCTTTTAGGGAGCTTCCATACCAGTACGCTTCTGCATTTGGTCCCTACTATGTGCTTTTTTTCAGTTTCCAGGATTTTTGCATTGCTCTCAATAGCGATGGAGCCCATATGTTTCAGTGATCAATTTTACAGAGCTGCTCTGCAAACAGCTATCTCAACACAGCTAATGGGGCTGCAGGCTGTGGCACTGGGGAGGGAAGAGGTGGGATACAAACATCTTCAGATGAACTGTGAACAGCAAACCCTCAGAACAAGTGATCTGGGTCCAGCAGGTTGAATTCCCCATCACTCTTCCTTGGGGATTTGGTGTGGAAAGGTTACTTTGCCTGGGATTTTGTCGGATCCCAGCTCAAGCTCAGAAAGTTCCCCTCGCTAATGGGATTTTGTATAGGTGCAAAGAGCAACTTTGCTGCCATCACAGTTTGCTAAGAGGTAAGGAGGAAAGCTTCAACATCATCCTCAAGATCAAAATTCAAGAACTTTATAGACCCTGCTGGGATTAGCCAAAGGACACCAAGTCCCAGCACCAAGTTGCTGATGAGGGTTATATCATGTTTTGTGGCCAGCACCAGTCCTGAGCAGTTTCCACAGCAGTTAGCATGGTGGTGCTGGCTGCACATCTCTGATGAGGCCTGTTGTTGTCCTGTCTCTTGGACATCCGTCTGCCACTTTACTTGATGGTAAGAAGTAAATTTGTTGTTTTCCTTCAGTGAGTTAGTATCTCTGTTCAGACCATTCTGCCAGACTTGTAGTCTCATGTTCAAGTGAGACATACTGAAATTTGCTTCCACCTCAGGTTTGGTAATTTCTGTTTTCTTCTTCTCTTTCCCAGTAGATAACCTGACTTTGTCTCCAAGCACAACTTTCTAACTATATGTTCAGGTAAAGAATTTATTGTGGGAGCATGTGGAGATTATTTATTAACTGCTCATCCTCACTCCTCAGAAACCAAATTTTTTTCCTTTTGTCCGCCTTTATCATTGCACTCCCTGGCTTCTTTAATCACCTATTTCTTTCACAAAAAGCCCTTTTTTGCATTCATTATAGATTGTCATTTCTGTATGTATGTTAACTGTATATTACTTAGCATACTTTTTTCATATTGCTCTAAGGAAGTTTTCACAGACAAGAAACGTACGCTGTATAATTCAGAATCTAAAATATTCCCATCATTATTGACAATTTTTCTAACTTTTGAACCATGTGGGGATGCAGAATTGTTTTGCCAGCAACTTACATGAATACACCCAACAGGGCAGCTCCTTACATGGGAGCCAGATGCAGATATAAATATTTTCTGTTACTTGATGCTCTACACACTTCGCATCACTGGTGGCATTGCTTGCGTGAGTAGTGATTCAGTAACTTAAATCAGTGTTGATTTACATTCATTCCATACATATTCAGCATTACACAGAAGGCCTTAAATACCGTTTCAGGATCCACAGAGGCAGTCCAAGATTGCACCCACAGTGTTTAGTATGCAGTTTCATATATGTAAAGTATATGAAAAAGCTTCATCCTGCATCCTCGCCGGCTCTCCCGGTACATTACAGCAGGAAGAAGCACTGGAGCGGCTCCAGTAACCTGCCTGGCTCACTGGGGCCTGAGAGAGTAAGAAGAAAACTTCTCAATTCATCTTCAGTCACTGAGAAATGAATCACTGCCCTTTCCCTGGAATAGGGATTAATTCCTAATGGAAAAGGCTTTAGACTAATGGTCGCACAATCCTTGAACTAGCAAACAAATGAGCAAGCACAATAGCAACTAGTGCCATCATTAGCCAGGGATTTAAAGAGCTGGGAAGACTGTAAAATTACTTAAATTGTTTCTTCTCAAGGAAATTGTTGTTCTCCAAAGTAAATAGTTGTTATCTGGTAACAAGAAGTAGTAAGTATGTTTGAAAACAATTTGGATTTACGCAGAAAAAGAATATTAAATCAGCACAAACAGTGGCTGCTCCACATTGTCTAATGTGGCCCTTCCTAATTCTAATGCACTTCCTGGAGCGTGGGTTTGATGGAGACAACTGCTGCCCCAAAGCCCATTTGCTTATTAGCTGGGATAATGTCAGGAAGTCTGCTGAGAGCTTGTACTTTTTAGAGTGAAACATGCACTCCAGAAACATTGCCCTTTCTTCTCTAGCTAACAGGCGTAAGGGTTTAATTCTAAACTAGTAATGGGCTGCTTCTCTGCAGAAACACCCAGTGCTCCCATGGACACCACAGAGAGCAGCAGAGTTGGACCTGCTGGCTGTCCATGGTTCAACCTCGACAGTGAAGCCCAAGCACAGACCTTTTGTACCTGTACAGTAGAAACGGGCTAAGAAGGATTTAATTAGTACTACCTTGCTTTGAACTCAGACATAAACACACTAATATAGCATAACTGGTGACCAATGTATAACGATTTTTGTACAGTGTCCCAGTCCAAATAATATTGTTGTTGCTAGTAGCAGGACATGTGACTTATGCTGTGCCTTATGCTGACTACGAAAGCCCCAGTTTGGGCTTGTTGCCAACTTTTTGTGAGAGCTTGCTGTGTGAACTGCAACTTGGTACCAGGTGTCTCCTGTAGTGATGTGATGTTGAAGCAAGGGGTAACAGCGAAAGCCTTGAAAGTATAGGCATAGGTTGAAAAGATAGGCCCAAGAACTATGAACAACAAGCTGATGGTCACCCACTGGTTAAGAGCTGGCAAGATGGCTTTTGCTTTAAGACAAGAAGATGCAGTTAGGTAAGAAAGAAAAACAACCAAGGGACAAAATATGGCATGTGCTACAGCCTGGAAAATAACCCCACATAACTCCACATCTCCACTAGGCCTCTGTCTTCTTTCTGTGATGCCTATAATGTTTTTCCCTTGGTAAGCAAAATGAAAAAAAGTCAATGAAATTCCAAAGAATCCTTTGGTTTCCGTCCATTCAAAGTATGTCCATAATGTAATGAGCTGAAACCTACAACTTTGAGGCAGACAATTCCTACAACATCTGCCTTATGGAAAAGGAGACAATAAATAGTCAGACAGGACCGAGCCAAATGGTTTGTCATCAGGGATGGAAAACTGATATTGCTCTGCAGTTCAAGCTGAAACATTTATGGGTAAGGAATTGCAGCAAAACCCTTCCTTGACAGGAGGTGTAATGCATAAAGACAAGTTCCCATTCTTTAACACTTCTCCCAGTAGGGAACTTGAAGAATGTAAGTTCTCACTAAATTCATTGGTCGTAAAAAATGCTCAGCATATTTGTTCCTAATAATATTGAGTATTTTAAAGGCATCTCCTGCCTTTCAGAGATACCTATTGAATTGGGCAACTGACATGCAGTGTCTCAATATTATATTTTCCAAGTAGATAATGGAGAAAGAAGAACGAGCGGGTTGGGCTGCAGGAATAAAAAGCTTGGTGTTCCTAGATGATGGAAATTATAGAATTCCTTATGATTTTTTTGGTTCAATAGTTGTTCTACCTTTGTCTTACCTCTCAAGCATACCTCCATACAGAGTTTTGCCTTTGAAAGCTGTAAAAGTTGATGGGAATCAGGAATTTCCCAGTTTTGCTAGTGCTGTGCTTTAATCATACCACTTTTTCATACTTCAATTTTCCTAGCTATAACTTTTTTTCCTAAAGGTCTGTGATGCTTTATGTGTTCATTTGAGTACTTTGAGATCTTCAGCTGAGAAATATGTAGGTTGTTGTTTTATTACTGTTATTAACTCATCTCAGTTGGAAATTACTTGCTCCATATTTTACAACTCTTTCAAAACTTACTACACTAAAAGCTGCCTTAGTATCCTGAGAATCAAATGGTGAACATAAAGCAGGAAAAGCAGGCAGCACAAGAAGAAAAGCAGAAATATGCAGATTTAATTTAACCTCTGTTTTTCTATGCTCTCACATTTCATATCCAACATTTTGTTGTAAATAATTGGCAGTGAAAATTAAGAAATTCATAGACAGAAGAAGTAATTTGTGACTGCCAAGTACTAATAAAATATACAAGAGCTTAAAGAGCCGTTCCATCACAGGTACTCTGTTTTAATGTGTCTCTGTCTATTGATGTCCTAGCCCTAGGAAGCTAGAGAGCATGTACCTCTGATGTTAGAAGTTATTGGAGGAAGAGGCAGTGGTTGTTGAGAACTTGCCTGCACTTCAATTATTTGTCTAACTTGAAGTATACAAGCATATCTGAAGTAGTAATTTTCCTGCACCTGGAAATGATAAGCCTCTAAGTAAAAGCATTTTATACTGGAACAGCAACACCTACAGGAAGAGAATACAGGGCTGTTGGAAGATATTCATTCAGCAAACAGCTTCATGGGCTGATGGCATGTCTGTTCTTCAGCTGAAGGTTACTGCCCCTACAGCTTTTCCTGAAGAGTTGTTCATCCCTGTGCCCTGCACACTCCTTCAAGCAAAACTATTTTAAACAGTGAAAAAAGGATCTGGATTATTCTGACTAAAGAGACTGGGGAGCACCAATATGACCCACTTAATTGAGGGAAACTGTAGGGACAGTCACCTTCAGTGAGGACGAGACAACAGGGACCAGGACACAACCAAGCCATCAGTTCCACAGCTGGAGTTGGAAAAGTGCTGCCTGCTGTATTCCACACCAGTACAAAACCTCTGGGACAATCAACCTGCATTCATCTGGATGGGATCTTTCTGGGGGTGGATTCCTCCAGGTGACTGGGCTGGATCTGCAGCTGAAGGCAGACTGATACAGGGATAACTTGTAGAAACTCTGTGAGCTGCCAAGTGCTGGCTCTGTTCTTGGCTGCCTCAGCCATCAGCCTGAGTGTCTGAGGTCAGCGTTGCCATTGCTGTGCATCTCAGTGTTCCAAAGACTAAAGGTCCCCCCCCCCCCGAGATAAGGTCTTTTCATTTTTCTCCAACTCCATTTTTAACACCATCAGAAGATGAATCGGCTGCTGCATGAACAAGGGTACTGGAGACTGGCACACAGCAAATCTGTAGCTTTGAATAGACTGGCAAAAACCAAGTATAATTATTATCAACTTTATTTAAAATAACAAGCCTGAAATAATGCCTTGGCTTTACCAGCTGGTGTTTCCTCTAAGCTAATTTAAAGTACTAAACCTGTGATCAGGCATTCATTCCAAGGCATTTTAACTGCATTAATGGATACATGCACAAGCATATTGGCTCGATATTTACCGTCAGTGCGTCAAATGGGACTTATAGGGGGTGTGCATGAAATCTCATTGCTGCTAATGGGGCCTGTAATGCTATGTTGAGTTTTGGGGTCCCCAGTGTGTAGTGATTGTCTAGCTGTAAATGGTGTTGTATGGGTTGTGCTTTAGTATTACTGCCAGTACTAGGTACATTAGCAAGTGCATTATATCGCTTTTGTGTTCAGTCCTTCTATTTTCCATGATAAGGAACTGAGTACAACCTCCAGTGATGTAAATTAAGTTAACTTTCATTAGTTTCAGTGGGAGCAGGCCCTTAATGATGGCATTTGTACGCCTATGCATCTAGCACGTAGGTTTGGTAGTGAGAAGAGGTGTCCAGGAGGTGGCTGGAAAATTTCGGCTTCATGCGAGTACTGCTGACATGAGATCTGGGCATCAGAGGCTAAGAAGAATTCCAGAGGGCCCATGGTGAAAGTCAAGCTGGTGACAGTATATAGGGCTATACTGCATCTCTGTCTTCTCAAAGGAGAGATGCATGATTGCACATCTTCTGCTGACTGATGAGTGTGTGTGAGACGCAGCTCAAGTGGGCTGTAGCTCAGCAGACGACCACTTCCAGTCATTGCAGTCACACTGAGCGTGACCTTGTCAGGAGCTGAGTCAGCTTTGTGCTTCTTGGGCTAGGAATGGCTGGAGTGTATCTCCATCCATGAGAGCAGTCAGAGCTTGGTTCAGGCTCACCCCAGAGCCAGCAGGATGGAAGAACAGGCTGTGGAGGCACCCAAGCTGGCTTAGTATGAGCTGGTACAGATTGGGTGCAGTACAGCCACTGTTGTACAGCATTAGCCTAATAATGCAATTCAGCTAAAGCACATAGGATAAGAGCCAGCATTAATAGTAAGTGCTCCCTGAGCAGAGCAAACCTATAGTTGGATCTTTGCTGATCAGTCCTCCTGGCAGTCCTCCTTCAGCCCTTCTGTCCTTCTTCTTCACTCTCTGTGCTCTAACATTGTAGCTGGAGTGTTTAGCTCCCTATGTTTCTGTTTAGGGAGGAAGCACTGTATAGCTTTTTTTTGTATAGCTCTTTATTTTCAGGTTCCTGAGAAGCCAAAATTATCTGACATCTTTTAATTGAGCACTTGCAAGTCCCAGTTGGCAGCCACAGCAGCTGAAATATGCAGGAGAGTGAGCCCCGTGTCCTTTCTGGAAGTTAATTCAGGTTATTTGATGGTGCAGTAGGAAAGCAAAAGCTGGCTTTTTCCACCAGGCTGAGTAGTCAGAGAAGAATTTAGTTTCTAAACGGTAATAGCAAGTGATGGCCTTTACTGGTGAACACTGCTTGGAAACTGGCTTCAAAAGTAGAGGTAATGCAGTAAAGGGAAAAAAGTAGGGCAGCCAGCAAATTGTTTGAAACGCTCTCTAGCTGCATGCTGATGTTGAACACTAAAAGCTTTTGATAACCACTGAGCTGAATTATTTTTGTTGATATAATTGTATTTCTGCCAAATGGGCTGTGCCTGGCCTATAGAGAGCATACTCCATGGTTTGCAGCATGTAAGGTTGGGAGCAATCACTGTGACTGGCTGGTGTGACAGTCTAATAAAATACACTGCGGCGTTTTGACTAGTGCAAACCTATCTTAAGGCCAAAGGCAACTTGTTTTTGCTGAACTTCTATGAGCTGCTTGTTACCAGATTTTTCATCCCCACATACAACTAACCTCATGCTGCTGGACTCTCTGTCTTGGAATTAGTGATGCCATACTCCGCACCAAGTCTCTCTCCAGGGCAGGAGGATGAGGCGCCTTTGAGTGCATCTATGCTGGCATCTTAAATTAGGTTAGGAGTGCACTCCAGAAGTGAATCCCAATCTTAGTGCATTTACTATGCTTTACATTGTGGTTTAGTGTCATAGCACACAGACTCAATTCATTCTGGAGGAACTGGAACTAGGAGATATGCTCTGAGACCTCATCCAGTGCACCCTGCCTGCTAGTGGGTGTTAAATTCCCAGGGCCAAACTAGCTCTAGCCTGAAGTTAAACTTCCCAGGATACACACTGGGCCCTTGGTACCAACTAACTTCCATTGCACTGCACTGCTTTCTAGTGTAGGGGAAGTCTTAGGGTAGGATCCAGTGCATGATGCAGCCCCAGTCCCCATGCCCAATTGGGGGATCAGAGGGCACTCAGCTGTGCTCAGCCCAAGAGCCACTGTTTGCCCGAGGACTACGGGCCAAGACCTTCTCTGGAAATAAGCACCCGTATCTTTTTTTTTTTTTAAACTAGAGAAAGGGTCAGTCTCATAAAAGAAAACAAAACCAAAAACTGGGTGATGAGTCTTTGCTGATGGCCTTCTTCTTCAGCAGCTAGGAGAGCAGAAAATATGATTCCCTTTCAGGATGTTTTTAAGGTGGGAGTTGAAAGTTGGTGGGAGTTGAAAGTTTTGCCACACATTCAATTACTGCCAATTTCAGTCTATATCCTTACTACTAATTTATTAATTTAACATTTCACTGAATTTCACTGACTTTTTAGAGTTGGAAGGGACCATAGAGATCATCTAGTCTAACTCCCCTGCTGAAGCAGGATTGCCCAGAGCTAGAGCATGTTACTCAGGACTGCATTCAGGAGGGTCTTGAAAATCTCCAAAGAAGAGGACTCCACAACCACCCTGGGCAGCCTGTTCCAGGGCTCCGTCACCCTCACTGTGAAGAAGTTTTTTCTCATGTTTGAGTGGAACCTCCTATGTTCCAACTTATGCCCGTTACCCCTCGTCCTCTCACTGGCAACCACTGAAAAGAGTCTGGCTCCCTCCTCCTTCAAACCACCCTTTAGATACTTATAGGCATTGATAAGGTCTCCCCTCAGCCTTCTCTTCTCCAGACTAAAGAGTCCCAGCTCTCTCAGCCTTTCTTCATAAGGGAGATGCTCCAATCCTTGAATCATCTTCGTTGCCCTTCGCTGGACTCTTTCCAGTAGTTCCCTGTCCCTCTTGAACTGGGGAGCCCAGAACTGGATGCAGTATTCCAGTTGTGGCCTCACCAGTGCAGAGTAGAGGGGGAGAATGACTTCCCTCGACCTACTAGCCACGCTCTTCCCTATGCAGCCCAGGATTCCGTTGGCCTTCCTGGCCACAATAGCACACTGCTTGCTCATTGTCATTTTACTGTCTACCAGGATGCCCAGATCTTTCTCTTCAGAACTTGTGTCCAGCAGATCCATGCCTAACCTGTATTGGTTGCAATATCATTGCCTGAAAATGTACTTAGGACACCTCCATTTTGGTAAAAGCCTAAAAATATAGTTTGAATAGCTGGGTGACTCATTAGATGGGAATATAGCTTTGGCTTCCCATGACCTGTCTCTATATTACATTGAACTTGGAGGGTGTCCCTCCAACTTTTCTAATTATCTTCTGGAATGTCCATTATAGGAAGTGAAAATAGTTTACCAGTTCATGGCCAACCCCCCAAAATGTTGACAAAACATTCTGAAAATGGATAAACATCATTTTGGCTTTGCAGAAGACAGGATTCCCAGAAGGGGATGCAGTTACATGCTGCTTCATGCTCTGTTTCTGAGAGCTGGTTATTCTGCAGTAACCCATTTACAGGGATTTTTGAAATTACTTTTTGAAAGACTTGAATAAACAGGCTGTTTGCAGTTTCAAGGTAGGAGGAAACCACTTTACAAGGTATAAAATCTTAAAACAATAACAAGCCTGTGCGCTATGACCTTCTCAGTATTTTTCTGGTCCTGTTTTCCTCTCAGACACAGGACTTATACATCAGAGCATTAAAGACAACAGATTTACAACTATATTATATTTTGCCTGAAGAATAGCAAAGCTTCCTCCTCAAATAAGTTTTATAATAAAAAGCAAAAGGCAGAGCTGAGTTTCTCTTATCAGTTTAATCAGTAATTTCACTGTATGGAAAAAAAAAGTAGCAGTGGCATGACAACTGAATCCAATGCTTTTTACAGTTCATGTGCAGAGGCAGAGCTAAAGTTTGTCTAAACCAAAAAATCTGGATTATTACGATGTGATTTATACAAAGTTTAAGGAGACTGGTTTTATGTATTTGGACCAATTTTATTTTAAACCAGTTTCAGTTCATTCACTGCTGACCAGTCTAACATTGGAAAACCCTTAAGTTAGCTCAAACTTAAATTCAAATGTGAAACTTCAGACAATGTAAAATAAAAGAAGATGCCTGTTAAAAAGAACCTTAGCAGACCCAAAAGGCTGAGTTTTTCACTGCCCTGGTGTGAACTACAGCCAGCTGCTCTAATTTCAAACACCATTGTTAAAGCAGCTTCAAATTAGTTACTGTGATTTAGAAAATGTTTGATAAAACCACTTTGGTGTAACTTGTTGCAACATGACTTGGAAGGAAGTCTGATTTTGACCTTGTTTGTAGTAGCAAATGAAATATCTCCCCAGAAATTGTTGGTTACCTTTACGGAAATGTAAAGGTAAACAAACCAGCTCCATTAAGTGCACACTTTCAGATCATCTGTTACAAAAAGTAGCCTGGAAAGGAAATGAAGATCCTGCACTTAATAGAGTAATTGTAGAAATGCAGCATGAATAATGTGAATCAGGTTACATATTAAGACTGGGGAGTAAATTACTTTCCTATCTTACAACAAATTTTGAAAAAATTGAATACTGTCTGAAACTGTCCTTAAAATTCTCAATGTTTTCATGAGTTAGATTTAAAAACATCTGTTCCAGACCGTAGACACTTTTGCTTTGAATTTAACACTTCTTCTAAAACTTTAACTTTTTTAGCTTAGAATACACTAGATCTTGTAATGAAAATGATTTGACTTAAAAGCAGAATTCTTCATATGGAAAACAGGTTACTGTGATATTATGAAATAATTAGGCAAAAGAACCACAACATAATTTTATTTCTCTCAGTTTTTCCATTAAATTCATTATTAAAATGAAGAGGTATTTATTGACAAAAAGTAGTCTTTGAAAATTTCCTAATCAATTCTGGTATATACATTCAATTTTTAGAATATCATTAATTTGATAAGTCAGTTTAAAGTGGAAATCCAGTTATTTTCCAGAACTTCAATTCACATTCTATGCTTTTATTTTGATTCTATGAACTTTCATGATTTACATTATCTAAAGACTTGAATGACCACTGTGAATTACCGTTATCAATGTCTTCTTCATTTGGACGCAATGCTGTTGGGGAAGAAAAAGGATAACCAGTCAGAATTGTCTTGTCTGCTATTAAAAGAAACTGGGAGCAATGGGAGCAAGTCTGCAGTATGTAGTTTTTTGAAAGTCAGAATCAAGTGCTAACTTTTGATCTTCTGGGGTGATTTTCCAGTCAGTCTTTCATGCCTCTTTCATTTAGTATGATTTGACCCACCTTGAGCTCAGTTGCCAGTTCTGAAGCATCAAGTACAATGTTGTGGAGCAATCACTCTACATAGCTGTCAAGTAAAACTTGTGCACTTGTATTAAAAACACTGTTTGTGCATGTGGAAACATTTAACTGTTCCTCAGGAAAAAAAAATTGCATACAGGAGTCTTGTGGTTCTTAGAACCTGTGTGTTAGATAGATAGAAACCTCAAGGCTTGTTTTGAACATATGTCTCAAAGGGAAATCTGTGAGAAGAGTATGGAGGTTGAAATCAATCATATTGATATTGGCAGGATATCTCCTGAGGGCCTTGTGGTCAACAGCAAAACTCCTGTGACATCCAGAGGTATGGGCATAATATTAATGTAGCTGAGCAAACATTAATATTATGCCCATACCTCTAAACAAAACGTCCTTGGTCTTTGGGGCAAGTGGCCTGGCAACATGAAATGTCTTCTTTATATTAGTGTAAGAGCCATAAAAGCTTTGTATAAACAAGTATTTCCTCTGACCCATTTCTCTCTGACCCGTTTTGTATGTCAGTTCTGGCTGAATCGTAAGATCTTTCACTGCTCACAACCTGCAGCTAAATGTGAAGCTGAAGACAGACATGGTGTTCCCACCACTCAATACATGTTTATTTTTATCAAACACAGGATTTTACTCTGTCAAGTCCCCTTTAAGTGGATGAGATTTCTTTTCCTCTGATTTAATTCCAGCTTCACTTAGGAAGACTAATCATATATGGTATGATATAATGGATTCTCATGTAACAGAAAATAACTGCTATTGCCTCTGTGAAAACATTACTAGTTTGGGAAAAGGTCAGAGGAGAGCTTCTGTCCAATACAAGTCTTTTCTTTACAAGAGATGGTGAAACATAAACCAGATTTCTTTTTGGATTCTTTTAGTGTCACCTTTTTTGTTTTAATGATTAGTATCTAATTTGTTAAGTGATGGCTTCCCATTAAGCAATGTACTGTCTTAAAGTTACCCATCTTAAATGCTCCATAGATAGCAAATAAAGAGAGACACAGTAACTCAAAAGGTATTATCTTGGCCTCCTGGATTTGCTAAGATTTTTGGGACTCCTGGGATTTAAGCTTTGATATTTAGGCAGCGTTGACAGGCCTTACCACATGCCCCGTAAGTAAACTCAGTTCTGTTGTTTAGTTTGTTACTTAGATGAAGAGCTACCTTTCATTTGATTACAGAATAACCATTTAATGTTTCCCACGTAAAATAACTGGAGTAAAAACAAGAATGAAAAGACACATGGGAAACCTAAATTTTGGGTAGACCTGGCCCACTGATCCTTGTAATGCTTATAGCTAGAGATTTTCTCTTTCAGAAACCACTTAGTTCATTTTGAGTACTAAATATTCATAAATTATTTGTAAAACTGGCTGAAGGTAGACACAAGGCAAACCAGAAACCTTTAGTAATCAACTTTGTGATTTGCATAGTTCAGGGTTCAGATATTTGCCAAAGCCCTTGTGTTATGGAGCCACTGGAGTCACTGGGAATAATCCATATGTAGTGTGGTTGTGTTGAGTTTTCCCAAGAGGCTGTAGAAAATAGGAAGTGGTAGCTTGGAGAACATTTCCTTAGCTGTGACTCATGGTTTTGTGATTTAACGTGTCACTGTGCATCATGGAGTAGTAATATCTGGCTGCATGTGTGCTCTTACCTCCTTGCAAATGTGAGATAATATGGAATAGCTACAATCTGCTTCATCAATATGTATTATCTTGTTTTCTCAAAACTGAGAATGTAATTCATGTCCATGGCTCAACTGATGAACAGCAGCTTATGAAACTGGAGAAATCTTCTTTCCTGTGTCCCAGCTTTAGACAGGAGGTGACTGGTGGTGAGAGTCCTTCAAGATGAAGTGTCTTGTCAGTGCTCCCTGCCCTTCCTCCCATATTTAAGGTAGAAATCTGTGTACAACCTGGGGGTGGTGCGGATTTTCTTTATTTCAGTACTGACTTTTGTTGAATGTGCTAAAATGGTATTTAGGTGGCTGTAGGGCAGAGTGCCGTGCTTCATGGCCTCTTAAGTGCATGGGTTAAAGGTACCCGTGGGAGCTGAAGAGACTAAAATGCACAAGTCCTCCTCTGGAGGAAAGTTTGGGTTTGAAACTAGACAAGTATCAGGCCTGCTTGGTACAGTTCTTCCAAATACAAGTGTAACCTTTGTTAAGAAAACATTAGATTCTGTTTAGCAGTTATTGTACATTTTATTCTTGGAAAAATATGGAGCACTGTTGATCTGCGCCATTTTTCAAGCTCCACTTAAAGGTAAAAAAGTCAGGAGAACTTGTTGAATTTACACTGGCCTCGTTTGGGAGCAGGCAGAGAGCATGTTCTTTGGAAAATGGTTTAATTTCAGGGTCATTAACCTTATGCCATAGGCCACAGAAAATTTCAAGAGAATCTGATGAAGCCTGTGAATTTTTGAACATGCTTTGATAGTGACCTTTTAAATCATTCTATGAACTGGAAATAGTAGTGTTTCACATAGAAAGGAAATGTAGAGTACACTTGAACAAGAGGATCACAGTAGGTCGTGGAAATAAAGACGGTATAACCCAAGGGAGCAATTCCACTCTGCCTCACAGTCTCTCTTTGTAAACTCCATGTGGCCTGGATGTCAAAACACTTGGCATCTCTGCTTTGAATGATTTGTCATGATTGCTTTTAAAGTTCAGAGCACTGTTCATGGCCTCTCTTGAAAACCCATGATAAATATTTTCATTGCAGATGAACTTTGTGGTCTTTGAAGTTGTTTTGATTCTAAAAATGGTAATAGACCCCATGTGCAATATTTGATTTTCCAAAATTAAGACTCTTGTACACATAAAGCACAAAAAATACATACAAATCCTTTTTTTTTTTTTTCCCCCACCTGAGATTCATTACTCAAGGAGTGCTGTGGTAGGTTGTACTTGCTAGCACTTTGCCTTCCAGTGTGATTTTGCACAGGGAATTTCATTCTGAATGTCAAACAAGATCAAGACCCCAATGCTGCACCAAACTCCAAAATCTTTACAGCTAGGCTTAGTAGGAGCACTATCAAAGCTAAACCCTGGGTGGTCATTTGGTGGCAGGACCACTGATGCTCTTCTGCACAGAGAAATCAATAGAGACATAGTAGTAACCAGTTTCAGAAGGGTGAAAGCTGGGAAACAAGTCTTACAGTTCTTTTCCTTCTTGAGTAAAAAGTAACCTCAAGAGCCATTACAGAGTAAACTAGTTTGACAGCAGAAGGGATGATTGTGGGATGGAACTGCTGGAAGGAAAAATGCAGTTATCTTCTTGCCAAATAACAAAGCACCCAACATGCAAAAGTGTTTTTAACGTAATATCATCAGAAAGAAGGATCTAAGCCTGATGTCATGTTTTGGGCTGAACTGGCCACTGAAACGAACAACAGATGCTGTCCCCAACCTTTGTCTTCAGGGAGAGAAAGGTGAGAGAAAAAGAGACTTATGAGTTTAAAAGAAACTAAACTACTTTAATTAAATATTAATTAAAAATAATAAAAAGAAAAGATATAGTATCAAAAAGAAAATAATGAAATATGTACAATGTATACAAAACCATACTGAGTTCCCAGGATGATGATCATGTCACCAGCAGGCATGGGGAAAGTCCCGGACTGGATTCAGCAATGAACAAGAACTGTAATCCACATCTGGATTCAGGAATGCACAGGTCGGGATCAAAGGCAGATGAACAGACAGAGTCCTCCTTGGACACTGGCCATTAAAAAAGGGCTGAGCCTTTGATCCCTCAGTTTTTATACTGAGCATGATGCGCAGAATCACAGAATGATATGGGGTTGGAAGGCACCCCTGGAGATCATCTAGACTAACCCCCCTGCCACAGCAGGTCCACGTAGAGCAGGTTGCACAGGAACATCTCCAGGCAGGTTTTGAATGTCTCCAGAGATGGAGAGTCCACTACCTCTCTGGGAAGTCTGTTCCAGTGGTCTGCCACCCTCAAAGTTAAGAAATCCCTCCTCATGTTGAGATGGAATTTCCTATGTTCAACTTTGTGCCTGTTACCTCTTGTCCTGTCACTGTGCACCATCCTCTTGAGATCCACCCTTTAAGTATTTATAGGCATTGATCAGATCCCCCCTCAGCCTTCTCTTCTCCAGACTAAAAAGACGCAAGTCTCTCAGCCTTTCCTCATAAGAGAGAAGTTCTAGTCCCCTCATCATCTTTGTAGCCCCCAACTGGGGAGCCCAGAACTGGACACAGTACTCCAGATGTAGCCTCACCATGGCAGAGTAGATGCAGATGGAATGGAATACCCTGTTGGTCAGTTTGGGGCCACCTGTCCTGTCCACTTCTCCCTACAGGTGCGACCACTCTATGCTTTTGCACTTCTGACCCTCCAGTGGGGCACATAACAAAGTGACCTGAGCTTAGTTGTTATAGCAATAAATGTAAGTGAGAGCCTCTCTGCATGCCATTCCTTGGTATTAATTACAAACATCAGGTCTTATCACTCTGGAAGCAGAGTACTGTCTGAAATATATGCCATTAATTTCAGACAGTTACTTAGAAGAGGCTTAACTGGAAAGTAAAATTAGTAAATGTAAAATTTACTGAAAAGAAAATTGGTTCTCTTCCACCTCAAACCAGGACGGCCTGGAAAGCAGAACAGTGGGAAGAGTGATTAGAAAAGCCTCACTTCACAGAAGAAAGTCTGATCTAGAGCCATTTTGTGCCTTGTGATTACCAATATTTCCAGTCCTAAATACTGAACAGTGATGAGACAGGACATTACTCATGAGAATGGCTTTAAAGTTACATTTTGTTCTAAATGTTCTCATTAATTTGTCATGTTTATGCTCATCAAGCTTAAATAAAAACCACCTTTATGGTGTCATAGGAGGTTGGCAACACTACATTTTCGTGAGATCACTGAGTTGTATTTTATCCTTAGTAGTTTTCTTTTACCCATTCTGTTTTGCCATAAGGCAGCTAGAATTTCAAATACTAGCTGAGGAAACAGTCTGGAAGCTGTGGTCTCATTTTTCTAAGTAAATGAAAGTGAAATATTGGTGCTATGACTGTCTAGATGCATTTTTTGCTTTTTGCTTGTTTTGAACTAACCTACTAGGTCTTCTTGTTTCTTCCTGTTCTTAATTTGTTTTGATTCTCAGAATTCTTTCCTTAGCTTTGTCCTTGTTTAGTTTTGTATCTTATTAAGATTTTGTTGTGTTTCATTAAGAGAAATCATGCTGTCATTCTCTCTTGCTTTTGAAAGTATTTCTGCTGTGCTTTGCATGAAAGATGCTGTACGGATGGAAGCTGCTGTTTTGTATAATTTCCTTGCTGGAAGCACTAGTCAATCTCAGTCTGACCTAACCCTCCTGTCACGTGTGTTTAAATAGTGAAAAGAGGTAGGTTGAAGTTCTAAGGATTTCCACTAAAAAAAAAAAAGTTAAAATAACTGCATCTCATGCTCCATTCCAGATACTAAATTCTTCAGAGAGAGCAGCACTCATGCACAAGTAATGTTTGTAAAAAGAGCCTTCAGGAAGATAAAGGTCACCCTTCATCTGAGGGAAGGAAAGCAGAATTATAATATTATCTTGTAAAAAGAGCTGATAGAGGCAAAAGTGGGAAGGATTGGCATTCTTGAAAAAATGGTGGTAACAGTCCTCAAATGAATACTCGTCCAACGGAGATTTGCTGATGCGGTTAAAGCCACAGCCCTCCTTTCCTGTTTATGGTGCACTGGTTGCTCATTGTGTAGCTCCTAGTGTCATTCAAAAAACTGCCACTTGTTTTTCCTGCTGTTCTCTTGCTGCTACTTTTACTGTCTCTGAACACTGCTTCTATCTTCTACCACTGCTTCTTGTTGCTGCTTTGCTGTTGCTACTTTGCTGAACACATCTCAGCACAGCAGGATTTCTGTTCCCTTGGGGTACAGCTACCTCAGGTGTGGGTCACACCAGAGGTCTAAGCCCTAGCCCATACCTCTTGACTTTAACACCCCAAATCCAAGCTTGACTACGGGTATTTTGAATGAGATTAATCTCAGGTAACTTCATCTGTCTCTTACAAAGATTAGCCTGAGCTAATCTTGCTTGACTCCCTCTATAGTTAAAGGAGTAAGTAACTACTTTTAGAGAATGATTCATCTCATGCTGATAGTGATGCCTAAAGTAGGTCAGGTAGGTTTCACCAAATGCATGTTCCATATGATGGGGTTCCCAAAGTGATTTTCTCAGATCTAGACATCTTTGTTATGTATGTCTTAATTTAGATGACAACTGAATCAAGGGTTAGAGTGAAGTATCATATATGACTATCCTGGTTTTTTTTCTAACAGCAGAAGATGACTATCAAACAGAATGTGGATACTTGCCTACATGGGCTTTTTGTTATACCCAGTACAGCCATTCTCATGTTCTGGAGGAAAATCACCTTTTGTGCCCAAAATTACATTTATAGTGTGGGTTCAGAAAAGTGGCCACAATGGTCTAAATTGAAAGATCAAAGGATGAGTTGTAATGTGCAGTGTGAGCACACTGCTGGGGAGGAAAAAGTCACACGAGCCCTCTACTTCATCCTTCCTGCTGACAGGAAAGAGTCTTATTCTCTTCTGTTGTTTCTTACCTTGTTTTAGATTTTCATTCCTCTGTGACAGCTGTGTCAGTGTTTGGTGTTACTTCTTCACCTCCAGCATGGAGCAAGATGTCCAATAATCTCTTAAATAAAAATACAGATATTATATCAATCCCATCTTTAAAAGGTAGGATGTGGTGTGTGTAACATACAAGAAATGAAAAAAGAAAGGAAACCTACAGAAATTAAGCAAATATTAGTCAAGCCATTTCCTCTCCTCTTAAAACCATGAAAATATCAACCAAACAAGAATCAGGCCAAACAGATGGATATCATATGAATTTCATGAAAGGAATGAAATATGTAGTGATCTTAGAATTTACTCAAATCACTTTAGATGTTCTTCTGAAGCTATGATTTTTTTTCGATTTTATTCAAATTGGATTCTATTTTCATCTAATTTAAAATTCAACAATTCAGAAAAATCAAACATATTTTGTCTATCATTGAATAGGGTGGAGATAACAAAGAGAATGAGTCAGAACTCATATGGAGATGAGTGATAGAAAGCTAAGTCAAAGAAGTCCACCAGGAAAGGATTTGACACCATATGTGGTTTCTTTCACTCCAAGAAATAATATTGCAATGACAAAGGTATGATTATAGTTGGAAAGTATTTTATCAGATACACAGAATTACTGAAGTTCGAAGGCACCTCAGGAGATTGTCTAGTTCAATCACCTTGCTCAGAGCAGGGGCAACTATAGAAGGTTCCCTGGGCCATGTCCAGTTAGGTTTTGAATATCTCCAAGAAGGGACTCTTCAGAGACTCTCTGGGCAATGTTTCAGTATCTGACCACCCTCATAGTATTTTTTTTTTTCTTAAATTTAAATGGAATTCCCTATATTTCAGTTTGTGCCTACTACCTCTTGTCCTGCCGCTGGGCACCACTGGGAAGAGCCAGGCTCTGTCTTCTTTACTTCCATAATTAGGTATTTATATCCATTGCTAAGATCTCCCTGAGTCTTTGCCTCTCCAGGCTGAACAGTTCCAGCTCTCTCAGTCTCTCCTTGTATGGCAGATGCTTCAAGACCTTATTCACCTTCATGGCCCGTCACTAGACTCACTCTAGTATGTCCATGTCTCTCTTGAACTGGGGAGCCCAGCACTGGACCCAACACTCCAGATGTGTCTCAGCAGTCCTGAGCAGAGGGGAAGGATCACCTCCATTGACCCTCTGGCAATGATCTGCCTCATACAACCCAGGAGGCTGGTGGTTATCTTTACTGAAAGGGCCCATTGCTGGCTTATGGTCAACTTGTTCTCCACCAGGACTTCCAGGGCCTTCTCTGCAAAGCTACTTTCCAGGTAGCTGGCCTCTGGTTGGCCAAAGCTGGTTGGCCAACTCAGCAGTTGCTGTTGTGGGAGTCTCCATTTCCCAACTCGATAAGAAAAGGTGCTGCTGGCCCCTCCCTCAGTGCAGCTGGGTTTGAAGCTCATGAGACTGCAGGTCTCAGAGAGGATCGAGCCACTCTCTCCCTCATTATCATCCTGATGTTGTGCAGGCTTCTGGCCTCCTGCTGCTGTGAGAGTTTCACGGTGGTCTCAGCCTCTTGCAGCTGACCTTTCCCGGCAGCAGCAGGCACCCTGGGGTTCCTCAAAGGGTTCCCAGGAGCCTCTTGACAGTCTCAGTAAAAATTCCCAGAAGACATACAGCATCTCCAAGTGGAGCCCAGAAACTGCTACATGAACTGTGGTGTCTGCCAGCTGTGCTGTGCTGTGGGGCTCTGTGGGACTGGAGGAAAGCAGCTGCTGTCACGCAATGTTTTTTGAGACGAAAAATAAAATTATAAGCATCAAGGAAAACTAATCACAAACAGAGGAAGATAAATTATTCTTCTGTGGTCAATAATACACACTTCTAAAAATACTTTTATAGGCCTTATCAGTCCTTGAAATTTCTGAGAATGTTTGAGAATCTTGATATATGAGTGTGTTACTGTATTAAAGAACTCTGAAAACTTTTCTCTTTGAAAAGCAAACATCAGATTAAGTCACGCTGCTGCAGGAATGGTCAATTCTCATACTTGAGTAGCTTCGTAATAGTGTGGTGTTGTAAAGATAAAGTGCTTTGTTCTGCCTTTATCATGTTGACTTTTATAGTATGATTTATCATGGAAAGCTTTAGTGATAAAAGTATTTTTGATTTATTGAAATGAAAATCCAGATAATATCCAGTATTTCTGAAGTGAACTTTTCTAGAAATTTTGCTTCATAGGAGTTTTTGACTTTTTATTTCAATTTCTGTCAAAAGGAAATGTTGAAGAACTAAATGGACACACAGAAAAGAAATTCCAGAATTTGGCCACCTGTGTCGTACTTTGGGATGGGATGTCTGTGGTGTTTCTTTCTTCTTCTGTCTGTTCCATACATTTCATGTCTCTTATCAAGTTACATTTTATCAGTAAAATTGACACTGGACAAGCATATTTCAGTGTGTGCTCTAATGAGCTCCATGTGGGAACAAGAAGTCTGTATTTGCAGAGCTGCTTGCATTTTTGGTTGCATCTTTCATGTTTGCTGTGTCCAGGTTTTCCCTGCGGTCTCTTACAAAGATTGAATGGCTTTAGGAAACAGGATGAGTGTTGTCATTGAGAAACCAATAGTTTAAATGCTTTTATGTCTAATAAATTCAATATTTTCTCTTTCCAGAAGAACAATTAATTATAGTGAACCCATTTTCTGTTGCTCTTGACCATGAAACAATTGAAGAACTGGAGTAAACTGAACTGTGTTCCAAAGAAATGTTGCATTAAATTCTGTGAACTGATGTTAGCAAGAGAATATGGACAGAACTGATTATTCTAAGCAGAGGGCTTAATTTGGTAACTGCACTAATTGTTCTGTTTTGCAGAAAATAATTTCTGATTTGCTCTTGCAATAGCTTTCTTCTTTAAAAGAGTCTTTCTTGGAAGTTATAACACTTTCATTTGAGGTTATTTTCCTATTTAAAGAATATAGAATTAAAAAAACCCCACCCAAACATACTGTAAATAGTGTTTGTTCCTTCTCTAGTGTGACAGGCCAATGAAAGTAGAGTTAGATGTGAGGAATATAATATTTAATGACTATAACATCAGCTTATAGCTGATTCTTGGATTTAAATCCTGGAGTGAAGGACTATACAAATAAACACAAGATTTTCTCTGAAATTTCTTTGTCTTTTCCTAATTATTGCCCCTTAGAAATGTCATTGCAATAGGGAGGTGTGCATATGAAGACTGTTTCTACCTCCTTCTTTCGTCCTCCATCGAGCCTCTCTTATGACTGCTTCCTAAGTGGAGCCTTAAAATAATGCATCCTCCTGCCCTGTAGAAAAAATTGGTAAGAAGGTTTGTGATAGGAAGGAGCTAACTTTTAGTACTGAGCAGCTTCCCAGTCCTTGGGAGTTTTCTTTCTGCTATTTCCCTAAAGAGGTTCTTTATGAGGGCTCAATCATCTTTTATTAAGCAAATATGACGGGAGCCTAGAGGCCAATAAAGACTCAACAGCCTTTATGGTGCTCCCTAGCAGAAAACAAGGGAAAGAAGTTACACTTCCAAGTGGGGTGCCTTACTCCCTGCTAATGTCTCGCTTTTTTGACATAGTGTGTAGGAAACCAGATCAATTTGCAATGGGGGTGCCTGAATTAACTGCCTACAGCTCGCTTTTTTGCATCCATGCTCCAGCTTCCAAACAGTAACAGGGAAAAGCATTTGGTTTCTTTGCTTTCCAAAGCAGCAGCCATCACTGGCCTCGACTTTACTGTTAGGTGAAGGTTTCCTTTCCACTGCAGCATGTTAGGTTTAAAAAGAGTGTGATATTTCTCTGCAGCCTCCCAAATGGTCATATATCCAAGCTCCCCAGGTCCAATGGAGGTCCATGAGTATTATATGAGCTTTTGTATTACAAAGGAGCATGAAGACAAAGCAAAATGACCAGCTAAAGTTTCCCGTAGCACTAGTGGGTCGCTGAATGAGTGGTGCACAGTTGGCCTGGCTGGTGCTAACCCACCTCCCCTTCCAACCCTCCAGCTCTCAGGAGGTGATGAGTCGGTACATCTCCGAGCGAGGGTGTCAGCACCTCAGGACAGGCTACGGAGAGGCAGACTAATCTAGGCTGACCTCACAAGTACTTCATCTTGCTTGCAGAGGTTGTCCTCTACTGAACTTCCGAGTAAGATGTTATTTTTAATTGTGGTGCCCAGATGACAAAAGTGGCAGAATTTAGGATTTAGTGATGTACCAACATTTAAAATCATTCTTTGATTGTTACTACACATAATCCCAAATTCTGAATTTCTTTTATCCTGTTCTAATGTTTGTTTTAAAGCTTTTTAATATATTTGTTGACCTTGATTTATTTAGTATTCTTAGTATTCTGCTTATTTTTAGGCAGGATACCAGGAAAATGGCTATTTGTATCTCTATTGTTTTTATGGCCTTTTTTTGTGCCTTTTACCCAAAATCCAGAGTCATTTGTCTAACTTTCTCACATTTCTTTATTATATTTTTATTGTGAGATAATGAGAGAAATCTATGGAAAAACTGTTGTCTTCTTTCATTTCTAAAAGTTTTTATAGAAAATCCGTATTGTTATTATGCAAGATGAAATTAAAATGGTATATTTTTATTTATAGAAAAATACTTAAAGCAATAAAGAAATGAGGCATACTTGAACCTTTTTCACCAAAATTCAAATACAGTATGATTTTATGGTTTAACACTAATTTGGAGTGATTTATCCAATAGGATTAATCCCAGGATTAATAGAATTCCAGCATGTGCTGGAATCAGGGACTTGATTCATCTTCTTAGCTGCATTCACAGTTATTTTCCAATTGAGATCATGAAATGTGATCCTACCTGGAATGAAAACAAATTCGGGGTTCCTCCCCCAATTACACAATTTCATTTGTATGTCATGAAAGTGTTTTTCAGACACATCTCTTTTCCATGAATAACAGCATTTTATCATTTATCTCTAAGAAACAACTACTGTGGGTCAAGGTCACTGGAATCCTATCTCCCCAGGAGACACATTTTCAGCATCTGCCACTGAGAACCTCACAGATGTTAAGTTCATTACGCATCCCTCATTTTTTTGGCACTGTCATTTATTTCTCTGTAACCACTGAAAAAAAAATATTCCATTATCATTTCCAGCAGTAGTCAGGCAGTTAAGCCAGAAAGTTAATCATTGAAAAAGCCATTACCAGATTATCCTACAATTCACTTCAAGCCCAAAGCAGAATTGTTACTACATAGCTCCTCCCCACACGCTTCCTGTTTCGTAGCTGACTCCTTGGGTCTCCCTTCTCCCCACCCCTGGCCTGAGGACTTCCTCTGTCCCGTAGATGCCCTGGTCCCCACTCAGGAATATTACCTGCTTACATTTGTGAATGCAAACTGAAATCCTGTTTTAATTCCCCTAGTTGGTAGGAGAGCTGGAACAGAAGCCTAAGGGGGTGAATTTGCACTTATCTTTTATGAAAAATGTTTAAATAAATGAGAATCTCACTGTATTTTAATAGATGTCAAAAGCTAATGAGCATATTTACCCTTTTATAAAATTGAACAATTGGAATAAACAAAATTTCAGAACAAAAAGTTAATTTGGGAACATAACAGTTAAAATGTCTCACAAATTTTAAAACATTTCACCTCCATGAAATGGAGATGATGAAGATGATGATGATCAAGAAGATGCCAAAACCTCAAAAATACCTCCCAGGCATAACACAGTGCTAAAAACCACCGAGCATCATCTTTGCTGCTGCTAAACCCAGCAACTTCCACTACAAAGTATGACAGTGCAGTGATCTTCAAGTGACTGTGTCTGGTAAACTGAGATCAAGAGTGACATCAGTCATGAAGCAGCTGCACGATGGGTGATGCCTGATAATTTTTTCAAGTAATTTGATTCTTCCATTAAGAGCCAGATTTTCAAAAGAGTTCATAGCTCAGTAGCACCATCTGCAGCTCCAAAAGCTAAGGCCAGGCTTGAAAAATTACCTCCCTATGGACACTTCCTCCCAAAGTTGTGGAAAAACTCACCAGTACTGCACCCATGGGAACTGGTGAACACCACAGTACTAACCTGACGGAGAACTAGTTGGTATCTTAGCTTTCACATTGCTGGCTTGGAAATTGTTTATCCAGCAGTGCCCTGAACCATGTATGGAAGACTAAATTTTGCATAATACCCTTTGGCTTCTGAAGAGGTTCTAGAAGTGGAAAAGCCATTATGTAACTCAAACCTGAAGTGCATTAACAGATTTATGTGGGGAAGTTTTCACATTGCTTCTGTGCTGTGCCTATATTAAACCAAGGCTATTAATAGGGTCGAAATGTTTTGGGTAAGTCCCATGAACTTTCACATCAAACTGAGACTGAAACTTTTTTAAGTCTTGGAAAAACTCTCCTGTACTTTTCTATGACTTTTCTTGGCTTACCTCTGTGCTTCTTATTTACTAGACAAAACAAGAAAGGGAAGGCTCAAAAGGAAACTTGAGGAGTTGTTCTCATGGTGCTCCTGACCTACCTGGCAGTCAGAGCCATCAGAAATTGCCAGCTTTGCTTTATAGAAGAAAGGGTCAAGCGTGTTCCTAATTAGAACCAGTAACCACAATAATTAATGCAACAAATATGGCTCTATTTTAGTTGGTAACCACAGTCAACACATTCTGACAGATGTGTTGATTGCTTAAAAGACAGTGAATACTCTAGTCAAAAGCAATGAGGATAAGAGATATCCAGCTAGAAATGTCTGAAATGGCAGGGATTTGACTTATGCCAGTGATTCACTGTTTATGACTGCACGTATTACTAGAAGTGTTCAGCACTCTTAATTTAGCAAATTGTGAAAAGTACCTCCTGTGAAAACCTGACGTTTTAAAGCTGAAATTTGCTTTCACAGCATACTGACTCATCCTTTTTTTCCCCTCTTCTAAGCAATTACCATGATTCTATGATATGTGTAGATACAGTGCTAATAATTTATTCAGCAGGGTTTTTCACCCACAACAAATTCTTCAACCCAGCAATCAAACCAATACATTAATGCCTGAACTACACTTGCTGGGATTTGGTTCCCAGGTGTCATCCAGCAGGACACTAAGTAGTTTTCCCACTATGGGTGAATTTCTGAGATTAAAAACTGTGATCATTATGTCAACTAATTAGTATTAGCATAATTAAAGGAATATTATTCAAAAGAACTATGACTTTGCATATACTGAAGGTTCTCAAACCTGAAGGTTTGCAGTTTTTCAATCTGCAAACTTTTTCTTCTTTGTTCCAACATATGATACCAAGTTACGCTTAAAACTCTGCTTGTCCTGGTCACACACATACATATTAACCTACACGAACACCTCCCCACAATATACTTGATTATGAATCAGAACTAAAATTAATAAATTCCTCTACTAATTCAAGATGTCAGTTTGTATCACTGTGAAGCATATGCTGCTGAAAACATTCTCTGTTCCCCTATGCCTGGGGAGATTATGGGCCTGTCTTTATGGAGAGTCTTCTGTGCATTGTTATGTTTATAAAGCAGTATCATTCATATTCCCAGACCTGACCACTGGTGTACCCTTCCTTCTCATCCACACACCCATTTTAAGGTTAGATTCATCTATGAGCCCCACTTTGCCCATATTTTCTGAGTTAATTTATAATACTTTCTGTCTTGCATTTTATCCATTTATTAGAAGAAGCTTGCATCATCCAAGAGCTTCTCCACACATCCCAGTCTCTCATATTCCTTGAGAACCTTGAACCTTGTAAAGATCAACACAGTATTGGTGAGTGGCAGAGTTACATATTAAAAGTTTCAGATAAGAGGTTCAAATCAAAGTGGTCTTCTGCAAATGTTGATTTAAATTACAACAAGGAAATGGCTTCTCAGTACAGGTAACAAGATACAAAATGTTTATGATGATGATTCGTAAAAGTGCGACTTTACAGAGTATCAAGATAGGTATCATAAAATAGAATTATGAAATGTTTATGATAATGCTTTGTAAAAGTGAGACTTTAGAGGGTATCAAGATAGGTATCATAAAGTAGAATCATGAATTCTCAGGTAAACAGGAAAATAACACAAAACCAAGAAAGACCTAAACCAAAAAAGAGCAGTATAGCAATTAGTTAAAAATAGTGTTAATTCAAAAGTCTTAACTTTCTTTCTATTTTGGACCATATTTCACAGCAGTGTATAATATGCCTTGAAGCATAACTGGCAGGAAACATAGCACAAGGTCATGTAATGCCTATTTTCAAATATAGTACCCTAGAAGCCTGCTCTCCGCTGGGCTATAAATACAACGTTAGCTGTCCCTCCAAGAGGTGATAAAACCTCGTTAAGGAAAACTGCCTCGGATCTAGTACTGCATGTGGCTTTGGCTGTTGGCATCGTCGCCCCTGTGCCCACAGAGAATTCAGGTTACCAAATGTTTTCAAGAGAGCACCCATGGGTCCGACTGGACAATTCATAGGTACTACTAAAATACACAGTATTGTGTGCATCCACGAGCCTGGTTGAGTTCCCGGTGTTTTTTTCAGAATTATATGAATACTTGGCAATTGCATTTTGCTTTAGCTTGCCTAATAGTACATAGGAAACAGGAAATTAGTATTGGTTTTGTTAGTGAAACACACTGTCAGCCTAGTACCCAAATAGCAACCCAGCGACATACAGCGACTCTCACATGTTACTAAGTTTCCTGAAATAAGGCTACGTGCCACATGACTCTTGCCTTTGTGACGATTTCCCTGTTTGTTGATATTAAAATCTTCTTCCCAGAAACATAAGTATCATGAGTTCAGAATGGCACGTACTAAGGACAAGTTCATACTGATTTTGAAGGATCTTTAACACAGCAATGGTAGCCCAAAAAAGTAATTTTCCATTTTTTTAACAAGTAATTACACTGCCATAAACATGACAGGCCATTACTGCCCCCGTCCCAAGTAAAATTCCAAGCATTTTGAATTTCAGATGTACAGTTTGATTAAAGAAGACCTCATCTTGCCTGGAAATTGATGTAGTGTCTGAATAACATAAAAGCCCATGTCAGTAAGGCATGTCTTAGGAGAAGTGTGGAATGTTCACATGCTGACTTGCTCTTCATTTAAGATATTTCAAATATCCTATCAATCACACATGTTTTGCCTGACAGCCCCTGTAACTGTGTATATTACTACTTAACGCTTTCCTAGATTTAGAATACAAACTTGAGGACCCATTTTTGCCTTTATAGATCCATACAAGTCCTACAACTGTGGTATCCTGACTAATGATTTGGAGCGGCTGGTGTGTACTGCAGCACAAATAATATATTGGTAATAAGGTAGTTCAGGACAGCAGACAATTTTTGGAGGCAGTTGACTCTTTATAGAGGAATCATTTCAATCACAGCTAAGAATAATGTGATGAGGACACTAGTCAAATATCTATAGCTCAATGAAGAGTCTCATTTGCAGTCATGCTGGACAAAATATCATGCAGTTAGAAGCAAACCCATATTGGTAGGGAGATGAAAGCTCAAAATGCCAGATTTCTAATATTGGTTTGTTCATGTCTCCTGTTCAAAATTTAAGGAATCAATATTAGAGCAGTTTTTATGTATATCAGCAATGGGTTTCCCAGGTGTTCAACCACACATCCCTGAAAAATCATTGCACTAGGCAATGTGTGGGATAAAATCCATTCTGTACTATTTGGTTCTACCAAGAGGTCCCAGATCGTGGTGACAGACACAACAACTCTTTTTCCTCTGGTCAGTGTATTCAGGACTACGTTATGTATTACTCCACTGCCTTCGGAAGAAGAAACATTCTCATATGATTACTCCACCCTCTTGTACTCCTGTACAAAACCAGTTCAAGGGTCCAATGTGCATAAATCATACTATATTTGTCCTCCAAATTATTTGCTGGCACAAAATGATACACATTCTGCAAGGTCATTATTCTGCAAGGTCATTGGATATTAGGAAAACTTTTACACTGAAAGGGTTATTAAGCATTGGAATGGGCTGCCCAAGGAAGTGTTTGAGGCACCATCCCTGGAGGTATTAAAAAGATGGGTTGACGTAGAGCTTAGTGACATGGTTTAGTGATGTGTTTTTTGTTTTTGTCAGAGTTAGGTTGGTGGTTGGACTAGATGATCTTAAAGGTCCCTTACAACCTAGACAATTCTATGATTCTATGATTCTATGATCAACTTTCAGTGGGGCAGCAGCAAGCACATAACCTGAATCAAGTTGAAACACAATTTCAAGGAACAGAAATATATGATGCTTCAATTCCTTGGGAAAAATACCAAAAAGGGGAACAAAAATACCAAAAATATTAAAAAAGGGAACAAAAACCTTTTGTCAATGCAGAGTCAGGTATCACTGTTTTGTCAGTCCTTCTGCTACATTTACTATTCTGATGTCGTAGGCACATTCTTAGTACATAGGTCATGTGAACATGACTTACAAAGCTGTATTTTTAGCCTGAATGAATACATATTTTATGAGAGGAAGAGTTTCCTTCACAAAAAGACCTTGCAAATGATGTGAGACTTAATTTTTTCCCACAGACTCTTACACATATGTTGCAGACATCAAGAGTAACAAAAGCTTTTAATCTGGCTAGCTGGGACAGCTGCGTGAATTAAAATACAGCTCTAAGTTCATTGGTAGCTGTCTCTGCTACCAGATGTTCAACTTGTTTGCCCTGATACTCACTGAGAACCATGTAAATTAAAGAATAATCTGTGATTACATTATGCTCTGTACTCTATTGCACTGTAGATTGTGGAATATAGATTCTTTCAAAAAACTGCCCAAAAGTTGAGGAACTAATTATAGCTCAACATATGGTGTGTTTGTTCTGCAAATCTTTTCTCATGCAGAAGATGGCTTGGTTAAGGCTGGCTAAATGATATTTCTGTTGCCTCACTGATTCCATGTGTACCTTAGATCCAGCCCGAGGTTCCCCATGTCGGTGCTGTGCGTATACAAGCATTTTGGTTCACAAATAAAGCAGAGTCAGGTCCAAGATATGAGAGTGCTTGTATTAACTTCATACAGCATTGCACTCCTTCTTCTCCCTCATCCCACTAAGGAAATATAAATCCCTCCAAATATATCACAAAGGAAATATAAATTGGAATATCTTTCAATGCCACTTTCCGGTTTTTGCTTTCCTGCTTGCTTTTCTTTTTTATTTTTTGTTTTCCCCTCCACCCCCCCCCCCCCCCCAAGCTCCTGAAGTCCTTCTCTGTGGGAGAGGGCAAATATTTTTAAGTGGGAGAAAAGGAATAAGGGTGTCTGGCCATGCTACAATGTTCTCCTGATATGGTCATGGTGCCCTGAGTTCCCATTGATGACTTCCCCAATATTTAATGTGAGAAATCCTGAAAATAAGCTAGTCTCCAAAAAGGCTTTTAATGAAGCCTAAGACACTGAACACATCTTCATAGAAATGACAGGTTAGTCCTGATTTAACATGCTGGCTGGCAGTACCTCAAGCACGTTAAAGCACTTGAAATTTGACCACATCAGAATCAGGGAAGTTGGACTATGATCCTGGCACTGAATTTGCTGCTCGGATGTGAGATCTCATAGAATCATAGAATGAATCGTAGAATGGTTCGAGTTGGAAGGGACCTTAAAGATCATTGAATTCCAGCCCCCCTGCCATGGGCAGGGACACCTTCCACTAGAGCAGGTTGCTCTAAGCCCCATCCAGCCTGGCCTTGAACACTTCCAGGGATGGGGCATCCACAGCTTCCCTGGGGAACCTGTTCCAGTGTCTCACCACCCTCACTGTAAAGAATTTCTTTCTGGTATCTAATCTAAATCTCTTCTCTTCCAATTTAAAATCATTGCCCCTTGTCCTGTCACTGCTCTTCCTGACAAAGAGTCCCTCTCCGGCTCTCCTGTAGGCCCCCTTCAGATATTGGAAGGCTGCTATGAGGTCTCCCCGGAGCCTTCTCTTCTCCAGGCTGAACAACCCCAGCTCTCTCAGCCTGTCCTCATAGGAGAGGTGCTCCATCCCTTTGATCACATCAGATCTGCAGACATCCGTTGCCCCTCAGCTCTAGCTAACTGCTGAGGGGAGTAGGAGTGCCAGGGCATGTGTGTTAGCTCCACTCACCTCTGCAAGCAGGGAAACACTGCTCAGGCTGCTGCTAAAAGTTCTGCTGAACAGCAATACCTTCTGGGGTAGCTGAAGGGGGAAAACTCCGAGTGCACTGACAGGCAAGAGGGAATTCACCATGTCTGGGAGAAATGCTATGCTCTGGGATTGAGATGGCATATATTTTAGCCTGCTGTGCCTCAAATTAGGATCAGACTCATAGCTGGATGTCCCTGGATGGATGTTTATGGTACCCCACCTGACCACTCTGAAAATCCCTTCATATTGTAAAGTTTTTCTGGTAGATTAAAGGGAATGAATGTGACAGCAGAGAGGGTGATCGTCTGACTGACAGAGTGTGTTAGCTCTGAAGTGCCAGAGATGCATATTCTAGAGAGAAATACTGTGACATTCAGAGACTTACTACTCCCATGGTGTAAATATGACCTCAGACAGAAGGCCAGAGGTTGTCTCCAGGAATAGAGCATTACTAGACAGACAAGTCCCACATTTGCCTTATTTTTATCATAGTCACCATTTGGAAAAAATGGGTAAAGAACAAAGTTTCTATTCCTAAAAACTTGCAGCATCATTTTAGATGTGAATTGAGAGTGACAGAGAATCTGGTGAGGCATGGAAGATGAGGGGATATGGCAGTAGGATGATGTCACTGCAGAATGTGCATATTCAGGCACTTTGGGAGGATTTAAAAGTATTTCTATTGCTTCTCTAATAGTGTTCAAGAATTAAAACTTCCAGTGAATTAACCGAAGAAGAATCAGTTGGAGAACTGTCAGCAAGTTTCACGTTGCATAGAGGAAAGTGGATTTTTTGGCAGGAGCAGAGAAGCTGCTTTGATATTAGTTCACTTGCGTAGCATGAGTTTGATTTAATAAGAGGCCGAATTCGGAGAGAGGAAGAGTTACGTGAAATATTTAAGGCAAGGATTTAAACCAGAAACAGCTATATACACAAAATGCTGTGGGAATGGAAGTCTAAACTTGAGACATGAGTCCAATAGGTTGTTGTGTGTGAAGCAGCTGACTGTAACTTACTGAAATGATAACTTTAAACAAGGGCTGAGTAGTGCTGGCTACAGAGAACATCTTTAAATAAGCAGACTGAATTAGTCAGGATTACATTTTTTATCAACCCTGCCTGTCAGGCAAGTCCTTTAGAGTCTACATCGTTGATCAGACTCACATGTAACAACAGGAGGATGTAAGATTTCGGCAACATACTCAGAACAAGCTAAATCTGCTGCCACAATAATCTCTTCACTCCGAACTGACACAGCAGGGTCCCACATTAGTGACCTCCGCTGCTATGCCAGTGCCTTTGTGCTGAAAGGACTAACCTAGGTTTTATGACTTAAATCTTACAAATACTGTTCAGTCACTGAACACTGAACCTGCCATGTTAGACAGACCTGTTTCTCTTGGCCTTTCTTCACATCTCACAAATGACAGGGGCTTGAGAAGAGGATACAAATCCACATGTAATTCAGCACACAATGAGAAGTTACACTGGGGAAAGGACATTCTCAGATACAGCAGTAACAAGAAAGAGGTAAAGGCCAAAATGAAATTTAATTGAAAAGTTAGATGTTTCAAAATAACCAGTAACCTTCTAGTGCTGGAAATTACAAGGTCATCATGAGTCCCTGAAAAGTAGTTGCTCAGTCAGTGGCATCCTTTGGTTTGCATCCCATCAGATTTGCATCCTCTGATCCTTTCTCCCTCCTCGCTCTGATGGATAACCCTAACAGTCAGCTTTTACAAACAGACGCCTGATACGGCAAAAATCACAAGCAGTCCAGAGTGCAGTGAGTGCAACGTTTCGTGGGCCAGGACCTGTAACATTGCATTTGATTGTCCATATTTCATGTGGTATTTAAATTGCCTAAATATAATGCAACATGAAATGATAATGTTAAAAAAATTCATAGGTGGTCAAAGCAGTGAATATTCTCTTTTTTTTTTTTTTTTTTTTTTTTTTAGGGCAGAATCATATTTTTATGCTGTAATACTAAGAACAAGTGAAAACAACTTGGAAAAGCTATAATTCTGTAAACGCAGATCTACTGAATAAAACACTTAGATGGAAAGACTTTTTATAAGTGTTCCAGGGAAGGAAGAGTATGACCTGAGTGTGGACATTTCACTGGAAGAAGATAAACTTTGCTCTCTAGTGTGTGAATAATATGCTAGACAGCAGAGAGAATTCAGTGGAGCTTGGTATCTCTTCATGATCTTCTGTTGTAATCACTGTTCTCTACCTATTCCTTTCAAACAACACTGAGGCAGAGGGACATTTTTTGTCTGTTTCTTTTGCTGTAGCATTCCAGAGGGAGATTAGATGTGTGGTCTTGAACCTTCTCTCTTTTTCAGATGGATTATTGAAGTTCTTGGGTACAAAATGGAAATCTTTTTTATTTGGGTTTATCATTTCCCTTAATATATTATGTAGTGTGGGAAGAAAGAGCTAGAGAACATTTAAACCTCTGGATTGTTGTTTTCTGGAAATGTTTTGTTTCATCAGAAATATGTGAGTTCTTTTACTGTAAATTACGGGTTCTCACCTTCCCAGACTGACTACGGAAATGGTCTAAACCCTGGAGAACTTCCAGTTCCAGATACACTGTTTTCTCCATGAGTTATATTCTCCAGTGAGATTATCCTAGCTGGGAAGTCATATGAAGGAAGTAATTTTTTTATATTTATCCTATTTATGTAGTCCTTCCTTCAAAATTTGCTGCTTTTCGCTGTTGGAGACAAGATAATGTGCTTGCTCTCAACCTTTGGCCTGACCTTGCCAATCAGAAGTTTACAACATGCAGAGCCACAAGAATCCTGAAGTTTCTAGACTTGACCTATACAGTTTTAAATTATCAGTCTGGGCATCCATCTTAGTTCTCTTCCAGTGAGTTTGTCAGAGGCATGGAATCTTTCCCATGGTGTGGTGGAGCTGGAGAGAATACATACTTGCTCTCCCAGTCTTGCTTCTCCCCAGTGCCATTTCTGTGGAGCTGGGAGTCTTGATGAACCTGGTAGCTCTTTTATTACTAGAGGCTTGAGCCTTCATCTAATGGATACATGGTTGAGCCACTCAGTGTAAGGACACATTCCATACATTCTGGCTTTGTACTGTAGAATATGTTCACCATAATTTTTGCATATAAAAATACGTCAGGCATTAACATGTCAGCGCTCTCAGGTTAATATTAAATGCAGTCAGTCAGCCTAAACTAAGGCGAGACCAAACTCCGCAATGAATTTTACTTCAGTGGTGGACAGCAAATGAATCAACTCTTTATTCTCCTTATCTCATCCCCTGTAAATATTAATTAAAATATTGTCAATGGCAAATGTTCTGGTTTTAAGGTATTTATATAGTGGTCTTTTCTGTTTCTTCCCACTTTGCTATAAGTCTGTATATCTCCCAAATTCCTTTACACTTGAGAAACTGCTAAGATATTAAGTAAATTGTTTCTTTCATTGAGGACCTGATTGGTTTTGCCATAATAACCTTCTAGTGAAAGCAGTAGCCTCCTTAAAAAAGGATTAGGGGGAGGAAGGAAGAAATGTACAGATAAATGAGTTTGTTGGTTTGCTGCCTGACAAAATTGTTTCGGATCAACATTATGAGCAAAACCTTTAGAGCTGTATTCAAAAGTGAGTATTTTTTTGGAAGTAAGCCTATGGAGTTGATTACCAGAAATACAAAAAGCATATAGTTCATGTCACTGACAACTATAATTGCCCAACATTTTATAAGGTAATAATTGTAACTATTATAATAATCTTATATATATACTTCTATATTTAAATATAATTATAAGTATAAATCAGAAAAAAGGTCTGTCCGAAGCTGAGGAATCCACATTCCAGCTAAAGGTCCTTATAAAACAATTGACTATTATACAATTTGCTATATATTGGGAATCTCATTCTTCTTCCATCAGAAGTACTTAAGTCACAGCTGCAAATGCAACCCCTACAGTTAGGTCAGATGAAGGAAGATCTACTGGGATTTACCTTCTATTGGGATGCTATCTTTTTTTTTCTCTGTATCTCAGAGAAATTGCAAGCCAATGAAATTTGATAAGTCTAACAGAATCTGATGAAAAGCAACTTGCCAAGCATATGCTTTATGTATTCTCCATTTGACTTAACTGGAATGCCTCTTCCTTCTTTAACTGATTAAGTGGAGTCAATTGTCTCCTCTTGTCCTTCTCTACTGATTCTGTGGTTTTCAATCTGTTTGTGGAATAATAAATATTTTCCAGGGGAGCTATGGATCCTGAATTAACAAATTCAGGCCATAATAGTATAGACTTATTTTCCTTAGGGTGTAGTTGTACTGATATTCTTTCCAATAGGAAAAAAGTTAAAGAAAACCTATACCTCCCCCTGAACTGCTCTTTGTTCCATGTAACCTTGTACCACACTCCTTAGCTTTGTTTATATAGCAGATTGTTGAGTCACAAAAATAACAAGGTTAAAAAATAAACCTAGCAGCAGAAAATTGTTTTTGTTTCTCTGCTTATTATTTGTTCCCTCTTTTTACCTCCTTGAATTTCACTTTATTTCCAGGAATTACCCTCTTAGCATCCTTCACACAACCTTCTAGAGATATGCCATATCTCTAGACCTTCATGCCATATGCCAAGACCTTCATGATCACCTTGTGACTAGATTATCTCCCATGGTCTAACTTTGTACAACTCTAGCTTGCCTGTCATATCATTATCAGCAAAAGCTTACTGTATTAGTAAGATTGTAGCCAGCAGGTCCAGTGATCTTTCCCCTTTATTCCACATCTGTGAGACACATCTGGAGTTCTGTGTCCAGTTATGGGCTCCCCAGTACAGGAAAGACACAGACATACAGTAGCTGGAGCATGAAATACATGAGGAGAGCTTGAGAGACCTGGGTTTGTTCAGCCTGGAGAAGATAAAGACCTGATTGCAGTTTTCAGCTGATTGGAATATACAGAGAAGATGGAGTGTGACTTTTTGGAGGTGTACAGTGATAGGATAGAAGGCAATGGACACAAGTTGGAACATGGGAAATTCCAATTACATATTAGGATTCCTTTTTCTTTTTTTTTTTTTTATCATGAGAGTTGTCAAGTACTGGAGCAGTGTCCCAGAGAGGTTGTGGGATCCATCCTTGGAGTTGTCCAAGATTAGCCGGACACAGCGCTGAGGAACCTGATCTGATTTTAGCAGCGATTTGTGCTAGAAGAGCTCTGAAGGTCTCTTCCAATCTAAGTAATTCTGTGGTTCTATTGAAAAACTATCAAAAAAGTATTTCCTTAAATGAAAAGTCATCTTTGAAAAACAGTGTAAAGGGTAAGACTTGTTCTACCTAAATGCAGCTTTCTAAACCTGAGGGGTTTAGTCTAAGCCAGTTGCCTGGGCTCCTCCATAGACCCTGATGATAAAAAGGCATTTCTGTGGGGTGATTAATCTCATCCTAATTTAAATGTCTAAAACATGTGAGATCAGATACTTTTTGGAATTGTTTGTTTCTCCTTTGCAACTGAAGAACTAAAAAGCTTGTTTAAGTTAAACTTCTTTTTTAGGGCTCAGAAGGATTCCTCTCAGCAATGAGAGATGGACTCTACTAGGTATGGACAGCAGTTATGTATGGTTGGGTTTATGGAATATAGAAAATATTTGCAGAATATAGAAAAAGTGTTTTCAATAACATGCAGCTTTTTATTTGCACTGCCGTAGCTCTCCTGCTGCCATAGATATCATGCATCTGATTAGAGATTACATGAAGACTTACAGCCTTATGGCCATAAGAGGACACAAAAAGTTAAGGGATTTTCAGAAATTCTCTCAATATCACCAGGTATTTGTGTGGCTTCACTGACTCAAATAATGTGAATCACAAGCTCCAAGTACTATCACTCATACTGCCTTATAACCTTCCTGAAACATAGCATGTGGCCACACAAAAGTAACAGATAAAAACTTCTGACTACTAGCACCAGAGCAGACATTCCATGGAGCTGCTTGGATGTCCTTTTTCATTATTATCACCTCTACTATAAAGAAATGGAGTCATATTTTTTGTTATTCTTGAAAACATGGGTTTGAAAAGAGAACATTGAAGTGACTGGTAAAATGATGTGCAAAGTGAAGCCACAAAGTGTAATATATAAAACAAGAAGGAAGTGCCAAGACTATCTGACTGACATTTGTGGAAAACACCCTACATTGCTTCTGCAATGTGGGTCAGAGCCCTGACTTGCCAAAATAGGTGATTCAGGCAGGCGTTATCCGGGGCAGAATTTGTAACTTAGATGTAAAAAAAGAAACATTGTGGTTTATTGAGAATGCTGCTAATCATTTACCCGATGAAACTATTAGTGCTTCAAAATAACTGATGTTAGCCAGCTGCTGTTCCTCAGCTAATTGCTGTGTTAATGCACAGGCGATCACGCAGCCGGCGATGGTGTAGAGCAGGAGAGGAGCAGAGAACTGCAAAGCTTTCCAGGCAGCTAGTCTTAGCGATCGCTAACGTACTCACTCACCCTCGCTGGTAGGCAGAGTCCATCTGCCTCTTACCTGCTAAAAGATCATTTAAACATTTACAAACACTTTTTTTTTTTTTTTTTTAGTGTTTGCGCCATCGCCTGCCAATTTATGAAAGGATGGATGAGCACTTGTGAAATGGGAAATCAGGCCCCTGTTTACAGAACAAATGATTCGGTGCAACAGGGCTTATCGGGCTCCCTTCTGCTGCCCGTCCCTCCTTGCTGTGACTGCCTGGGGTGTCAGCACCAGCATTTGTACGCCTGCTCTCTCATTCAGAACAGGAACAAATCTAGGTTTTCTTTTTTTCTTTTTCTTTTTTTTTTCTAGTGTGTTTTTCAAAGTTTTCTTTAAAGCCTGTCCCAGGCACGGGGTGGGAATGAGCAGCCAGGAGGGAGAGAGGGATGTGGGGTACCTTATACCATCATCACTATCAAAGCCATTGTAGGCTTCATCCACAGTCAAAGCACAGACTGAATAGCTCTGGAAAGGTTAATTTAGAAAACGGGATATGAAGTTACCTGAATTAAACTAGCCCACACTTGTGTCACTATGCAGATACTTTATTAACCCTGAGGGAGCAGCGGGTCTTGAAATGCAAGGTTAGGAGAGCCAGAACACAGGTTTGGGACTTTATCAGTTTAATTGCTAATTGGATTAGAGTTTTAAGCCCTATCTGACTCAGACATAAAGACACATTTTTTACAGCTTTTTACTCACCTTCCTCCAAAAAACACTTTCTTCCAGGCTATTCAGTTCTGTATTATGACTTTGCAGGCTAAAGAGGCAATGTTAGTAAACACACGAGCATTTCAGAAGAGTTGGAACAAGAAACAGAAGGAAAAAAAATATGTCTAATTCATAGAAGCAGGATTGATTCTGTTACCATTCTTTCCATCTGGGAATGTGGTTAAATGCAGAATAAATTTACAAATAAAACCACTAATTTGGTAGATGTAGATACTTTTACTGCTATAAAGAGCAACCAGAACACAGAAGAGTTCCTTTTATATATAATTTGTCACTTGGCTTCACTTTGAAAGTGCACAGAGGATTCTTGAGGCCTTTGAATTGCTAATATCTCAGAAAGAATCTATCCAGCTACAAAAATTGGGCTTATTTAGTACTTAAGACACCAAGCTCAAAAAAAGATTGCTTGTGTTGAACGTTTGCCTATTCAGCTTTTCAGGTAGCTAAAAAAAGTTAAATTTGGTTTGACAGATAAAAATCCATTGCATATATATATGTAAAATACATATAGACATGAAGAAAATGAGTGGATATTTTTTAAAAAAAATAGTTCTCATACAGAGGAATGAATTTTCTTATTAGGAAAGGGAGAAATAGCATCTTATAGATGCTTTCTTGTTAGAGAAACTGCAACATAAACACTCAAAGTAGGAAATTTTTTCTTTTGGAGGACAGTTGCAAACATGGATGTTAAGGGACAAATGAAACATTTCATGAGTTGTCCAACTATTTGGGTCTTTTTGAATCTTTACAGACAAATAGTGTTTCTAGCATTTCCTAGAATTGATTAGGGTATTGTAATTTGGGGGAAGATGAAAGATCCATATTAAAATATTGGATTTGCAGAGCCAGCTTTGTGTGGTGCCACCTGTTTTCACTCTGCTACAGCTTTCATTACTTGCTGGCTATTTTTCACTTGACGCATCTGCATAAGTTCCATTAACATTAATGAAAATTCCATGTTCATGTCAGATGGAGTCTAAATCCTGAAGACTGGAAATAATAGCTTTAATATTTCCTGCAAATATGTCTGGGTACAAGACAGGTTTAGTTATAATAGCTACTTCTTCCTTCCCTGCTCATTATGCCCATGTATTTACCTTTTAATATAAATTGTTGTTTTCAGGACTAATGTACCTTTATTCAGAAGATAAATTAATTAGATTTAACAAGCAGTAGAATTCAGACAGATTCTAAAATATGAAACAATTTATAGCATGCCTCGGGAAGTCTTAGAAATATAATTTAGGTTTGAGAGATCCAGAATAATTCTATAAGCAAATACAGACACCAATTTCTCAGAAGAAATTACAAGGCTTGACCTGTGTGGCATACCAGGACAAGTCCAGGTCTTGTGATACAATTGTAAGTCTCCTGGCTCCTCATTTCCTCATACCTATGACTGTTCATGACCTTATAGTCCTTTGGACACAGAAGACCAAATAATTATTAAGGATCTGCATTGCATTTATTTATCATTTACCTATCCTTGTTTATCATCTTAGGCTTAGCTATAAATGCAGTGTCTCTTGCTAAAATTTTTCAGATCAGCAGGTGGCAAAAATATTTTGTTTATATTCACTCTGGATAGAAACCAGGCTGCCAAAATCTCATCTAATTTGAGAAACAGATACCTAAATCAAAGCTGTGTGCGTTTCTGCTAGACAGAAACCTAGACTCGCAGCTTTCAAATACTGCCTAGTACTGTAGCACTTACCTACTTAGCCTGAAAGTCCTCTGAGTATCTAACTGTAGCTCTTCAAACATGCTCCGAAGTGCTTGCTTGAGGAGGGCGAGCACATATCTCCAGGCTATGTTCCTGTCCTAATCCATTTTTAGGCAGGCAGCCATCCTGGGCAACTCCTGGAAGAGGAGTCACTACATGTGGTTTTTGCACTAAATGTTACTGGATAAAGCACTCACTAGCACCTTAAACTTTCCCCAGTCTACAGTTTCAACTCACTCTCCCACTTCTGAGAGAAGTGCCCTCACCACAGCGCTATGGGATGTTGGATTGGGAATGCTTCCTACAGTTCATCAGGGAGCTGAGCCTGGGATCCAGGGATGTGAGTCACAGGGCAGAGAGAAGAACAGGCATAGGGAGTGTGAGTCTAGGGTGGGTCTAGACAGTCCTGAGAGTCTGGACTTAGTTCCCAAAGGCATTTTTTTTCCTGTAATCCATAATTTCTTTCTCCATTCAGTGTCAGATTTTAAGCAGGATAGTTTCTGCAGTAGAATCTACTGGTGAAAACACCTGCATGCTCAGTCTTCTAGTCTGAAGGGTTCGAACAAAAATATCTGATTCTACTGAAATGACACTTAAGGCATCTGAAATTCTTCATTGAGCTCAGGCTTCATTTTTAAACAGGCTTGTGATTGTGATAGTTCTTTAAATACAAACTGAATATTTCTTTTATCTGCTGAGGTTTTATCTTCAGTGTAGCTGTGATGCTTTTGCAATAGTTGAGATGCCACCACTGTCCAGTTACAACTTGTAACAGGTCAGAAATGTGTTATTCAGAGTTTAAATGTTCTATGTAATGGTGTCCTTAAAGACGGTTTCCTCTCATAGTTCACCTCCCCTTTTACTCTGTGATTAATTTTTAACTTCTCCCAGTGCTGCAATTACTACTATGCAAAAAAAATAGGATAGCATTTACAGAAACAAGACAAAAACAATCTCTGCTGCAGAAGTAGCCAACAGTAGCACTCTTCTCCAAGAATATGGATCTGAAGGTTTGGAAATCCCTAGGCTAACAAGGATCTAAAATTCAAGGCTCCTTTTTCCCTACTGAGTGCACTGGCCATTAGGCTGTTATAAATCCTAGGAATGTATTTTAAAAAGAAAGCAGATTTTGTGAGGGACCTGAATCAATTGGAGGTCCCAGAACACCATAGTTTTCAGCTAATGTTTGATATTAGGCAGGAGGTCAGAGCCCGGAAACCTAGTTCAGAGTGTGCTGACGTGTAATGAAGGTTCAGGATTCTTAAAGTTACGTTAGGAGCACCCCACAAACTTTGATGCTTCGAGGATTAGTGAGGCACTAACCAAAGCCAGTTCTGGCCTTGGGATCCAGAAGTTCAGTTGAAGATTTTAATCCAGAGTGCTACAGCCCTTTTGTCTTTGTTTCCCAATGCCTTCTATTTGTTCCCCTGTACCTGAAACCTTCTCAGACAATACTCTGAAGAAGTCCAAAGTACTTCAATCTACAACTCTGCTTGTGCTTAGTTATTAATACCTGCCCTCTGCTTGCTCCGCAGCCATGGCACATTAATCCTGGCTTGGAAGACTTTCAGCTTTCTGTAAGACTATGGCAAAGCAGTTTAAAGAAATGAGGCCTGTTCAGAAGCTGTGATCTAATCCATTTTGGAGATGCTGTTCTAGCTAGCCACAGGGTGGCTATTATCTTCCACCATTCAAGCAAGAAGAAACAATTAAATAAAAAACAACAGAAAAACCAAACACAAACCCCAACAACTGGTAATGCTGGGCAGGGAAATTAAGTAGCTGTAGCAGCAATTTAAAGTAAAGCAGCTCAGCAAAGATTAAAAGAGAATTAAAAGCAGCAGGTCCTACCCAGTGTCCAATTTTACATCAAAGATTTGTGTGGTACTTGCTGCTGAGATTTGTGAGTTTGAAGGTTAAACTCTGGAAGAAAAATGCTCATTAAGTTGACCGAAGGCATTATTTCACACTTCTGGAATTAAAGACATGCCCAGTCCCAAACCCTGTGACCATGAGGGATTGACAGCGTTGAGGTCGCTTCAGTGTGAACTGCAAGACTGGCACCTTTCTCTCCCTGAAATGAGCCAAAAGTGTTGGCAAGGATTGTCATGTGCTACCTACTTTAGCTGGACACTGGAACTAAAAACATAGATTAGCTTTCATCTATATAGTTCACTGCAGGCCTCTCTTGGTATTGTGGAGTGTCTTATGGGCTATTGCTGCTGCTGTAAAATCCACCTGTAACACCCACATTTAACTTGGCTAGTCACAAGACATGTGTCCTCTTCTGGGCTCTGGGGTGGATCGGTATGGTGTTTCATTTTGGGTGCTCTTTTCCCTCTGTGTCAGTAAATCACAGAATCACAGAATGGCAGGCGTTGGAAGGGACCTGTAGAGATTAGCTGCTCCAACCCCCCTGACACAGTGGGTTCACCTAGAGCAGGTTGGACAGGAACCCATCCAGGTGGGTTTTGAATATCTCTAGAGTCAGAGACTCCATAACCTCTCTGAGCAGCCTGTTCCAGTGCTCTGTCACCCTCAAAAAAGTTTTTCCTCATGTTGAGGTGGAATTTCTTGTGTTCCAGTTTGTGCCTGTTGCCCCTGTCCTGTCGTTGGGCACCACTGAAAAGAGTTTGGCCCCATCCTCTTGACACCTGCCTTTCAGATATTTATAAGAGTTGATGAGATCCCCTCTCAGTCTTCTCTTCTCCAGGCTAAACTGACCCAGGTGTCTCAAAGGTGCTCCTGTCCATCGGAGTGTCAAGTCTGGTATTTACAATTGCCTTGGTTTTTGCTGGACAGAACTGGATTGACTATATTGTTTGACTTCTTAATCACACTGACCTTCTGAATTTAATATNCCCCCTGACACAGTGGGTTCACCTAGAGCAGGTTGGACAGGAACCCATCCAGGTGGGTTTTGAATATCTCTAGAGTCAGAGACTCCATAACCACTCTGAGCAGCCTGTTCCAGTGCTCTGTCACCCTCAAAATAAAAGTTTTTCCTCATGTTGAGGTGGAATTTCTTGTGTTCCAGTTTGTGCCTGTTGCCCCTGTCCTTTCGTTGGGCACCACTGAAAAGAGTTTGGCCCAACTCTTGACACCAGCCTTTCAAATATTTATAAGAGTTGATGAGTTCCCCTCTCAGTCTTCTCTTCTCCAGGCTAAACTGACCCAGGTGTCTCAAAGGTGCTCCTGTCCATCGGAGTGGCAAGTCTGGTATTTACAATTGCCTTGGTTTTTGCTGGACAGAACTGGATTGACTATATTGTTTGACTTCTTAATCACACTGACCTTCTGAATTTAATATGATTCTATAGAAAAGGTCAGGAACTATGGCTCTTCTTTTTTGGCTGCTACTAATTTATTATCTTTGTTTCAAAGTGTCATGTTGTCTTCAAATTATGTGACAGACACTGTTCAGTCATCACCACTGGATGCTAGTGTTACTGAAAAAACAGCTAGGATTTAAATAGTATTTCAGCTAAGTGTGAGGATGCTGTGGGGGCCGGGGCTCGCTGGGGCCTGTCCCGCTGCCCCTGCCAGGAGCAGCCCCCTGGGGACAGGGATGGGCCAAGGCTGGGCTGGGACATGGGCCTGTGTAATGGGGCCTGGATTCGTGGGGTGGTGGGCAGTTCTGGGCAGGGCTACCCAGCAGCAGAGCTGTTGCTCCAGGCACAGGGGGCTCCTGGACCATGGTCTGGTCTGGCCACAGCCTCCCCACAGCCCTGGGAGCAGCCACCCTGGGAGCACCCCGCGGGGACAGGGCTGCCCTCCCAGGGAGAGGTGTGTGCTCAGGGCCTGGCACCAAACCTGCTGGCAATTGGGTTTTCTCAGGTTTTTGCTTGGTTTTGGTTTGCTTTTTTTTTTTCTTCACTCCAGTCATTAATCATAGAATCATCTGGATTGGAAAGGATCTTTAATATCATCAAGTCCTGACACTGACAAAGCCCCACTAAACCATGTCCCTAAGCACCATGCCTACCTGTCCTTTACCTTCAGGGATGACAATTCCACCACTTCCCTGGGCAGCCTGTTCCAATGTTGTGTAATCCTTTTGGTGAGGAACTTTTTCCTAATATCCAATCTAAACCTCCTCTGGTGCAACTTGAGGCCTCCTTTCAGGTAGTTGCAGAGAGGCCTAAGATCTCCCCTCAGCCTCCTTTTCTTCTAAACAACCCCAGTTCCCTCAGATGCTCCTCATAAGGCTTGTTCTCCAGACCCCTCATCAGCTTCCTCTTATAAGCAAAAGAGGTTGCTTTAAGATTTCCTATGTCAATTCATAGATTCCAAGTATTTCAATGTAAGTGTCTGTGCTATTTCGTTTTAGAGATAGCAGGAAATTTGTGTTCCTGAGATCAGATGATGTGAATTTGACCTTCATCTGCAGACAGAGTTTAGTTTGCCTCCTCATTTTTCTATGTTTGTCCTTCCATTGGGCACATTCAATAAAAAAAGCCTCAGGCTAAAACAAACCAAGTTGCCAGCAACATAAAAGAGATGACAAGAATATAGAAAAATACCTTTCTAATTCCGTTGCCTTATGGATTCTTTTGTTTAATCTTTTATGGAATTAATTCTTTAAGTAAGTTTACTCGAGGTTATTGAAAATTGATTCCTAGTAATTAAGATTGCCTATTATTAAATTTTATTGGAACTGATAAACTAATTTCAATGTAGTCCTTCCCCATCTGAAGAAAAAATTAAAAGTCTGTTTTCACAAATTACCAGTGAATATTGCTTATATTCTTCATTGGACTAATTTCAATTTTGACTTCAGAATTTAGCTCAAAATATACCGTAAGAGCCTTCTAACTTGTTTCTCAAATTCTCAATGAGACCTGGCTCCAAGTAGATCCCCAAAGAAGTTTTGAATCTCTTGTTTAATAGCAGAGTGGATAGCTCAGTAAAATCCAGATATCTGTAAAATAATTACATTTCTATTCTGGACTAATGGATTTTTTAAAAGTGCATAAATATAATCTCTATCAAACATGTTCTCAGTTAAAACCACTTAGTGATTTAACAACACATAAATCAAATATGAAACAGTAATGGTTTATACAAGCTATCATTTCTTTGCTTGCCCCTACACATTTTTGGAGTTGGGAGTGATAGTTTACAGATAAGTCTTTCCTAAATTTCCATAATTCCTGATCATCAGGTAAAACATGTCTATACACGGTCACTGCCTCTCCTGAATGACAAAATATGGAATATTTCAATCAAATTGGGCTATGATTGTGATCTATTAACATTTGATATTGCCAGCCATGTGAGAAAGCTTTAAAGTGTTGGCTGACAATGGCAGTGTGACTTGAGCATACCTTCCTGTCATCCTCTCTGCACTGACACTGCTTCTCTGCAGACAGTGAACCACCTGTGCTGATTCCTTTGGGGTGAGAGATGGAACTGTCGGAAGGATATTTGATTATTTGAAAGCTGAGATTTAAATTTTCAAAAACTTGTACTCTGGGGAGTGTAGGAAAATTTAATTCACGATGAACAGGGGCAATTTTATGGTAGCAAGGAGAAAACATTTCTTGGGGAGTGTTTTTTTTGGAGGAGATAAGCAGACAATGATTGACTGTATTTCCAAATGCTGCCTAGTGCATCTGCATCAGGGCATGTAGGGTCTATTTAAAAAACATGAAAATTTTTATTCTGCTAAATCCCACTGAATGTCTTGAGTTGATTTACTTTCTTTGGCAAGATGTGCAGCTGAGCCTGGGCCACTCTTGGAAAATCATGCACTGCTCAGAGGTGCCAGAGTAGCAGTATCTCCCCCAAATCTTTTACTTGTGTTTGGTTTGGGAAACAAATATAAAGAGAGTTTCAAATCCACTCTCTCTTGAACCCGCTAGGCACTGTCAGTGCCGGAATTGGAAGTGTCAAATGTGGCTCTCTCCATAGGCACTATTATGTATCTCCAAGGCTTTCAGACATCTGGCTAAATAAGAAGATGAATCACTGTCATCCATTTAAAAGGTGGAGAACAAAGAGCATGTCAAGGATGGTGTGAGAACCTCTCTAGCAGTTATCTTTGAGACAAAACTATTGCCGGCTCTGTAAAGAATTGCTTGTCTGCAGGCAAGGTCACTTATATTAATTTTTATGAATTGCCATCAGTTTCTTGAATCTCATGAACTATGCAATCAAAGGCAAGCAATAAGCTTTGCTAAATCAGTGCTGCAACCTTTAATGATAATATCCACAGCTTTTATGAGATCAGCTCAGTTTTAATTAAAGTTTATTGAAATTGATGCAGCAAACTCTGGAGAATGTGAATCAATAAGCAAGGTCTTTAAAGGACAAAGTGTTACAGGAAGACTAAAAGAGCCAATGGATCACTGGATCTGTATCTGGTCATGCTCTGTGTCAGGAAAGATGGTTAATTATTTTTGGATTGCCTCAGTGAGAATTTCATGGGATTAGCCTCTCTAATCAGCAAACTTCAGGAAATTGCTAAACCACTGTATTTTCTCTTCAGGTTATTTTGATCCCATTTTCCTGTGTTTCCATCATTCTTTTTAAGATTGCTGGCCTGTCTGACCTAGCCTTAAATTTGCTAGTGTAATCTCAACAACATATCGCTCAATGTAGGCTGCAACACTCAGCCAGATGTGTTTGAGATGGCCTTCTGCTTGACCTTATGATAGCATTTCTGAAGGACTTGGGGACCTCACAGGTCCCTGTGTAATACCAGCCTGCTCTGTAAGGCCGTCTCAGAAAATTGTTGTGTCTCAAACAGCACAGTGCTTGTGTTTAGGTAACTTAGTTGAGCTCAGATTTTTGAGGTACAACTTAGAAACTCAGCTTTTTTCCTGTAAACTGATCTGCTCACGGAAGCTTCTGTGCCCATATGGAGCTTTCAGTGAAATACTAGGAATAGTTGATATAGGTACTAGGAAGGAGTGTTAATTTATGGTTAGAATAATGCTGTGACACTTGCCACAGCAGCAACTGTTGGGGGTCAAAAAACTTCAGTCATTTAATGTTTACCTGATTGCTGTGTGAGCTCAGTTGTCACATTTCTCACAGCTAATGAAAAAGAAACTTTTGAATTACAATTTTAGCAAGCTAACAGATAAATTAATACACTGGTTCCTGCAACACTTCGTCCTATCTCACAATTTATGTTACTTAGCTGTCATATTCAGCCAACTCTGGACTGTTTTCTCTAAATTTCTTTTAGGACATAGTACTCAGCTAGAAATAAATTCTATGGTTTAATTTAGGTCTGGAATTTTATGTTTGTTTGTTGGTTTTCATTTTTTATTTTTTATTTTAGTGTGAAAAATAATCTGTCATTTTCCACATGATCTTTTACTCAATTTCAAAACAAGAAGTCACTTCAAAATGTTGCCATTTTTCATAACAATTATAATGACAATTCTCATCAATTATCTTCATAGTTGGCATAATTAAGATTTACAGTTATTTTGTTAGCCTACATTGGTGTATGTAATAGTAATAGCTCCAAAAGCACGTCTGCTAGGAACTACCTCATTGAAAAGTGACTTTCTAAAAAAAGTAGCTACAATTAAATTTTATAAATTACTGAGGCCGGTTAGCAACTACTAAAACAATTGGATTAAACTATAACTGTTCATTTGACAGTAAAAAATGTAGCAAATGTAATGGGAAATAATTGCTTTTTTCTTATTTATGTTTTTCTATACTGTGATATATTGAAACAACTTCAATGAGGGAGAACACTGTAATTTTATAAAACTTCCTGAGGAGAGTCCAAACCCCAAATCTTTATTTCATGTAGCCTTTCAGAAGATTCTTAACAGTATTTTAAGATGTCTGATAAAATTACATGAGAAAGTTACACAACACACGTTTCATGATCTCAAGGGCTTTACAAAAAATAGTATTTTGCAATTTCCCACATTAATTGTTTATATGAAAGCCTCAACTTATTTTCTTATTTATTTAAGGAGAACCTTGGTCGCAACGAAATGGATCTTGGGTGCTGGCACACTGTAAGTCACTGAGCGGCGGGGGCAGAACAGGAGTCAGAGGTCTGATCTCCCATTTCCCAGCTTCCCCCTTCTCCTGTGCTGCCTCCACCACGTACTGTTTTGCACATGGACTTGGGAACAACAGCAGCACAAAACTGTGTGATTTCTTGTGGGGAAAAGCCGTGAGCCGAGAGGCTCAGCTGCTTGCATCCTGGGCATACGTAAAGAAGGTCACCTGAGGACGAAAATGCAGCCTCCTTGGGAGCCTGACTGCCAGATTTCCTAACCTCCCATTAGCTTGCAAGGGTATGCTGAGCAGCCTTGTGGTGGGAATGGCTCTTATTTTTTTTCAGGTTGAATTGTATTCGTACTGCTATCACAGTCTTATGGTTGCAGAACTATAAGCCCTTTCGCTTTACTAAAGCAGGAGTAGAGAAAGCACTGAGATAAAAAGCCTCCCATATAATTATTGCCAGGCAATAGGTGATTAATAGGTGATATAGTTAGCTTTAAAAAAAAAGTTGAGCAATCAGATAATGTCAGCTATTGACTTCATTTGCTAGTTATGTAGTGATGCTGATGCTTTAAGTGACAGATAATTATTGTCTTGCGTTAGTAATTGCTCATCAAAATATGACAGATATTTTCTGTGTTTATACGAAGGTAGCAGTGGTTCTGTTGAGATATTTACTTTCTTGCAAAGATACCAATAAAGCTAAGCCCTGTAACATGGTCATGTTATTCAGCCCAGTATTACCTAGCTATATAAAGAAAAACAGGTTTCCTACTGACTTTAGCCCTAAAAGACTCTTCAGCACCAACTTTAGTAGAATTATTGCATGATGTTTTGCTACTAGGAACTTCAGCAGGAGTGAAAACAGGGTAACTGTGTTTGCAGTAGTGCTTCTATTTACCTTTTAAGTAACAGCTGACATTTTGGTTGATAGCAGAGGTGGTCCAGAGATGATGAATGATTCAAAACAGATTTCTTCTCTACCACAGACTTACCTTGAGTAAGTAATTTCAGGCCAAGGAGCAATTTGACAGCCTGCAGCAGCCAAAAGGAGCAGTCCTACTACTTTCCCCTCTCTTGGCCATGCTTCCCTTGCTTGGCACTGACACTTGTCAAATACTGTGATCAGCTGATTCAGCTCCTTAAAATGGCACAAAATAATTCAGTTGTTTCTGCTGGGTTAGTTGTTTGGCGATTTAGTGAGCTGAATCGGTTCATCCAGATGGCGACCAAAGTGGTTTCAAAGACGGGGCTGGAATGTGAAATCAGGAGAGTTGAACTAGAAAAGGAGAAGAAAGGAAGGGGAGGAAGGCTTCTCCTTTGGGTAATAGCTGTTAGATCTGCTCAGCTCTCTTGTGAAACTTCCAACTCAGCACACTTTCCCCAAAACAGTTCCCTGTCACGTAAAGAATGACTACCATTCGCCATCCATTTTAGTGGCAGTCCTCTTTACCTAGGAAGGTTAAGCACTAAGAAGGCAGTACATGCTGTACAAGGCAAAATATGACACTGCCTGAGAGATAATATTGTGGCTAAAATAGAAAAAAGAAGTACATAAAAAAGAAATTTAGAAGTAACTTTTTTATCTTTTGGCCTGTAATGGGGGCAAAGAATTCATCAGTGTCTGGCAAATTCTACAAAACAGTGCGTATCTTTACAAGAATATGAATAAAAACAGAAAGCAATTAAGATGGAAGCTGAGACAGCCTAATATGCTTAAGTGCTAAGTAAGAAAATTCATGCGGGGAGGAGAGGGACAGTGGCTGTGAGGGAGTGCTGGAGTCCTTTCTGCAGGAGGTGACGTAGCTGAGAGCCATCCAGCTCCTTCTGCAATGAAGGTGAGGCAGGAGCAGCCCTGAAAGCAGCATGAACAAGAGAGTTAAAGTCATGGGGGCTTACAGAAAGCTACAGGGACAGCCTCAAAAGAAAAACCTGAGGCTGGTATTGAATTATTTTGTATACAGGACGAAAGCCAAGCTCTAGCAAGTGTGTGAGCAGACATAAGGCACGTAAGCCTAAGGCATGTGTCTGTTCAGTGGGAGACAGAATTGGGACGGAACGTGTTTAGACTTTTTTTTTTCTTTTCTCACTAGTATATTATTCTTGACTTTAAAATCTGTCTCCGTCTTCAGCTAATGAACTAAGTTGCATTTAATTGTAAAGTATTTCAAGGACGGGATATAGAATATTGCAAATTTTATTCCTCTATTTTGCATTCCTGTGAATGTGGTGACCTTTCTTTTATTTGTAAGTACTAATTGAATGAAGATTTTTAGAATCAGGTCTAATAGCTATATAGTATAAATTCTTCTACATCAGTTTGCTGAAAACATTTGGACTTTTCCCCATTTATTTTTTAGATTCATTATTTACATCTAAATCAAGAGTAAATATAACAGAATACATAGAGGCTAGAGTGGCAGTTCTGAAATTCCCCTGGGCTTACTAAAAGAAAATAGTCCCTTTTGTATTCTGCAGCTCTCACTAAGTAAGATAGCTTATGTATTCCTCAGAATGTTCTGTCTGAAAATAGCACCTAAATCTCTTCTCAGACAATAACAGACATGTAAGGCCATATTTTCAAACATCTCACTTCTGTATACAGTTTGACAAATCAAGAGATTATCAGAAAAAGAAAGGAGAATACCCTAGATGTCTGGAATTTAAATAGAAGGAATTTTAACCAAATAAGTTACTCAACTCCCAAAGGCTTTTAGCTGAAATGGGTTAAGTGTGACTAATTCACTCAACTCTTGCTCAGATTTTGGCTAACACAGAGCTCTTGCTAATGCCTGATGTATGGCCAGAAAGGGCTGAAGGTCACTGTGCAGCCACTATCACCTGCAGCTTGTTGTCTCCTGCAGCCAGAATCCTGGCATATTGATTGTCCTGTAGTTTCTTCAGAATCCGCTAACTCATGGAAATGGTATAGACCAAGCTTCCAAGCTGGAAGGTATAAATATATCAGTTTACTCAAAAAGTGTTTGAAGCAGATCCAACTGCAGCTGGACTGCTGAGGCTTTCATGCTTGCTGATGTGATACAGGGGATGCCTGCACTGTGACAGGGGACAAAGGACAAGCACTCTCACAATCAGCCAGGTAACTTGCTCATAGGTGCACAAGTTACAAGTTATGAGTAGCAAGGTACAAATTAGAGAACTTTTAAGTTAGAAACCTCATGAATTAAGCAATGAATTAGTGAATTCACTTGTTGGACTAGTATGTACAAAAGGGATTGAGCCCTTGGTTGTCATGTTGGTTACTTTGTTTTCTTTCCTAATAAGCTCATAAAATAAAGTGTAATTTACAGAGTACATTGTCCTGTAAATTTGAGATCCAAATGGACAGTACCAGTTAGGCTCCAGGAGGTCTGTTTTCAAATACATCACAAAAAGTGAATTTCATCACTTCATAGGACTAGTGTGGAAAGTACACTGCAGAGATGCTGCTTATCATTACTTCAGCCTGAGCTTTTATCACAAATCATATTTGAAGGGATATTCAAAATAATAATGAACTTACTTTTGGGACTGTGAGCTTTATAAATTAAAAGATCTAGACCTTCTAATATTTGTGCATGCATACAAAAAACCAAACCAAACTAACAAACAAAACCCAAAAACAAACAAAGAAGAGACATCACAGTCAAATCTCTGACTGAGTTGAGCATGGTGACTGGGGTGTTGGAACTTCCCAAGCAGTCATAGAGTTTTAGAAGTCTTCTGGCATTCTCTAAACCATTGGGGAATATTGGTGACATAGCTGCAAAAATCTGTGTAATTAAGTGCTAAAGCTTCTATACATCTAGAAAATACAGCTGTGTTTTTGGCATGTCACTCCAGTGACTGTGATGTTTAGGTCTTCGTGAAAAATGAGTAGATGACTTCTGAGCAGTACCTCTATTCAGGGAGGCTGTTTCCAGTTCCTAACACTTGGCTAACATATATAGCAATTTACAGAGAAATTATAATTATGTTGGTAGCTGCACTAGCCGGCTGATACTCAGGATGTCAGGTTTCATGTCAAGTGTCTGAACTTTGTACATTTGCATGCTGTGTGTGAGTCTCCAAAAGAGGAAACTAGCTAGAGAGATAGAGGAAAGGAATTCTGCAGTCCATTCAGCCCTCAATGCTGTTATCTCTTCAGGAGTTGCACAAAAAGAGAATGCATTGTTAAATTAGGATATAAAAGAAGCATGTTCAAAATTTCCAGTTTTGGGAGATAGAAACTAAGTATGAAGCTCTGCTCAACAATTTGATGTAGTAAATGCATAACTTTCCTTTTAGAGCATATTCTTTCTTCCTAGCCTTGTTTAAAATCAGTTCTCAACTAAAGTTGTCCTCTTTCTGCTGCCTTTCACCTGTTTCCAATTTTGGGGAGCCGGTTGGCATTCCCAGTCCCAGGGACAAGAGGTTAAAGCCTTCCCTAGCCCAGTTGTGCACCTAAATGCACACACAGCTGCAGAGGAGGCTTTAGTAACTCAGGTGTGTGTCCTTGAAGGATATTTTAACAGATGTTAACAGTGCCATGAAGAAGTTACTGCAGTCTCAAGTAATGTGCAATTTCTTTGCTTCAGTCAAATTGCTAAGTTTAGCACCAAGCAAAAAGGAGCGCTGAAAACACTGCCATAATGGCAATGAAATTTATTTTGCATTGACAGAAAAATCATGAACTATTGCTAGAAATGGCACTTGCTGATTAAACTTCAGTATCTCCAAGCAAACACTTGAAGAAATCAGCTTTTAATCAGCCAAAAGTTATCATAAATAATCGTTAACAGTAAATAAACATAATGATAAAATGGCTAATTTAAAACCATTTATGCATGAAAGGTAAACAAATACAGAAGTTGTCGCATCTTACAGGATTTGCTCTCAAACTTTAGAACATCTGGAATTGCTCAATGTTTTCTCATATAATACAAATAATATTTGTGGAGAAAGAGAAGGAGGGAATATGACAGTCTCAGAAAATGAGAAGGTTCACCCAAGATTCCTTCTGCTTCTCAGACAGCAGCATAGCATTGGCACTAACAATTATAGCTAAAAATCTTAGTTCTTTTAATTTACACTCTATTTGCATGGTCTAAGAGCAAACACAGGAAGAATAATCTGTAAGTTTTCATCCCTGTCTGAGATGATCCCTTAAGCTTGGTTAAGGCCCTCTTTAACTGCAGTTTATACAATTGTTGTACCGAGTTGTGTAGTTATTACACAACCACTGTAGAAAAGGTATCAAAATCAATTTGATAAGGCACAGAGATTAATGCAAAAGTCATTACCAGGTAACTAGTGTAATCAGCCAATTTTCAATTGATTAATTCCAAGAAAACCCTAAGGTACTTTCAATACTTTTTATTTTTCTAGTAATAGACTTCTATGTATTCTTAAAATACATTTCGAAGTTTTGGAAATACCCAAATAAAAAAATATTGTTCTGAAAGCATAGTCTGCATTTTTGTAATTATTAAGACAACTTGATTTTCATCAGTCGAAATCAGTACCTAACATGATAGTTTTCTGAAATTCCATAATGGAGGTAAATAACTCAATGGATGTTCAATATGCATGTTGTGAATGGGATTTTCCTTTGCTTTTCACTGAAATAACACAAAATTAAAACCTTGGGGTCCTGAGGAGGGGATAAGGTCACTGCAAATTACCTTTTTACCTTCTAATTTTTGTCTTGTCACAGAAAGAGAGTGAAGTCTTGAATTCAAACAGGCTTAAGTGGCTTTCTAAATTATGATGACTTATCTCTAGCTTCTGGCAGCCAGCAATACCTAGACCAGGACTTGTGGCAAGGTCCTTGTAAATCAGCACAATATATTGCAGGGAGGGAAGATGCGAGGAAAAGTTTCCCCTACCTGACTATGATATAGTTAGACTATATAAGAAAAAAAATTATACAATTAATATATATTGCATATTTGTCTCTTAGAAACAAATGAAGATGTAGCTCCTGTTATAACTTATTATGTTGTTACATAGCACTGGCCTTCATGCTATCAGATAAACTAGGTTGTGGGGTTAAAATAGTTTGTTAGTTTTTTTAATCTCAAATATGCTTCCTTTTAGAATCTTAACTTTGCTATAAAAGTACTTGTAATTGCTGTTTTTCCCAAGTGTTTTTTTCTAGTAGGAGGTTGAGTTTGGAGACACACAAACATTTTAACTGTCTCAGATTACTATTAAATAGGGATGCAGTATGTGCTCCAAATAACCTCTTTCCCCCTTTGTTCTGGCTGTGCTGGGAGCTGCCTACTCCAGAAGACTTCTCCAGTGGACAGTTCAGCCTGCCCTGCCAGTTGTAGGGGTTCCCAGATGGAGATCCCAGGTGGTGTCCACAAGACCTTTGTGACTAGCTGGGCCACTTCTTCTCAGCTTTCCCCATCTCCCTGCTCCTGGAAAGGGAAATTTCAAACTAAAACCTACTTTGGGGGTTCTGTATTTTACCTTGCATTACAGTGGTTCCCAAAACCCAACTTTTGTGGCAGGTGATTCAAGAAAGGCATGAGAGCACTTGCACTCACATCTTTGTGCTCCAGTGAACTCTTTGCTGCTTAGAAGATAACAGGATGAAGGTAATACCTGACCCTCTGGAGTACTAGGCTACCCACCCTGCGTCCCACAAAGCACTAGGTTCCTGCAGGAGGCCAGTACAACCAGTCTGAGTGACTTCTAGAGGACACAAGCACTTTTGCCTAAAGAATAATTCATTATGGAGATTGAAGTCAGAGAGCATGGAACAGTCTAAGAGCTGTTATCCGAGAGACAACAGCCTAGATTCTTGAAGCATCTTTCCCAGGGCAGACTGAGGGTATTTTGGATGATTCTGCGAATACTTGGTGGAGGCAAGGAGGCACTGGGGTTTCTGGAAATACTAGACACAATATCGATGTGTAAGATAGTAGGAAAGAAAATCACTATATAGCACCTCTCCTATGAGGATAGGCTGAGAGAGCTGAGGTTGTTCAGCCTGGAGAAGAGAAGGCTCTAGGGAGATCCTATTGTGACCTTTCAGTACCTAAAGGGGCCTACAGGAGAGATGGGAACAAACTTTTTAGCAGGGTCTGTTGCAATAGGACAAGGGGTAACAGCTTTAAACTAAAGGAGGGAAGATTTACACTAGATGTAAGGAAGAAATTTTTTTTTTTTACAGTGAGGGTGGTGAAACAGCAGCACAGGTTGCCCAGAGAGGTGGTAGATGTGCCACCCCTGGAAACATTCCAGGTCAGGTCAGGTAAGGGTGGTGAAACACCAGCACAGGTTGCCCAGAGAGGTGATAGATGTGCCACCCCTGGAAACATTACAGGTCAGGCTGGGCCCTGACCAATACCTGCTCTAGTTGATGGTGTCCCTGATTATTGCAGGGGGGTTGGACTAGATGACTTTTAAAAGTTCCTCCCAACCCAAACTATTCTATGTTTCTATAGTGGCTAAGAGAATACCTGAATCCAGCCACGCTTGCTCAGCTAAGCCTGGCACCACTGAGCAGCCAGGGATCAGCCTCAAGAGAATCCACATTAAGTATCTGCTTAGGTGGACTAAGAACCTGTATTCTATGACAGTAAAACTCAGTAACATTCTGGGTGCACATATTGCTCAAGCTACTCTTTAATATATTAGCTGATAATCTTTTGCTTCTGCTGACTCTTCTCTGTGCCAGCTACTGCAATTCAAAACATAATTGCTAGTGAAGTGGTTAAAAAAAATTAGAGAATGCCCAGGTGCAAGCTGTTCAGGGCTGGGAGGCTGTTTTCCAAGCCAATTTCAGACCAGATGATGCTCGTAGACAACTCTGAAGCAAGGCTGAAATGGAGTAACTAAAGGAGGAGGGGGTAAACTGCCCCAGTAAAAGCTGAAAGGGGCCAATATTATAGAATTTTTGTAAGCTATATGAGGTAGGTGAGAGAATTTATCCATCTTTCCTTACTGTTTGCCTAGTAACAGTGACGGCTGAGAAACTACAGTGTTGATCCCAGTATCAGAATTTTTTCTGATCTTTGGAAACCAAAAACATATGCTGCAAGGAGTAATTGGATGAGAATTAATCATCCACCACTGCAGTAAGTAGGAAAAATTCAGCTCCTACTTGACATCTCTGCATACGAAATGGGCTATAATTGCAGTGACTAATATTTCTAGCAATGTTGTGCAGGATCCACACTTTTTGAAGAGGTACTTCAAGGACTCCTAGTGTTAACAAGTAAACATAATTTTGGACAATATACAGGTACCCATGCTGGATGTTGGTATGAAGCCTTCCTAAAGGCCTTCCTAAAGCATTATTTTTGCTCCTAATTTGTTTCCTAGGCTGTTTCTTGAGATGGCTTGGAATAGAATGATAGGAAAATTGGTCATCACACAGTAATACTTTTAATGAAAAATCACTGCTGATTTGACAAGTGGGTGTGTTTGAAATTAGAGAGTTTCTAGGGAGGACTGTTCAGGCTGACTTGAAGAGGAGGTTTGAAGATGAACATGTTTACTCATGAAAGCTATGGTTCATTATACTGTGTACAACTCTTCTGTCGGCACCTGAGTGAAAGCATAATGGGACAGGTTTGGATTTAAAGGGGTCACTGCTTACATGCTGCTTTGTTCCTCCCAGAAAAAGGGAAAAGGGAACATTAAACTAACATTTTGATACTAAATGAGGTAGTTTTCCTCACTTACAAGTCCTAGAAATTGGCTTAACAAATATTTATATTAAAGGGAAAAGAGAAGTCTGAAAAGGTGGACAAATAAAGTAACTCTGATCTCATAGCTGCTCCTGTAGCATAACTCGTGCTGCCAGTTGTTGCTGGTGTCACCCCCTTGCTCCACGCTGCCTCTTCCTCCTTGCTCCCATAACCACCCTCCTTCCCCACAGCTAGGCTGCTGACAGGTCTGCTCCTTAGCACCACCACCGAAGCACAGCTCTGTGTTGGAAGAATTTAGAATTCCTTCTTCCACCTCTCTTCTGCAGGGCCTCACGCTCCCCTGCAGAGATCACCAGGCTCGGATGCTGTTGCCTGATTTCATTCCCTAATGCAATGCCCAGCAAAGGAGCATTACACTGAGCTCTCACCTTGCTGTCGCTGGGTTGCCTTTGTAACAATCACAGCATGTGCAAAACTCATGGGCTTTAGGCCTGTCCATCAATGTCCCTTCCCTTTGATCCATCAGACAGCAAAAGACTTCACCTCCTGCTCTGCTGGCTCCTCTGCTATCTGGCTTCATTGTTGGGGAGGGAGATGTGGGGTCTTGCTGTTGCTTTAGGTGCCAGCCATCAGGCTTCTGTATACGTGGGTCCTAGGGGAACAGGGCTGACAGACTTCCTGCTCTGCTGCAATTCTCCTCTCTCATAAATCTTCCCCCATATAAGTAGGCAGATGATCATCAGGTCTACTAATAATCCCAAAAAGTGTCAACCAACAGATGCCTGTACTGAAAACCAGATGTTACATCTGTATACAGACCTTCCTGTAACTGGCGAAAGGAGAAGAGCAAAAGCTTCCATTAAGGATGTACTTTCTTTTCCTTGGAAGTGTTCACCTGTGGGTTTGAGTATTTTAGAAAGCCTTAAGATAGCCATATTGGGCTAGATCTTTATTAGTCACAGGGATGGAGCAGAGGATGATTACAGACCAAGAGAAAGTACTCAGGATATAACACAAAAAGTCAGCAAAAAAGGTCCATTTGATGCTTAGAGATTTTTTTTTATACAAAGCTTTTAAGACTGTCAGTCATTTTTTGTAAATCAATAGCAAACCATTTCATGTTTTTCTATGAATTACGTGAGTACATGAAAGGAAACATGGCCTCTTAGACAGTAAGCATTCATGCTCCATCTATCTGTAGCCCCTGGGAAAATGAATCCCCTGTGATGTTTAGAAATACCTCCAAGGGACATGCTGCAAGGTGAGAGTAAGGTGAACAGATATATAGAACCAGGTAAGAATAAGGTGGCAATAAATACATTTTGGCTAAAAATCCACAGGTTTTTCCTAAACTTGACCACTGGAGTAGTTCTGTACAAGTGAGAAGAGGAATGAAAAATAAACCTATTTTTAGGTGAAATTCAATAAGAAATTTGTAGTGGGGATTATATGACGGCGTATTCAGTAGCCTAAGTGTAATGATTCAGGAGGTCTCCTTCAAGACTACTTCAAATTATTTGAAGTAAAGGTATTCTTTAAAAATTGTTTATTGAACAACTCTGTAGAATGCCACACATCATTTTCATAGATGGTGAGGAATATGTGATTTGTGTAGCATCTGCATCCAGTTATTTATACAGCAGTTGATTAAAAAAAATATGTTAAAGAATTAGCCAGAAATATTTCAGGTTGTGCAGAGATAGGATACCTTTTTACTTCCTACGTTGTTTTGAGGGGGGGAAAGAAAGAAGGGGAAGAAATTAATTGTATCAGCCCTTGTCCTTGCATCATTAAAAGTGTTTAGTACTGAATATTACTAAGACTGGAGCAAAAAATTGCACGTGCTCTAAAGTTATCAGCTATACACATGTAATGGAAAAAACGGGGAAGTGAGCTTGCATGTGTGTATATTTAGGCATACATATAGTTCACCTCAGGACAGAAAAGCGTGCTTTAAATTCTTCTGTTGAGGACTGAAATCAAACTTGAATCCTGAATAGGATTTATTTACTTGATTTTTTTTCCCAGCTTGAATGAAATTGTTCCTTGAATACAGCATGTTCAATAGGTACAAAGCAGTGTTTCCTGAAGATGTCTGAAGCCCTAAGATGCTGCTTTGATAGAGCGAGTAGAGAGTAATTTTTCTTAAAAACTGACTTCTGAAAAGTTTTAGAGAAGGACCAGAAACACACCAACTCTTAGGAAGCTGTTAGCACGTCATATATCTGTCCATGTCTGTTCTGGACAAGGAAAACCTGAAAGTAAGGATGAAAGGGAAAAAAGGCTGTTGGGCCAAGTGGTGGATAATCTGTGTTTATCACAGCCTCATTTCTTGCTAAGGAAGGTGATATTTCTCTAAGCGTTTGTCCTTTGATTTTAGTCCTGGTATAACTTGTTATAGTGGGGCTAACTGAACCAGAAAAAGTCAAGTAAGCTGAATTAAGAGATCATGGTTTGAAGTTAGGAGGTGCTTAACTGCTGTTTCATAAAGCACTATTGACTCATTGAAGTGTTAGGTGGACTCATGCACATGTCCTAGAGTGGTGGGTAACATCAGGGATCAGAAAATTATCTTCACAACAGTCAGTTTTTTAAAACTGCTTACTGATTTTTCTGTTTCATTTTGGATTAAACTCTACCAAAATATCAAATATTCTGTAAATGACAGAGGAAGAAGGAAAGGAACTGATATTACTGATGGTGAATTGCTTCATTAACACTAATATCATTACTTAGATCTTCATCACCTGCCATAGACTGAGTAAAATATCCAGGGGGTTTACAATGTGATTTTTAATCACAGAATCTGTCACTATATTGTGTAATAAATATAAGAAACAAATTTTAATGAGACTTCACTGTGGATTGTCTCCTGTACTTGCTGCACAAACTGGCAATGTGACACCTCAACATAGAGATGCTTTTTGCAAACAGATGGCTGTTTGGGGACCAGGGCTTGCATACTGAATGAGGGATGCAAGGGAATGACACTACTACATCTACTACCTCCTCATCAGAGGAACAAAATTAGGAGTTTGTTGTGTAGTCATGGGAGAGCAGTAAACGCCTTTGTGGAGGCTAAGCAGAACACTGGTGTTAAATGGTGAGATACTTTAACGCTGCTATTAACTGAGACATAATCACTGGTAGGTGGAGTTCAACTCTTACAACTGTACCAGCTCTAAAGAAATGTAAACAGGATGATACCTGTGCTTTATTTCACAGGCTACGCAACCCTGCCACAGTAAAGCTTTTGAGCAGTTCTGTCTGCACTTTGTGGAATCAACGGCCTGGAAATTTTTTGCGACATAATACCTTGAGATATGTTCAGGATAAATTATTTTAGATGGAAATGAGTCATGCTCCTGGAGTGAAATGCCTTTCTAAAATTGCTCAATAAGAAATAATAGTCAGTTTATGGTGATGAAAACAACACCCTGAGAGAAAGACTGGTGAGGGTAAAACCTCTGCTAGCTTTGACATTCGTGAAATATGGAGAAGATTTACTCACACGTCACTCTGAATCTGCAACCAGTGGGTTGCAGCATGAAAGCAAGAAGTCTGAGCGTAGCTACGCTTCTGGTGGTGGATTTTTAACAATTATTTTTAACAGCCCTCAGTCATCAAGACAGCGTTGTGGTTAAATAATTAGATTTGTTTTGGACGCCAACAGGAGAGGCAGATGTGCAGACTCACACTAGAAAATAGAATTAACCCTTCAAGAGCAATTAGAATTTGCCAAGAAAATTACAACACCACACACCCCTCCCTTCAGACTGAAGGTGATGAGGTATGGGGAGGACTCTGATGCTGTGAGTATGACAGACAACATGAAACAGAAGGAAACTGACCCCAGATAAAAAAGGACTCAGAGCCAGCATGTATTTGCCATGTGTGCTCCAGAACTAGTTTAGCATTTTTTGGATAGCGAGGAGAGATTGGAAAGGAGAGAAGGTAATATCAGCAGTGGATTATATTATTTGGCCAGGCTTTGCAAATGACAGCAGTGTGCACAGCGTGGACTGGGGGATTGAAGCAGTGCCCTTAATTCAAAAGAATTAGGCCTAGAGGCAAAAGGTTATGCTGCAGCAAAAGACAAACTAGCAGCCTGAAAGCACACACATTTGCGAACTTTGAGTTGGATAAAGAAAGGCGAACAGGCAAAAGTGGTGCCAGAAACAATGATATTAGCACTACAAAGAAGATAAATAACTAAAAGCTGGGCTGCATAGCATTGATCTTACAATGGAGGATGTGATTATACAGGTAAATACCAGCTGGGAAAGAATCTGTTCTGTAGCAGAGCTGGGAAAAAAAGGTAGGTTAGATAAAAGTGAAGCTCTTAGTTTCATCTAAAGTGCAGCTACTGTCAGGGCATCAAAGTGACTGAGGAAGACACTGAGGACAGTCCAGTGGACAGGACACAAACCTGTACAGGCTACAGCTGAAAAGCTCAGTATCCCAAGGTAAGATCTCTAGGAATGCTACCGTTGCCCTAGAACAACACCAGCCATTGGGGATGGGATTCAGTCTGCAATTAAAATACCTCAATTAAGAAGTCTGCAGATGTTTGCTTATACAGAATTTGTCTAGGCTCCTATTAGAGCCAACAGAGATTTAGAGTTTAGGTTGATTACTCATATATAAGCATCTAGCCATCTCCAGTGAGACATGGATTTACTTACAGGTCACGTTTCATAACTGCAACCCTCATGTGAATTGTCTCCAATACCCAAAGGAGATATACATTGAGCAGGGTATGCTTGCCTAGTCATAAATGTTTAATGTCACTGCAGGTGCAATGGTTTATTTTGCCTGGCCTCCAGCAGCCCTATCAGCAAGGTATGGATTTCTAGTGAGTTCTGCATCGAGCTGCCGGTCCTTTGAGGAGGTTTTTCGATATTGCTGAAGCACCTCAATCGGCGCTAGGTACCTGTGGTCAGGAAAATGAATTCTGCCTCCAGCACACAGGCAAAGTGTTGTGGAAAGATCTTTGGATGAAATTTGGGTTCTAGTTTACCCAGCTACCTCATCGAAAAAATTCAGGCACCTAGCACAACATAATAAACTATTTTATCTCTATAAGTAAGCCAATACCAGGATTCTGTTTAAAAGTTACAGGACAAGGACTTTTAATACTTTTCTCCAACATCTTAAAAACAGTATGTAAATTTCATGTGTGGATTGTAAAAAGTCTGGGAGGAAAGTCTGTGCTTTAGTCTCACCTCAGGCAAACAATCGTGTTAAAGACATGGTCAAGTACCTTTAATATCTCAGGAGCTGGACGGCCAGACCAAAACAGGCTGGGGAGAAAACGTGTAGAAACCATACCCCACCCTCAAAAATAAATAAAAAAAATAAATGTAGGTTACTATACACCCTTCCTGCTGTAGCCTCAGCAGAAAACAAGCCAGCTGGGCAGAGCCCTCTCTGTAAAGGCACACGCTAGAGACCTGCCACTCATCTCTCTCCACCTCATGCTGTCTCTGCCTTTCTCTTTACCCTAATCCCTGGATATGCACGTGGTGTCTGTCGGAGGGAGGCAGCAGGGAGATGGTGTAGAGGAGCAAAGCAGTGCCTGCAGAAGTGTCCCCAAGCGTGGGGTTTGCCCTGGCTGCCCCTGAGCCCCTCTGGCATCCCGGCACAGCGTGTACCTCAGGTGGCACAGAGGGAATGACGGCGTCTCTCGCCTCTGTCACAGCTCTGTCCTCCTCAGCAAAGGGCACGGGCTGATGCTTAAATCCTGTTAATGCCAACTGGAGGGTTTCTTCTGCAGCGTGAATGTGCTCTTGACGGAGTCACGGCAGTACCTTAAATGCTACTGTCCTGATGAGTGCGGTTAAGTCAGGATGATTAAGTAATGAGGCAAGCGAAGCTTAACGTATGAAAAGAAATAATGTCATGTGTGGTAAAAGCGATTTGCATTTCTTATGTAGCATACCTGCAGTTTATTTTAATGAAAATCCAGGTGTTACAAATTATATGCTTAGAGAATTTTGCACAGTGAAGAAATGACATTTATTCTCAATTAAACTAAATCCTTTTAATAAAGAGCTGATATTGGCTTGTCAGACTACAGGTACAACTTTAATTATAATTTACAAACTACTACTACTAGCCATTCGGTTTTAATGTAGCAAGTATGAAAAAATATCAGTCAAAGTACTAGAAAATAGGTGGTCTCTGGAAAATAAAAACAAAATAAAAAGTTACTGTCTCGATCCAGAAAAAATGCTTGACCACAGACATACACCTCACTGATACAGGTGACTGTGCAGTGGGCAAGGCACTGGGAATAGAGATGGAGGAGGAGAATCTCATGGAGGTTAATTCCACAGTATAAAATATTATAAATATTTCCAATCCAGGAAGCTTCAGTTTCAGCTGAGCTACCCAGGCCTCTTTGCATTCTTGCCTGTGTTGGTTTAAAAAAGATTCTTTTAATCTCAGAGTCAGGTCCCAGTGATGCAAGTCCACAGCTGAGCAAATCATCCATGTTTTCATTCCCAGAGACGAAGATTACCCAGACTTTTGTGTTGTAACAACTGTACTTGTGGATAAATTTAATTCAAGTGATTTAATAGAGGGAGAATGACTTTTACAATTTTTTTTAATGTTTTCAGTTCTATAAGGCAACTGCAGTTCAGATCTAAAATGCTGATTTTTTTTCTGCTCTCAAAATGCCAGTCAGACCTTTGCCAATAGGAACTGGCATAGTGAGCGAGCCCAGCTGTACATTTGGCCTTTCTAATCCATTATTGTATTTTGGATTACTTGGACCATAGGGGAGATATTGTTACCTTCTATGTATTTGCTACTAATTTTCTCATTTTTTTTAAGGTGCCACTTGCCATCTGTCTGGTGTGAGTCATAGCCAGTGTACTCCGGCAGTAACGCTGGAACCTACCTTTCCATTTAACTTCTGCAGAGGAAAGCAAAATGACTGCACACAATTTTAAATGCTACTAAAGATTTTTAATTTCTCATCTGACAGAGGGTCACCATAATTCATAAGAATAACTTTATTTGCTCAGTCTGGCAAGTCAAAGGTTTATTTTATTTACTAGTAGAACTAGCCCGCCTGTGTTTTCACTCTGGTTACTCTTGTCCCAAGAACACTGCAGCCTTATGCTATAGTAGTGGAAAACTCTTCTAGAGTTATTAAAGGGATTAATTGACATGTGAATAATTGTCTGCTCTGCAATTATTCCATTTAGTTCACCTCTATCTATGATAATTGATTATAAGACAAGTAGTGCGTGGCACACCTGGTGTCTTCTTGGGCCCTATACTGAGATAACTTTTTATTTTATGTAGGGAGTAGTGAAGGGTCCTGAGTAAATTTCAGTCTGCTACCAAAATTCTGTGTGCTTCAATGATTGTTAGAATATGCAATTTCTTCTGAATGTTTTTATTTAATTATCACTGTGCTATCATGTTATTCTCATATCCACTTTCAGAAAGGGAAGAGTTCATATTGCCAGTTAAAGCTGTGGTAAGCAGAAGTCTAGAGAGATTACAATTTGCTGTTATTGATGCTGCCATAAAGAGAAATGAAAATGAGGTCTCCCATGTCTCTACTTAATGCCACAAGCATGACTTCTTCTATCATGCTGTCATGGTGCAATACATCAGAGAAAAACAGTCACTTGAAAGTAATTCCTGTTTAAAAATGAGGTCAGAATTTTAAAACAGCTGACATTATTCCCTTAAATGATTTTGTATTTCTCCTGATTTAAGTCCACATTTATCTTCTATGTCCAAAGAGGTTTTAGAAGGAACCCGTAGCCCTGTTTGCTCTTCTTACAGGTGTAAGAGGATGAGCAGTAATTCTGCTTTTGTGAAATATGTATACTGCTCTCTGGTACTTCATAATTTATTATAAACTTCACTATTGCTATTCTTTCCATTTAAGCACCCTTTCTATATTATGCTATGGTTTTTTTGCACTTACTGGAGAAGCACATGAATCTGTTGTGTCACTTCACAAACTTTCAGTTTCTTGAGGAAAAATCTGAGTATTTTCAATGCTCTTCTTCGACAGCTGGAATGAACAGCTCAGTTAATTCTGGTAATTCGGTCTGTAAACTATTCTTAGTTACAATTTGCTATAAATAATGACCAAGAT
>JAHREE010000094.1:1240220-1268778 GCA_033628505.1 Tringa tobata
ATCACCTCCCTCGACCTGCTGGCCACGCTTCTTTTGATGCAGCCCAGGATGTAGTTGGCTTTCTGGGCTGCCAGCGTGCAATGCCAGGTCATGTTGAGCTTCTCTTCCATGAACACTCTTTTCCTCTCTTTGTAGTTTCATTTAAGTACAGCCAAAAATATTTTGATGGGGCACATTAAACATAATTTCTTTACTTTTAGAAGAAAATTTTACTTTGCGGAAAGTAAAACTGCTTGTTACATAGGAATGAAATAAACTGCTTGAAATGTTGTAGGCCTAGAGGAACATATTATTCTGGAAGATCAAGTTGAAGAGACACATTCTTTTGTTGGAGTCCATTGTTTTTTCACTACTATAGTCAATGAACCTAGACATGCAAATCCTAGGGTACACTTCAGTTGGCTAAAATCTGTCACAAGTGTAATATGAGGTGTCTTATTTAGCTTTCCATTGCTATTCATAGGTCACAGAATCACAGAATCACAGAATCACAAAATGATATGGGGTTGGAAGGGACCTCTGGAGATCATCCAGTTCAACCCCCCTGCCAGAGTATGTCCACCTAGAGCAGGTTGCACAGGAATGTGTCTGGTGGGTTTTGAATGTCTCCAGAGATGGAGACTCCACCACCTTTCTGGGCAGCCTGTTCCAGTGCTCTGCCACCTTCAAAGTAAAGAAGGTAGTTGCCATGTTTAGATGGAACTTCTTATGTTGAAGTTTGTGCCCATTTCCTCTTGTCCTGGGCACCACTGAAAAAAGACTGGCCCTCTTGACACCCACCCGTTAAGTATTTATAGGCATTGATCAGATCCCCCCTCAGCCTTCTCTTCTCCAGACTAAAAAGACCCAAGTCCCTCAGCCTTTCCTGATGCTCCAGGAAGTAAGAGATGCTCCAGGCCTCTAATCATCTTTGTAGTCCTACAAAGGTCAGGCATGATCTGTTATTAAATATGTCATCCTCATGAAAATGTTTATGTATGTCAGTGCATTGCAAATGACTGAGTTTAGGCAACTGAATTGAGCCTGCAATGACTCAGTTATCAGTACCTCTGTTTCTCTACAGGAAACACTTTGACTGCTATGGTCTAGAATTGCATTTTTTCTGTCTTGGTTATGAAGACCGGTGACTCACCTTCACACAAAGATTTGAATTTTCTTGACATTTAGATCTTTCCTACTTGTCAAATTCCATCTGAGTTCCTCTGCAGCAGTAAAAATCACATTTATTAATGTGATTTGCGTGTTCTAGGGCAACATTCGATACCACTCCTAGCACCCTTATCTTCAAAGCATCTGTTTTTCCTTTATCAAGCCTTTTTCTGATTAACAGTGTCATCTAACTTTCTCATCAGGAAATTTCAAGGGCACAATTTTTAAGCCAAGGTGAAAATATTAAAAAGTATTCCTAAGGCCATACCTAAGGTGACTATCAGTAGCAATTCCAGTTGCTGTCTCTCAGTATTTTTATCTCTTCTGCAGTTCTTACAGCAAACCTATTTTTTTTCCAACTAAAATATTTTTTTCTATTTCTTGTCTGTCAAATACATATTTGAAGTTCTGGGTAAATCAAAATTACAAAGTTTCTTTTGTCTCTAAAATAATGTATTTAAACAAGAAATGTCAGTTTAGTCTCATTGTGTACTTCTAGCAATATTATATAGTATATTATGCCATATTCTAAATTTTTCCATTTGCTAGCACATTCTTTCTTAACAATATTTCCCTTCCCACAAGTATTTGCACATAACCATGTTACAGTAACAGGTCTTTTCCCAGCACTTTAGTCCCTGTTTTTCTTACATATAGGTACTACAGTTGCTACTCCTCATTTTACTACTAATCCAGACCTTAGATGTATTGTGGAGCAGAGAAGATATAGGCAATGACTAATCACTAACTCTTCTAATACAAGAACCAGAGGGCACCAAGTGAAACTATTAGGATGCAAGTTCTAAACAAATGAACAAAAGCAATTCTTCATCCACTATAGGCTAAGCTTTAGAACAGGTTGCCCTGTAATATTGTGCATAGTAATATTTTATATTAGCTTATAAATTGTCTGACAAAAACATGGGTCAGTATCCATTTGGGGCTACTACATATATTATTTCATACTTAAGTACAACATACCAGAAAATTCCTGACAGTTCATTATCAAGAACATTTAATTCCACAAGCTTGTTTTGCACTTACTCTCTTCCCTTATGTTCCACTACTGACAACTATTGGAGACTGAAGAGTGGACCAAAGGGCTCACCTTCTCTCTGTCTCCATCTATGCTGTTGTGTATTAATGACATTTTTCTGAACAAATATGTTTAATGGAGTGCTACAGCTTGATTATGATTTTCCAAAAATGACATTTCTTTTGGCATTTATTCTTCTTTCTGCCTAGATTTGTCTTCTTTCTACCCAGGACAGTTCACTCTGTTTTTACCTATCTTGTTTTATTTTGCTCTTTGTGGGTTTTGTTTCCAACTAAATAAACATGCCACTTAGGCAATTTTAACAGGTTTCTTTATTTGATTACACGCTGTTCCTATCTTTTTACTGATTCTACTGGCTAGGAAGAAACTACCTTAATGTTTGTAACCCTAATCACTTATTGATAACGATGCCTCATCAGTAGCCTAAGCCTTGCTGTTCTTATATTAAAGCAGTGGCTGAAAACTAAATTTTATTTTCTTTCCTACAAGCCTGCCTAAATTTCCAATTGCAGATTTTTTTTTAAATTATGTTTTTTTACTGCAGTCCCTCTTCTATAAACTGCAATCTTTTTGCAGGCAGCTGACACTTTTCATCCTATATTTTATGGTTTGTCAATACTTTCCTTGAACAGCAGCTTCTAAATAATCCAAAACGGACCTTTAGGAATCTTGATAACAATTCTGCTCATTAATATAACCTGAAGTCCCTTCTACAAAAAAAATGATTCCACTTTCCACATTACTGCCTTAATGAATTCATTTCACCAGCAACAACTTGAGGCCTTTTGAAAAAGCGTGTATTAAGATAAACAAGAAAACACAGTTCCTGACTGAAAGAGTTTAGATAGTGAACTACAACTGTATTCTCAATTTTAAAAACAACTGACCTCTCATGTTGAGATGACTTCTTCTATGCATTTACACTAGCAAACAGCTTACTTGTTTTCATATTCATAGCTATTTTTTTTAATCAAGTACTCTGCGCTAGTGGCGAAGTGCTTATGATCAGTCCATGCACCAGGACAACTCTGTAAGTACATCCCACCCGAGGTGCAAGAACATTTGTGACAGGCCATCAGTCTGAACAGTGATGTGATGTTTTTCAGTCTTTGGTTTCATTATTATTTTAGGACTATGATTCAGAACTACATTCAGCCATATCCAGGGGTAGAAGTCTGCAGTTCCCTTTGACAAAATGTTCCTACTACTGAGACATCTTATCAGAAAACATTTCCAAACATATTAAGGACAAGATGGTGTTGGGAGTGGTCAGCATGGATTTATAAAGGGGAAGTCATGACTGTTCAATGTGACAGCCTTCTATGATGAGATGACTGGCTTGGTTATACAAGGGGAATGGACTCTAGCATGTTTGCAGACAACACAAAACTGGGAGGAGAGACTGATAAACCAGGCCTTTTGGACCTCAGCTGGCTGGAGAAATAGGCCAAGAGGAATTTCATGAAGTTTAACAAAGGGATATGTCAGGTCCTGCCCCTGGGGAGGAATAACCCCAGGCACCAGGACAGGCTGGGGCCAACTGGCTGTAAACCAACTTTGTAGGAAAAGAACTCTAGGTCTTAATAGACACCAAGTTCACTATGAATCAGCAACGTGCCCTTGAGGCAAAGAAGACCACCAGCCTCCTGGGCTGCATCAGGCAGAATGTTGCCAGTAGGTCACGGAGCTGATCCTCCCACTCTGCTCAGCACTGGTGAGACACTAGAATTGACACATGGAGACATAGATTTCTGTGTCCAGTGCTGGGCTCCCCGGTACAAGAGAGACATAGACATACTGGAGCAAATCCATAGAGCACATATGAGAGCCTGAGAGAGCTGGGACTGTTCAGCCTGGAGAAGAGAAGGCTCTGGGGGCTTGTATCAGCGTGTATAAATATCTGATGGGAGATAGTAAAGAAGACAGAGCCAGACCCTTCTCAGTGGTTTCCAGTGAGAGGGCAAGAGATAATGGGCACAGCTGGTTATACAAGAAATTTTATTTAAACATAAGAAAAAAATTGTTTATGCTTGGGGTGGTCAAACACTGGAACAGGCTGCCTAGAGAGGCTGTGGAGTCTCCATCCTTGGAGATATGAAAAATTCAACTGGACATGGCCCTGGGCAGCCTGCTGTAGGTGACCCTGCTCTGAGCAGGGTGTTGGATGAAACTACCTCCAGAGGTGTCTTCCCACCTCAGCCAGTCTATGATTGTGTGGTTCTGTGTTTCTGTTGTGTTTTCCAGCCCAAAAGAAGGCAGTCCAAAGCAGTGCAGTATATTGAAAGTTTTAATGCATAATAATGAAAATAATCCATATGTTTTATCATTCAGCAATAGATGTAATATTAGAAAAGAAAAAAAAAAAGAGAGGGCTTTAGTTTCTTCACATGTGATAAACTCATGAAGTTTTATTTTTTAATGTGTCTGTGTTTCTTATTTACCAAAATGTTTATTACCCTTTTTTTTTAATTGCTTGTTGTCAACTTGTTTTGTTACAGGGGAATTAGCTAGTCCTACAGTGGAATTAGCTAGTGCTATAGGTGGAATTAGTCTAGCTTAGATACCACAGCACTTACCCGGAGAACAGTGTCCTTATTTAATCTTTCATAAGACTTTGTCACTGAAACATGTGAAGAAGTGTAATTATGGATGCAGCAGAAAAGGGAAGAATAATTTCTCAGTGATCTGTACCTAATTACTGGAATCAGAAATATTCCATTGTAGATTACTTACATTGTATTACAGTCTTTTTTGGTTCCTGGTTTAGCAAGACCATACTTGTTCCAGGATAACTGTTTCCACAAGTTGAAATATGATTTCTGTATGAATTTGCACACTTTAAAAGTTATACATGATTTTAAAATGAGGAAAGAAGAAATATTAAGAATTTTATCTAAAAGTTCTCGTATTTCTGGTATATTTTTCATCTGAGTCTACGTCCTTTGAAGAGGACACCAATATAAACCTGAATCTTTACCTGCACTGTCTTTTATTTTTACATCTCTTGCAATTTCTACAGTCATTCTGATTACTGTAACATCCCGTAAGAAAATTATTGACTGAGCTTCCTATACAATTGGTACAACTTTTAGGCTTTGTCAGGTTAATCTTCATAAAGTAAGTTAATAAAAAATCTCTGAAGAAAAGAGGTTGTATTGAAAGCCAAAGCAGAGATGTAGTCAGTGTCTGTGTCCAATAAATAGAACCAAGAAACAGATATTTGCTCAAAATGTCATTTATATCCAACAGTGATGCACAAAGAACATGTGAATGTTAAGAATGTGTTTTCATTTACGCAGGCTCAAGGTCTGAGACTGAATTCTCCTGGAAAAATGTCTCTCGGGTTATTTAGCCCTGTTAATAGTCCAATAAGAGAATTATTTAATCTGATAACATTTAAAAATGTTTAGATGAGATCTAATGTTTCAAAGATACAGAAAGTGGCAGCTTGTCTTGTAATTAACTTCTATCCCCAAAGAACAGTTTATAACCTGAAAGATTATAGTAATACTCACTTTCAAGTACTGTAAATTGATGCATAACTCAAACATAAAAGCACTATGATGAAAACAGTCGAGGTTGCTAAGAGACAAAAATACCATGAAAAGTAAATCACTACTTTCATCATCTGTTTATTCAAGCAATATAGTCATATGTGTTCTTGTCTCACTATCTCATATATGCATACCAAACGCCGAGATTACACCCTGAGAACTTACAATTCAAGCACGTATAATCATAATAATAATAATGTTCTTTCATACAAGCATTTCACAGCTTGAAAAAAGGCCAAGGTTTCAATCATAGGAATTCATGTTCTCCATTGATCCCAGTATATCTCCAATTATGCATTGAAATGACCAACCCTTTAACTCCAGTGAAAAAGTTAATAGGTTTCTATGCCTTCTGCATGAGGAGTAATTGTTCAGTTATACAATACTATTTTTTACCAAACCAGGAAAATTTTGCTTTCAGTTTATAACACTGCTATGACATAGAACCGTATTTAGAAGGCTGTAATTAAAACTAAGACCTGGTGAAAAACAATTGATGAATAAAAAAAATCAAATATGAGCTATTGATTAACATGCACAATTAAAAAATATAAAACATCTAGGAGAAAAAAACTGCCATAATGTTCTCTGCTCATTTAACTTTAATCTGAATTCTCCAGTGCTAAGCACCGACACAGAAAACCTCTGCTGCAGTAACTTCAGCCATAAGCCAGTTCAGATGCTTCTAAACCAAACGAGTTGCAACTGAGCATGCCTTGGTGCTCTTCTACAGCCCCTAATAATTATGGTTTCTAAGCACCTCACAACGCTTAATGCTCTGACTTTCAGAGTGGTGTTCTCCCCCATGAGATGGGAAAATACTAGGACTTCTAATTTCTTCTGGTACTGGTGCAATCAAATGTTCAGGCGCTTCACTGTTGCAGTGAAATCCCTCATTCCTGCCTGTATGCTTGATGTCCCCATAAAGTGCTTGGGAAGGAAAAGCAGTGCCCCAAACCAAAGAGTTCCTGAAGCTGAGAGCAGCTAAAACACAGTGCACCGACTGGGAAGTCGCCTGAGGTCAGCCTGTGGGGAAACACTGAAAACGGGGTATGTATGAAGTGAAATTTCTCTCCAGGGCCGAGATGCTTCATGCAGTGTGGCAGGTAAGTGCTTCTCTCCACTTGAGACTCTCATCTCTGAATCCGTCTGCAGGGATGACACCTCTCCTTTCTTTCTAAGGCAGGAGCAGGAACAGTTACTTCTTTTAAAACGGAGTCTTCAGTATTATGCTGCTGTTCCCGTGCCGTATCTTAGCACTTGCTCAGAATGTGGCATCCTCACATTTAATTCCCTCTTGTACCCAAGTGCATTCAGGCCTCTTTTGTCTCTGGAAACATCTTAGCTTTAGGTTATTCTTGGGTTATGACGTTCTCCACCTCTCCAGGTTTTTGTGCTTGCTGAGCAGCAACAATTCCTGGTTGGAGAAGGAGTGAGGTTCAATTTCTGCCCCTCTCGGTGGGGTGCCAGCAGTGGAGCTGCAACTACTCTGCGGCTCCGTTCCTACAAAATCAAATGGCAGAAAGAACAGGCCCTATAATTCTATATACTGTAATTCACCTACACGATTTCCCAGCTTTTTGGTTTATCGCTAATTACAGTCCTCCACACACGCAATTACGGCTCATTATATTTAGATTTCCGTGAGCAACTGAGGGCTGTGGCTCCGAGCACCTCTGCGTGGTGTGGCCCTCGTCACAATGGTGCAAACAGCCCGACATTATGAAGTGCAGAAAAATTGGTTATACTGGGGCTAGGAGGTAATTTTAGACCTTTGACTTGGATGCCTATGTTGGGACCCTGGAGTCCCTTTGTAGTAAAGGTAGCCTTTAGAGAGCGATCGAAGCAGCCGCATTGGGAGCCTCCCTTGCTCCCCGTTCCACGCAGTAGCCCGGCTCCCACCTTAGGCAGAAAGTTAAATGCCTCAAGTGAGGAGGGTTAATGTTGCCATTTTCATTAAGCTTAGCAGAAATGACAAAAAGGCCAAATTATCATGTGCTGATGCCCTAGCAACCTTTTCAATGTAGTGCCCTTGCTGTAGCGGCAGAGAAGTTCGTCCCGTAAGATTTCTCCTCCTGTTTGCCAAGAGAAAGGTTAGGAAGAGATGAGAACAAATCTCCTGCGATAACAAAATCTTTAGGATTTTGCATTGGATTATTCCTCAAATAGTGAAAAGCTAGATGGAAGGCCCAAAGCTAAAGGTTTCAAATCTCCATTTTGCTGGTAGAAATTAACCCCTTCATGAAGAGAGTAACCCAGGATCTATACCCTCTCCTCAAAACATGTCTCAGGCACAGGACTTGGAGTTTGAGTAGCAGCTTAGCTGCTTTTTGAGACACAATGCATGTTCATGAAATGGTGGGTGGCTGCTGATGCCTTTCAGAAATGTGTTGGAATTTCCAAAATCAAGAAAAATGGAAGATGCAAAAAAAAGCCAAACACAGTTTTCTACTTTGGGTGTTTTGTTTTGCTTGGTTTGTTTGTTTTTTAAAGTTTTTAACCAAGGTGAGGGAAAATAGACAAAATAAAGCAGATAAAGCCATTGTTGACCTGATCTAGCCTTGATGTTAGTCCCACTGCAGGTAGAAGACTGGACTCTGACCTTCAGACATTCATTCCAACCAACATTTCTGTGAGTAAATTACAATGTGTTTAACCAACTTCCATCACACAGAGTTGCACTTACATCCCATTAAAGGAAGAATGCTTGCCTGAATGCTGAGCAAACCTGTCCCGGTGGTTTTGTGCTCAGTTACAGACTTCCTATGAGAAGGGTTCTGGGATTTGGAAAGCTCTTTAATTTGTTTCAGAGTGTGTCTCTACAGACATGTAAAGACATAACCACTAGATGTGATCCTTCCTTAGTCCAGAAACCTGTAACAGCATCGCCCCTGCACTGAGCTCAAGATAAAGCAGAATCATGCCCCTCCTTCGTTATGACCCTGGCACTTCTGGAATAGCACAAAGGAAGCCTATCAGCACAGGCTGATTTGATTTTTAGTTTAACATACATATACCAGCCAGTCTTCACATATATTACATTAGGATTTCATGGATTTACTAACCTCAACCTTACATAGTTGGTAACAAAAAATAGCCTTTTTCTTAGGAAGCACAAAGCTTTTTCAAAAGCTCGCTGACTGCGGGTGTACTAGATGTTTGAATAGCTGCTCTCATGGAGATTAAATGTAGGTAAAAGGAATAAAAAAGGAATATTATATGTGATGGATACTCTTTTACACTCAGTTCTTTCATTATTCTTGACTTTTTTTTTTATCAATAGATTTTCATTCAAAGGAGATTGCATGTAAAAATTCTGTTTAACACGTATTTGGGATACTCCAAACTAATACTGGGTTAGAAGAAACCCACTTGGACATATGAAATGCAGGTAGGATCTGCATAAAACTTTTGAATATTGTTCAACAGAGTCATGTAGATATGAAATTTGTGTGTTGTGGATTATGGATTGGCAAAACAGAAGCTCTGAAATGCCTGCAACAGTGAGCTCTGAAAAAGAGGTCCCTGTTTGTGAATTGCCACAGCAACACCCACCAGGTTGTAGCAATCAACACAAGTGTCTCTGGTCACACTCAAGAAATCTCAGCTTTGATAAACACATACAGGTTTTCAAGGTAATTCTCTTGTAAAACAAGTGAAAAAAAATGACCATGACCAACAATAATTTACATGTGCTAAAGATATTTAAATTAAAAAATACTTTTAATCTCACAAAATACTTCTGAGATGCAGTGCCTAGCAAGTTAAGTAAGATAAGGTTGAGCAACAGAAAGATTGGCCTATAACTGTTTTACAACAGCTTGCCAAGAATGTGATCAATTCTTTATCACTTGGAATCTTTAAATTGAGACTAAATGTATTGGAAGATATGCTTAATTTAAGCATGAACTAAGGTGAGTGCAAAAATTATGAGTGAAATAGTGTGTCATAAGTTACCCTGAAGATTGAATTAAATTTCCATGATATCTTGAATTTTTTCAAACAGTTCTCCCACCAGGGACAAGTTATATAATTTTTTTCCTGCTGTGAGAGGCACAACAGTTGAGAAGAATTTACCCACAAATCTGTATAAGGAGTTTTATTAGTCTTCTCCTTCTAGAGACTTCAAGGCTAGATTACTGCCCAAGGCCACCTTAGATTCCTAAAAAGAGCAATAGGTAAATTGATGAATTGTTATTATTCTTTGAAAGCATTTAAATGGCTAAACTACTTTTGAAAATTCCATGGCATGCTTTTTTGACATCTTTAGATACACACATGCTTTTTAAAGACTTTCCACTAGCAATTACTAGTATGACCACTTCTCTAAGCTCACATTACCCCCTATGTCTTTGGAGTAATGATACATATAATTTTTGAATTCTATATTTGTAAATTATGGTATTAATCATAGTTCATACAAGTTCTGTTCAGAAGAATGGCTGAATATTTGTTAGTTTCTTTTCAAATTGATTCAGTTTAAAGCTTTGAGTATCTTTTGTTTTCTCAGAAGATGCACTTATGAATATTATCGTGATGAAAACAGATGTTCGTTTTCATGTTAACAGTGTTAAATCCCTAGAGTGTTGGAAGTGCTTTTTTCTGCATTTGGCTGACAGCAGAATCATTACTTATGGTGGTTAATTCTTTCTCTTAAAAGATACCAAGTGAATGAAAATTGTTATTTTTGAAGGTTTTAAGAGCTAGTCTTATACTGATGAGGATAAATGTTATATATTGAAACCAAAAATATTATCTTATCTCTCAGGACCCCTTAAATACTGGCTTAAACTGGATGGGTAGAGTAATTATTTGGCACATGGTTCATTTCTTAGACTGAGTACAAAAATCATAGTGAAGATCATATCTTCCTAGAATATATTTTCTATTAAAAACCAATATTTTGACATACGCATCTCTAACAATGAATTCATTTGAAATCAGAATTTCTAAACTGAAATAATAGCATAAAAGCTTGTGGAATGTGGCTGCGTGATCCTTTGATATTTCAGTTTTTTAGCAGAATTTAAAACAAAGTCTATTTGATTAATTCAATACAAATTGCCCCACTCAAAAGAAAAAAAAAAGCTGTCACCAAATAAGGATATGTTCCTATTTGGCCCAGTTGCTCATGATAAATAGTCAGGAAGTTAGAAATGTAGGATCAATTTTAATTCCTTTGCCAAGGTTTTCTTAAAAGCATCTTTCTTCTCCTATGAAAGTGGTAAAAGAATAAAAGTTATTACAAGACTCGCACTTCTGTGCTTTTTTCTGACATTATTGTACTGTCTGAGAACAATTAAGCATTCTCTGTAGCACTTAAATAGGTGCTGGGATACAAGTATCTCACTTCTGCAAGGTCTGAACCAGTAGGGTAAAGTATCATTTGCCTTTTATTCCCTCTGCATTCCTTGAGCATTTTACATAAAATTTGTACCATTCCAGAGAAATTGAAATTAATATCAAACTGGCTGATGATGAGATGTACAAAAGTGATAGAAGATGTAAACTTTCTTAAATTCAGAAGAGGAATTGGAGCTAGGTCTCCTGTATTCTGAAAGTGTGCTACAACATTTAATTGTAGGATAATAAAAGGACAGTATCACACAGAGGTGAGTCTGACACCTTAATTTAGGTGCCAGCATGTGAACTTGGTGTCTAGGTTCATATCAACGGGATGTCCAGCCAACAGGGAGCCAAAGGAGCCTGGAGAGTAATTAATTTGTCTTTACATCCCTCATATTAGTAGCAGATATAACACAGGTCCAACAGGAGAGTTGTATCTTTCTGGAGTTTCAGGTGGAGGCCAGCCATGACAAAATGAACTATTTTAAATGGTCCTAGATAGCGCTGAATGAGCAACTTGGAGAAATATCTCAGAGCTCTCTGGGCCCCTTGTGAGCACGGTGACTGTATTGCGACTGATTGCAGTGGTAGCAACCCTGAGATACAGAGCTCAAGGGCAGACACCTACATATACACGTCTAATTTTAGAGGTTTTAAATTAGGACCAGATCCCACTGTCTTTGTGCAGGAACTCTTTGAATTTGGACACTAATTTTACATGAGAATCAAAACTATTTCAGAGATTAGACACAAATTTATATTGATAATTGAAAATGCAATTTGATGAATAGTAAATTTAGCTACAACATTTTTCAGGTTTCCGCAAAGTGAACAAAAGCCTGAAAATAAACTGTTACAATAAGTGATAATTTAAAAGTGATTAGGAAATGCTTTAGAAGGAGTGAGTATTATCTAATCTAAGAGTAATTTTTAATCTGAAAGACGTAGTCAATAGCACTTCAATAAAATGTGGAGATTATGCTAAACCACAAGCTGTTGCTAACACTTGTAGGACAGGAAACCAAATACAGAGGAGTCACTTTAGAAAGGAATGCATCGGAATATCAGCAAACATGCCAAAGACACCGGACTACAGGAGTAAGTGAAAGCTACGTCTCTTGGATTGAGGAGGTGAACATTAAGAGTTAGTGATGGGAGTACTCTGCCATGCAGTAACTAAGCCAACCAAGGAAGTCCCCTGTCTTCTAAAATGTCGCTCATGCTTCACAGTAAGACCTGAATATTTTAGGGAAAATATGAGGTTTTCCTTTTATCCTAAGACTTATGAACAAGTTGTAAAACGTAAGATCATAACTATTTTTTGACTCAGCCTGACTCTTAGGAAAACGTCTTCTCTCTTCTGCTAAAGGAATTTCTGATGTAGATGGTGCTTTACTTCTATTGAGAAGATGCAATATTCAGTTCATTCACCCAACAGGAAACGTATACATGTGTACATGTATACATGTACAGCTTGTTTTCTGCCAGGCTGATTTGTTGAGTCAGTCACAGAAAGACCTGCACAAGTTGCCATAGCCAACAATAGGCAAGTAGAAGGTCAAGGGGACAGAACAACGTGGAGCTGAGATAAGGGACTGAAACTGTCCTGCTTGGAGGCAGTGAGTAGTTTGGTTAGCTCATCCCCTTTCTTGAAACAGCATTTCTCCTTTCATGAAACAGCCTTTAGAGTCAGGTGACACAGAAGTTTTATTCCCAGAGCTGGGTTTATAACTTTGGTTATCTGCATCTGAACAAGAAAAGTCCAGACATGTGGCAAAACTGCTGTAAATGATCAGCAGTGTCCAGTTACCTGACAAGTCCTGTAAAGCAGACTTCCTGGCTCAGCTCTGAAGAAAGGCAGAAATGACAATCATTTTAGCTTGATTTTGCTAAAAATCAGGAAAGCATTAATTATTACATTTTGAATAGTCATGTACAAATGTGGACTATCACTTTGATCAAATGAGATTCCACAGAGACTTTACGAAACTATTTTTTAACAGTTATACGTGTATGTATATGACCCTTTCATCACAACTGAAAATGAAACACTGAACTTCAAGACAGACAGATTTGAATAGCTGCTCAGTTTCACTAATAATAATAATAATATTTGTAAACCTTCGTTAGGCATTTGTTGATTTCTGTAGTGTCAAGGAGTTTTGGGAAGGTTGTCTTGGAAATGTGCTCAGCAGAAATCCAAAATAATTAACCACAAAAGTGGATGGTAATGACATGTGATGGAGATATGAAATGAAATGGCCTTAGGCTCCTCCGTCCAGGTTCATTTATCCAAAATAGAGCAAAGGTAGGAATCGCCTTGGCCTGCTGGCCCTGCAGCAGGCTCTGAGATGTGGAAATGGGACTTGTCCTGTCCCTTGGTTCAGGTCAACATCTCCACAAACATAAAAAGTCCTAGTGCAGTGGGAATGGGGCAAGTGGGGCATGCTGAGGGAACTGTAGGGCAGGAGAAGTGTTAATGCTTCTAGAGAGTTTTTATTGCCTACTATCAGAGTTTCAAAGTACGCTTTGGTATTGGGGACTGCACAGTTATACAGAGCTGGCTCTTCCCCCGGGAGGTTAATCTCCACTTTTCAGATGTTATTGCAGACTTGAGCACTTGCATGTCAATTTCTCTTTCTTTAGAAGCAAACTCTGCTCCTACTAATGGAGAACAAAATCATAATTGTATCATGTTGTACCTGATAAAGTTTCTGTTTCCTTTCCTGTTTGAAGAAGTTTGTTTCTTTGTGCAACTATTTCCTTAGCTCTTTGCCAGAATGTTTCTCTGTCAGACCTGCCACGGGTGTGAAGCGGGCACTCTCGGCTCAGCCCATCCTCTCTGGGTGGGGTGGGATGTAGCACACTGTCTGTACGGTGACTTCTTTGCATAAATCAAGCAGGAATTAAGCGTTCTCAGATGAATGAAAAGTTTTGGGTTAATGAAGTTTTCTGGAGTTGTAAAAAAGGGCTAAAATATTCCCATTTCATATCAACTTTGTTTCAGCTGTTGCTTTGTTGTTTTTTTATTTTTTTTTTTTCCCCTCATCATTTGGGCACTGAACTAAAGAGACATCATTCATACAGCTGTACATTTTAAGTCACTTGTATATTTTACGGCATAAATACCATCATTGAGGATAAAGACTTTTGTCTCTAGTCCTTTCTAAATATTATATCATATTGTGTTTATTAAATGCAAGCCAAGGAAAATAGTTCAGAGTTTGAGTATTATGATGATATATCCAGGATAGATGGGTATTAGTATCTCTGGGTTTGCAGGTGCAATGCCTGAAATCCCCAGAGATTATGAAACTCACTCTGGGCCACACAAATAGCCCAAATGGGACCCTGCATAATGTTTCTGGCTTTTAGCATAGCACTCAAATCATATGTTTTCTTCTCTGTAGGAAGTATAATTACAGAAGTTTATGCAGGTAAAATATTAAGTACAGGTTATCAGGTAATTTTTTTTTTTTTTTTTCCGGAAGTATGCTTCTGGGAAATCAACCAAAACAAGCAGCAAATAGCAATTGATTTACACTAATTTTAGTAATGCCCACTATATATATATATTTTTTTTTATGGCACTCCACAGCTTTCATGATTTGGATAGGAGTACATGCACGGTTAATTTGGCTCATAAAATGCACAAAGCAACAGCCTTTCATCTTACTCTATAAAAAGATTGTTTATTGTCTGGTTTTCAAGCCAACAGAGGCTGGTGTTGCATAGAAGAAGCCTCATACATTTATTTGTTCTTTTTAATTTTACCTTTCACTGCAATATTTCCATGAACAATGATTTGATTTATATCTCTCAGTTGTTGTTATTTCCTTTACAGGCAAAAACATTGTTTAAAGGCTCCGTTCACTTTACGTATATTATGGCCTGCACATTTCTATCTGTGGGATGCATTTTAAATTGTCAGATGAAAAAGCACTTCATGAAGTACTACAGAAACAAATTCAGACAGACTGAAGTCTTTGTCAGCTTGTGAAACATCTCCTTTTGGGAATGTTTGTATAAAAAGGAAATATTGTGTTTGAATTTTCCAAAATACCACATGACTAACTGAAATGTAAGTGTAGCCTGCTACTCTTTCAAGGCTCCACTACAATCAGGAGGAGGAAGGATAGGCCTGCCAGAGACATTCCTGATTAATCGTGGCTAAATCACGGCACTTTGCTCTTTCTCCATTCTTGGTTATAGACTGTAAATAGTCTGGACCTCATAAGTACTCGACATGCTTAGAAATATTTCCTGGTAATCCTTTCTTAAAAGTGGATATAGACTAAATCTCAAATAGAGTTAGATGATTTTTTTTCACAATCATTTTTCATGTAATGATGGTATTTAAATAAAAAACCCACAAGCTTTTTCAAGTTTTATTACTCTTTTCATGGGAATAGCTGCAATCCTGTACACATAATTTTTAGTATAACTTTTGTAGAAACCTTTTTTCACCCAAAATGCTGAACTATACACAAGCCAAAACCAAAACCAGATTTGCATGTATTGTATATTTTGCATCTCAAATGCTATATAATGATCTGTAAGTTTCACCAAAATTTGAAAGATGTTTGTTTGTGTAAAATAATATAAAATATAGTAACAAATGATGAAGATGAAATTTCTGAATTGTTTTTTCTTCAACAAAAGTTTTTAACAACACAAAAAATGCTCATCCACATCACAGAACTATAAACATTTCAGGACAGGAGCAGATCTGCAAAAAAGTACAGAGCATGAAACAGTTTCAAGAAATCTGCCGAATATTATTCTAAAGCACTGAATGCTTCATCAAGTTGGGAAAATGAGCGAAGATAAAGACTAGTTAGTCAAATGAGACTTTTGTGAAATATCATCATCAGAATCATAGACTTATAGAATGGTTTGGGTTGGAAGAGACCTTAAAGATCTTCTAGTTCCAACCCCCTTGCCATGGGCAGGGACACCTCCCACTAGAGCAGGTTGCTCAGAGCCCCATCCAGCCTGGCCTTGAACACTTCCAGGGATGGGGCATCCACAACTTCTCTGGGCAACCTGTTTCAGTGTCTCACCATCCTCACAGTAAAGAATTTCTTCCTGGTACCTAATCTAAATTTCCCCTCTTTCAGCTTAAAACCGTTTCCCCTTGTCCTATCACTCCACTCCCTGATAAGGAGTCCCTCCCCATCTTTCCTGTACCCTTTAGATATTGGAAGGCCACTCTAAGGTGTCCTTGCAGCCTTCCCTTCTCCAGGCTGAACAAGTCTCTCAGCCTGTCTTCATAGAAGAGGTACTGCACCCCTCTGATCATTTTTGTGGCCCTCTTCTGGACTTGCTCCAACCGGTCCATGTCCTTCTCATATTGGTGGCCCCAGAGCTGGAGACAGTACTCCAGGTGTAATGTGGTGTTTAAACTAAGGTAGTCACCTCCCATGAAAGATGAGATTGGCTGTAGCTTTTTTTGAACAAGCCATTGCATTAAAAATTTGGACAGATATTTACAATCTGAGTCCTCCTGCAAATTACTTTCTGCAAAGTACTCCTAGCTTGATCTGTTCTAGCAGAAACTGCAGCATCCTTCAGAAAAAAAGCAGGATGGGGGAGAAGGATGAGTGCAGAGCTCACAGTGTTACTTTGCAAACCTCAGTAATATGGAACATTTAAATCTAAGCTTATTGACTAAAAGTTGTCATCAATGTTTGCTTTTCTTTCAGTAGGTCAACACAGTGCTCCTTCATATAAATGCACTGATTTTTTGTTCCTGTTATGACCTTGTTATTCTGGTCTATGGGTGATGATTCTGGGTGGTGATTCTGCCCCTCTATTCTATAAATCTTCATATGTCTTGGCATTATTTAATCTTAATATTTGGGTTTATATGTTTCAGGTCCCGTTCACATGTACTAGTGCCTTTAGATTACACAGATAAGGTAGGTTGACATTTTGATTGTTCACCGTGTTTCAATTATTTTTTGCTATCTTTTATCTTCAGGTATCAGTTGGTTTTGTGTGTAGCAGTGTGAGATTCTAATAATGTGATGGATCTTATGATGTGTGGTGGGTTCTCCCTGTTCAGCAGCTAAGCTCACTCCCCACCCTTAATGGGACAGGGGACAGGGGAGAGAACAGGAAGAGCAAAAGCAAGAAAACTCATGGGTCGAGATAAAGACAGTTGAATAAGTGATAGAAAGAGTAAAAAGGCAAAAAACCAAACAAAACCCAAGTGATGCAAAGGCAAACACTCGCCAACTTCCACTAGTAGACTGATGCCCAGTCAATCTCCAAACAATGGTTACCTCCCACAAAGCCTCCTTCCCTCAGTTTTTATTGCTGAGCTCGTTATGCAACGTGGAATATCCCTTTGGGGCTGGGGTCAGCTGTCCCAGCTGTGTCCCCTCACAGCTTCTTGCCCACCCCCAGCCTACTCGCTGCCAGGACAGAGTGGGGAAAAGAGAAAGTCTTAACACTGTGCAAGTACTGCTCAGTGACAGCCAAAATGCTGACGTGTTATCAACAGTGATTAAATCACAAAGCCAAACCAGCACAATTTAGGCTCCTAGGAAGAAATTTAACTCAGCTAGACCCAGGACACAGTGTTGATATTATCCGATTATGGTCTGAACTTTTGAAACAAAGTAACTAGAATTTGTGATGTATTTTAACACCCCCCACCCACCCACTGTCCCCCATATGACTACAACAAAAAAGTAGTACCTTCACCTTTACACCTCCAAATAAAATGATTTTTTATCCAAAACATCGACATTAACTGATGCTTTATTCATCTTTCAGGAACTTTACATTAGATAATTTATTTATTTTAAAGCGGGATGATGTGAATAAAAATTCTGTGGTTGACATGAAAATCAAGTCGACATTGAAATTGCCTACTATCCTGCTTGGGATGGGCTGAGGAGAAATTTAGATATCTATATCTGAGATGTGAATTCATTCCAGTCTCTGTACAAGTTTCTGAAACAGGTCAGCCATAAAGTTTAGTGAGGTATGTGTTCTGAACAGCAAATATCCTAAGCATGCTCAGCAGCACCCTGAACAGGCAGACCTCTAAAGTCTATTACCATTAAGAGCCTGACCTAAGACTTTTAAAACCATCTCAGCCCCTTCAAAGCCCCATCCAATGGTGCTGACTGCTTCTCATTGTGCTGTGCTTGAGCATAATTTGACTTCCGAAAAGCCAACCATATCCTGGGCTGCATCAAAAAAAGTGTGGCCAGCAGGTCAAGTGTGGTGATTCTGCCCCTCCAGTCTGCTCTGGTGAGACCCTACCCAGAGTACTGTGTCCAGCTCTGGAGCCCTCAGCATAGGAAAGACATGGACTTGTTGGATGCGCCATCCCAAGAAAGATTCAAGATCAAGTTGGATGAGGCTCTGAGCAATCTGACCTCATTGAAGATGTCCCTTGCTCATTGCAGGGGAAGTTGGACTAGGTGGCCTTTAAGGTCCTTTCCTACCTAAACAATTCTATGATTCTATGATTTTTGCTAGTATGTTAGATTTGAGTGGGTAGACAGCTGGTGATAACAACACTTCAAAATCACGAAGGTAAATCTGGAAAAGTCTATGTGCAACAGAGAAAAGTAAGATTTTAAAATTCTAATTACACAGTATTATGGTGAATTAGTATGAGATTTGATGAAACACCAATATTCTTATAATCTTAGTCAGCCAATTGGAAAATTTAATTTCTCTCTAAATCAGATTAATTTGTTCTTTTTCAAAAGCTGTCTACTGAATATACTGATGCCTATTTGTGAGAAAATTTTAAGAGACTAATGGTCTAAATCTCATGCTTCTCTGCTATTTATTCCTAGGTAGGAGCCCAGAAGAGAAACAAATGAAACATATAGTTCTGATTAGATGAATTACCTAAAGGTTACCCCTGAACCTCTGGGGTCTGTGATGATGCTGTTGAATCCCACCAGGGCCTAGATGCACAGGGATCAAGCGACTCTTTATTAACCCCTCATCCAACCTGTTGGCAGTTTGAATGCCAATGTTTTCCTGGAAAACTTTCAGAGGAACCAGGAAAATATATTCACAAAGAAGTAGTTCAACTCTTCTGGGTTTTTTTCTGTGATTCTAGTAAGGAAGCATGAATGACGAATTGTTTCCAGGCTCTCTGTAGCTTAACAATTTCAAAAGACCCAGAGCCCTGGATTTGTGGTGGATTTAGATGTCTCCACAGGTCTGTGGAAGGGTTAAAATGAAGCAAAGAGCAAAATGTTGGCTTGTTTCCCCTTCTCTTTGCTTTGGATCATATTTATATAGTGGATGCCTGTTGCACAATCATCTGGACATGGAATAAAGCAGAATACGAACCACAGAATCTGATTCAATACTTCACTATTTTACTTGTATTAATTATGAGGTCTTCACTTCAGTAGGCCAAATATGGCTCTCTAATACTGTTGGAGTCTCATTTGCCAAAGCTAAATTCATGCTATTCCTCAACCCTAAGAAGATGGAGAGATGCTGATGAATTGGCTGGTAATTGAGTTAATTTTGAATGGCTTTGGCCTGATTATTTTGTTTTGTTTTAAGAACATTTTTTTAGTCAGAAAACAGACAAAATTTAATTGCTAACCAGAGTAGTTCTCCTGAGTTTAACTGTGATAATTTTAAGCAACTAGTTTTACCCAGATATTTTAAAGCATTGGTTGTTTGTTTAAAGAAGGATTTAAATACATGCATATGGACTACAATGCATCACTCTGGCAAAAATGCTTGTGTGTAAGAGATTTCTTGGCTCCACAGCCTAATTGGCTGTGAAGGGGCAATTCAATCTTTTTTTCAGTGTATTATTTGTTTAATTATTAAGATGTTATACATATTTTTGCTATATAGATGACTACATTTTTCATAGACTCCTTGACTCCCAGATTTAGTGAAAATAGATTGAAAATTGGCTGAAATGTGTTGCTTATTATTTAGCTTAGCATAATTATAAATTATGGCAGCAAGTACCCGTATCTGCTCTTTGCAGAATTTCTACTGGTGTTTATCACTACACTGGTAAAGGAAGCATCTCTCAAAACAGTGTCAGCCTTCTACAATGGAAACTTCAGAAGGAGCAGGGAGGTGGATTCCCATGAAAAATAGCTCAGAAATAATATGGGCTCTTAGGAAAACTCCAGCTAGCATCAACAAAGACTGAAAGGTGTAAAAGCCATTGATTGTACTGCCAAAGAATTGCTAAATAGGAATGAGGCATAAGCTAGCAAAAGAACTGAAATCCAGACCTGCACAGAATTAGAAAGCTTGTGATTTCTGCCATGGTCACTCAACTGGTACCCTTGCAGGTTTTTAAGTAGTTATCTTGTCAGAGTTCAATTAAACGTCCATTTTTATTCCATACCTAGTTACTCTTATGGTCATTTACCCCACTAAATGGGCTTCGGCAATGCAAATGTAGAATGTTTGCCATCCCTTTCAAACAGTTTTACAATGCTGCAGTGGTGGGAAGGGCTCTTTCTAGGAAATCCAGGTCTGGAGTGTTTCTTAATATTTTGAGTTTATCATGAAAGAGATTATCACTGGGATGGGTTTCAGAAAACCCAGCAGGAATGTGCTTACATACAATGGATGTCTGCTGCCTTTGAGAGGCTTTTCTGGCAAAGACTCTTATCTCACAGGACAGATTTTAGTATTGCATGGAAAATACTGGTAAGTCACAAAATGGAAGGAAAAGGGAAAGAGTATTCATAACAGAAACACAGAAAATGTATTTGTGTGACTTGCAAAGACAACTAGGAATCTTGATGCAGACAGCACTGTTCTTCATTCTGCTTCTCATTTGCTATTGAAATGTAGCAAATCAAAATTCTTCCGCATCTTCATTTATCCATAATTCATTCCTGTCTCCAAATTGCTTCAAAGATTCATTAATTAATTGGTGTTCATATAGTAATTAAAGTCCTTAGGTGAAGTAATTTGTAAGGGCCGTCATGAATGAAAAAATACTAGACCCTGTAGAAACTGAGGAGAGACATTCACTGATGGTGAATTTTATCAGTTATCAAAACAAGGAGTGTAGGACTGTGGGCAGTTTTGTTACTTGAATTGAGTAAGAATGGGACTGTAAAGTACAAAAACATGAATAGAAAGTCAAGCAAGTAACTGTATGTGATGAAAGTTAAACATAATAGCACACTAGACTTGAATTTTTTTTTTATACAAGACACCTCTGAAATGTTAATTCCCCCAAATTAATTATTTAACAGAGATTGTTGAATTATTCATATTTAACAATATAAAACCATGCACAACAAAACTTTTGGTGTGTTACACAGGAGGTACTAAATCCTCTGGGACAAGGCCTGAGGTCTTTGTTCAGCCTTCACTCAGCCCAAACTCTCATAGGAAACTTTTCATGGAAGTGGCTACACTGGAGCACTCCATGAAGATTTTGCAGAAGCTGAAGAAGGTTTAGCTGAAAATCAGTATAATTTGTCAGGGTTTGATGACTAGGAGAAGGAAAACGAAGTTCTTGAAACTTCTCAGATCTAAAGATTCCACAGGGAAATGAAAGTTTGGCCAGGCTGTTCTTCTAATACCTTAATGGCAATTAAGAATTAAGGGTTAAATATGACAACTTTAATGTGTATAAGTAAACTATGATGCAGCACTAAGTAAGTCAGTGTCCTAAAACACTGGAACAGATTCATAAAACATTGAGGAAGGAGTGCATAATAACTGTTTAATACTGTGCTTCAATATCTTCAGAAACAGATTGCATAATGATTTACTGCTAATGGCTGATTAATCAGGAATTAGATTGCCTTATTTAAATACCATATATCGCAAATTCACTTAGTTAGAATTGTAGAATGGATTCACTGTCTACGAGAAGTAACATCTAATAACCTAGTAAAAATTGGTCAATATGCTTGGGAAATGGTACAATGTTATGAAATAACCACCAGCATTTCCAGGTTGTCACTGCCTCAGAATTGCCAGTGGTTTCTGCCTAAATAATACAGTGAAATAGCTATTAAGGGTCCTTATTCAGGTAAACTTTGGTATCTCCTTTCTTTCCTTGAATAAGATGAAAAAAAAGCAGTTAGTTCTTTTTCAGCATTTGTTTTTGGCATGCCTGAGAGTGTTATCTTTGTCATACAGATGGAGAATTTAAGGTGTGTAGAAACAAAATGATTTAGCATCACACAGTGGTTAATGGCAGAATTAGGAACAATTGCCAGGTGCCAATATGTCCCAAGCTAGTGTTCAACCCAGTACACTGTGTTTCATCTGTTACCAAGCTCCTTTTTTGAAGTCCAAATAAATGGCTTCAGAGGGATTGAAGATGAGAACAGGAATCTTTCCCGTAACTCTCCTGAATGAAGACTTTGTAGTCCCTCTGTTTCTACAGTGGTAAATGAGATCCTGTGCATGCCATGAAAAAGCAGGATAAATATGGTAGTGGTGGATCTCTTTGTACTGAGGCAATTACAATACTTACACCTGAATCTTAATGTTGTGGAGATGACCTTTTTCTCTTTTGATTCAGCCTGTCAGTAGCCTTGTCGTGACTTGTAATTCCCCAGATGAGTGCATTACTTGCAGTCACAAGGCAGGAAGGTGTTGGTGTTCAAATGAATCATACGAAAACCAACACTACCACCAAAATAGCTTGGAGAGCTGCCTATTCAACTCAGCCTTTCACTTCAGGAAGAATTGCTACAAAAGAAGTTTTCCCCTGTGGAAGTTTCAATTCCAAATGGGAACGTAGGAAATTTCACTTCAGGTAAAACTGTCAAAAGCATCTAAGGTACGGTTTCAGGAGCCAAGTGACAAGGCAAATGGGCCTGTGACTGCACATGAACTGAGTAACTTCAAGCTAATGTCTGCAGTTCTTTACTACTTTGTTATCAAAGAGGTGTCTGATCTGTATATGTTCCTTGGGAGATCAGGGTGCTTTCATGCATTGGTCTATGTACAGAATTCCATCCCACCTTCAGTATGACTTGGGCTCAAAAATGCATGCATCATGTTTGAAACTGTGTCTTGAATGTCTAAGTTCACCGCAAAATGTCCAGGATCTATTTATCTGGGAGGGAAACAACATACAGAAGAGAATTCCTAATGTGGCTCATACAAGTCCCATGAGTATCTTATTTCTTTCTTTCACAAGGGGTGATTGTTTCAGCAAAGCAGAGCTTAGCAAGACATTATGTCTAAAACTGAAATGAGAAATATAAGTAAGAAGCAGCAGGAGAAGGGGTAAGGATCTGTGACTATGTGGCAGTAAGATCAGGTTTAAAATAGAGAGTAAAGAAATCTAGGAAAGGTGACCCCGTGAAACACCTTGCTAAAGTATATATATGCTGCAGCTGGGTTATGGGATCTTAGCTTCTCAGGTAGATTTAACCAAGCTAACATAGATATTGATGACGATGAAAAGATAAAATCATGAGTTTCATCATAGATAGAGCATCAAAATACCAAGGAACACCAGCTTATATTCACAGCCTATTCCAAAGCCTGCGCTGTTACCTGGGCACTCAGTCCCCTTCACTTTCCCCCCGTCACAGAGTAGATGGATGGGAAAATTCTTTGTAAATACAGATGACAAGATGCTCTCATCTTTTGGTTCTTTATTCTCCAGCTTGCAAACTCCTTGTCTTCTATAACCCAAATGAATATGAATACAAACAGATATTGTCATACATAATAGCTGTAATCTGGGTGAACGATAGAATAATAATAATAATTTCCTTCATATTGGGAAAAGAAAAACATCAACAGGTGAGTAAGTCCTGCTAATGTGCAAGAATGGAATCAGTTGGAACAAACAGAACAGTAGCATTTAACACTCTCCACAAGTGTCAGTGATGATGCAGTCATGATTTTGTTAACAAAAATGTTAATTTTTTTCCATCTTTTCCCTACAAACTCTACTTCCTGTTGCACCTGCCTCTTGATGTTATAATTTTGGCATCTGGAGTTTACACAGCTATCTGATTCATGTTTTTTTAATATTTATAGTCCTTTTTGCTGCACTAACATGGGCATATTATGATTATGATTCAGCATGATCAAAATCAATTTGGAGAATTTGTATAGCTTGCAAATTCCAGTTTGAATTTATGAGCCAGTGCTCTTATCCTTTTCTTTATTAAAGATGGATAAGAAGAAGTTTTCCTGCCTCTGAGGATTTTTCAAGTTTTCCAATATTTTCTTGTTTGCTTCAGGAAGAAGTTTTTAATAGTTTTCCATTAAAAAACTGTGAATGGAAACAATTTTACATCTCTCAGCTGAAAACGAGATTCAAATCCCTTGTTTAGAACAGGGACTTGTATTTGACTGTTTCACATATTTTTCTCCTTTTTCTTTCCTTTACTTTAAAAAATATATATACTTTCCAATCAAAAAAAACTAATTTAGTTTCAATGGGTAGACCAAATTTTTTTTTTCACCAAAAAGTTCCTAGCCAGTTGCACAACCAATTTCTAACATTGTCTTTTATGGTCTTGTCTTTGGAGAGAGCAAGGAAATGGTCTGGGGTATAGTAGGCATGCGCTGGGTACTGAGCAGCCAATCCAAACCTACTGGATGGAAATTGAATGGAACTATCTGGAAATACAGTATATTTCCAAATGAAGATCAAGAATGTTCACAAGTATGTAAGGAACAAGAGCATGTGCTAAATCACCTAGACAGCATTCTGATCAACTGACGAGCCTGATCATTTAAAAGATAAGAACAAATCTCAGTTGGCTTTCTATGGCATGAAATTCTTTTTGCCAGACAGTACTGGTTGCTGGTTGCAAGAGAAATAAGACTGCAAACACTCAAGATACATACATTTGGAGAAAAAAAAAACCCAAGTACAGGGAAGAGACCTGGACATCCAACCCAATCCCAAAGAAGAACTTTGAGTGGTGAAAATGGAGAGGCAAGAAATGATATAAATCGTATGAGGACAGGATGAGAGAGTTGGGGTTGTTCAGTCTGGAGAAGAGAAGGCTCTGGGGAGACCTTATAGAAGCCTTCCAGTACCTAAAGGGGGAAAAGATGGACACACAGGAAAGTGTGTTATCATGGGAAAGATGAAGAGGGACTCTTTACCAGGGAGTATAGTGATAGGATGTGGGGTAACAGTTTTAAACTGAAAGAGAGGAGATTTAGATTCAATATTAGGAAGAAATAGAATCATAGAATCATAGAATGGTTAGAGTTGGAAGGGGCCTTAAAGATCACATAGTTCCAACCCCCTGCCATGGGCAGGGACACCTCCCACTGAAGCAGGTTGCTCAAAGCCCCATCCAGCCTGGCCTTGAACACTTCCAGGGATGGGGCATCCACAGCTTCCCTGGGCAACCTGTTCCAGTGTCTCACCACCCTCACAGGAAAGAATTTCTTTCTGGTATCTAATCTAAATCTCTTCTCTTCCAATTTAAAACTGTTGCCCCTTGTCCTGTCACTGCTCTTCCTGGCAAAGAGTCTCTCTCTGGCTCTCCTGAAGGCTCCCTTCAGATACTGAAAGGCCGTTATAAGGTCTCCCTGGAGCCTTCTCTTCTTGAGGCTGAACAACCCCAGCTCTCTCAGCCTGTCTTCATAGGGGAGGTGCTCCATCCCTCTGATCATCCTCGTGAACTGTTACAAGACAGCAACCAAGTAAAACTATAGGAATGTATCCCATAGCTGTAACAGCTGTGTTTATTCCTTGGCTCGGGGACAAGCTTGTTTTGAACAGGTGAATTTTTCTCTCTGTTATTCAAGAGAAGACAAGGCACTGGGTGAGACTGCAGCCTCGGAGCTGTGGCATGAGAGCACTAGTGACACTGGCCAGTGTTAATTGCAGAAGTTGCTGCTCCCTCAATTTCCCTACAAAGTAGTTTTGTACTGTATTATTAAAATTCTGTTTTAATTAGGATGAAAGTCAAGAGTGTAGGAAAAGATATTTACTAGTATTCCTAAAAGTAGAATTTAGAACACACGAATTTTGACTACCCAGTTATCAGAGACATAAAGCATCCCAAACACAATATTGCCTCGTGTATTGTTCTTGCATTTCCCACTTGCATCCTATGCAATGTAGCATTATCTCTGTGTTTGGAAATTTATAGTTCTGTCCTTGAGCAGCCACTACTTGTTCTCAGGATGGCATTGTATGTTGCTTAATATACAGTTTTAAACATAACTGTATTTACTACTGATAAATTGCATAGATTTTTTAAACCTGTTATGACTGATTGTCAAAGGTCAAGTTTAAGACTTCTCACTTTCACAACTGGAAATCCAGATTTTCTGATTTAAATCTCAAAACCTGTCAAAAGAGCACCTCAGCTCTCCTCAGTTGCAAGATATGGTTTTGAAGAAGTATTCTCACTTTCAACAAAACACTTCATAACTGTGTGGAATTGAGTGCTAATTTTAATCTATGTGAAAAAAAAATCTTATTCTGTTGAAAGGGCTTGGAAAGGTCATGGAGAATGGAGGACACACACACAGACGGAACTTCCCAGAACTGTTGTCTCCAAACTGGAGGTCTACTGCATTTATTTTCCCCTTATAATTGGAACCAATTCCTCCTTCACTTTAAGTTAAAATTAATTTTAATATTAAACCCTGAAAATTATTTTTAACATTAAAACCTGAAAATTACTTTTAACATTAATCCCAGGAGGAACATGAAGTAGATTCTTATTTTCAAGTCTGTCTTTGCAGCCCAGAGGACTAGAAGCTTTCTTCAGTGAGAACTCTCATGCCAGTGACATGATCCCAAGAGATGATGACTGAAGAAGATGAGCAGATCCTTTAAGACTCAAGTTTCTGAATAGCAATTTTCAACATGCAACACTTTGCTCAGAGACAAATAACAGCAGTCTTGTGGTTCAGACAGCAGTACCATGGGAGTTTTATCCAAGAATTTACTTAATAAATCAGCTAAGCCACAACAATTTATTGTCTCCAGAGAAAAGAAACTTCTGAAGCAAACTGTTGCCTGAAAATCCTCTCTAGAATGCTATTGTGATCTTGGCAATTACAAAGATCCTCAGTCAGGCAAAGATCATCTATTTAGCTCTACTGACGCCACCACATTGAACAAGATTGCCTACAAAGACCTTAAAAAAACCTGCAGGATTTCAGGCATGACTAGGTATAAAATGTCATGCTATAGAAGCCCACTAGGTCCTCTGGAATCTTTGGCTTTATAACATGATTGGATTTATAAAGAATGATTCTGAAAGCATCCATTTAATATTCATGATATCACAGAATGTAATGTTGCAAGCACAAATAAATTAATTCATTAATTAATTCATACAATGATAATTTTCATAGAATCATAGAATGGATAGAGTTGGAATTGACCTTAAAGATCATTGAGTTCCAACGCCCCTGCCATGGGCAGGGACACCTCCCACTACAGCAGGTTGCTCAAAGCCCCATCCAGCCTGGCCTTGAACCCCTCCAGGGATGGGGCATCCACAGCTTCCCTGGGCAACCTGTTCCAGTGTCTCACCACCCTCACAGGAAAGAATCTCTTTCTGGTATCTAATCTAAATCTCCCCTCTTCCAATTTAAAACCATTGCCCCTTGTCCTGTCACTGCTCTTCCTGGCAAAGGGTCCCTCTCCGGCTCTCCTGTAGGCTCCCTTCAGATATTGGTAGGCTGCTATAAGGTCTCCCTGGAGCCTTCTCTTCTCCAGGCTGAACAACCCCAGCTCTCTCAGCCTGTCCTCATAGGAGAGGTGCTCCATCCCTCTGATCATCCTCGTGGCCCTCCGCTGCACCCGTTCCAACAGGTCCATGTCCTTCCTGTGTTGAGGACTCCAAAGCTGGACACAGTACTCCAGGTGGGATCTCACGACTGCAGAGTAGAGGGACAGAATCACCTCCCATGACCTGCTGGCCACGCTTCTCTTGACGCAGCCCAGGACATGGTTGGCTCTCTGGGCTGCCAGCACGTACAGCTGGCTCATGTTGAGCTTCTCATCCATAAGCACCCCCAAGTCCTTCTCCTCAGGGCTGCTTTCTAGCCTTTCTCCCCCCAACCTGTACTTGTGCCTGGGGTTGCCACGTCCCAGGTGCAGGACCCTGCATTTGGCTTGGTTGAACTTCATGCAATTTGCATGAGCCCACCTCTCCAGCCTGTCCAGATCCCTCTGGATGGCATCCCTTCCCTCCAGTGTGTCAACTGTGCCACCGAGCTTGGTGTTGTCAGCAAACTTGCTGAGGGTGGACTCTATCCCACTGTCCATGTCACCGACAAAGATGTTAAATAGCACTGGTCCCAGTACCGACCCCTGAGGAACACCACTCGTTACTGGCCGCCACTTGGACATTGAGCCGTTGACTGCAACGCTTTAGGTGCGACCATCCAGCCAGTTTCTTATCCACCGAGTGGTCCATCCATTGAATCCATGAGTTTCCAATTTTGAGACCAGGATGTCGTGCGGGACAGTGTCAAATGCTTTGCATAAGTCCAGGAAGAT
>JAHREE010000094.1:1293504-1317713 GCA_033628505.1 Tringa tobata
GCAATAAGGTCTCCCCTCAGCCTCCTCTTCTCCAGGCTGAATAACCCCAGCTCCCTCAGCCTCTCCTCATAAGACTTGTGCTCCAGACCCCTCACCGTCTTTGTTGCTCTTCTCTGGACCTGCTCCAGAACCATTGAATTGGATGAACTTAAGTTTTTTGAGAGAAAATTGTGAGAGAATTAGGAGGGATATTTTACGTGCTAATCATCTGCACAGAATTAGCGAACAAAGGCAGGAAGAACATGATATATAGACCCTAATAGCTTTATCTTTGGACAAAATTCCTTTTGTTACAAATCTTAAATTAAAATTTGAGCTAAGCAATTAGAATGTAATCCTTCATTTTCATTAAAAGCTTCGCTTAAGTGATTCACTTCAGTATTAAATCTGATTATTTTAAAAATAATTGTAGTGATAGATTCCATAAGCATCCCAAAAGATCTTGTAGAATTTCAGTTCCCGTTTCCCCATTTTTTCAGCTGTTTGACACGTGGATAAAGTCGTATTGTTAGTGGTGGTGTACCTTTGCTTCAAAATAGTCTTAATGCTGGTCCAGGGAGTGCTTCTAGGTGAACAAAAATTGTAAGTAAAACTTCCTCCCATGCCCTTGTTCTGAGATGTCAATCTTCTAGATTTGGCAAAACAGAACAATTTCATTTTTCCAATAGAGAATATATATGAACACTGTGCTCCCACTTTCTAAAGTCCTGTGTAAAAGTGCAAGTTACTGTTTTCATATGCATTTTCACATTTTAAAAAGTTACAAAAATTTTTTTTTAATCAATTAAGCCTTGACAACATTGTTCTCATAAATATTCACCATCTGCTTTTTGGTCCAAAGTCTTTCAATATGACCGAAATAAGAATGTTTAACGTTGGCTTGTTGAAGCCACCCTAAATCATACGTGAGTCAATTCAGTATTAACTGCCTTTGTTTTCCCTCCGTGGCCGACTGTAGAGAGGACAGTTTCAGCTCTCTGCTGAACTCTCCTTCCCGCAGTGCATGATGATGTGACTCCCTCAGCAGGCAGCAGCATTCAGAGTGTCTCTGCGTGTTTGTGTTCGGCCGATGGCATTCTCTCAGGAGAGCAACCCAGGCGTGGCAATTGTGACCGAAACTGAAATTCTGTCTCTCTTCATTAGGAAAATGCAGTTAATTGTTCTGTGGAGCTCATGCAAAGTGGTACATTTCAGATGAGTTACAAAGCGATCAAATGAATGCTGTCTTCTCTTGCTGGACCTGTTGTTCACCAACGCAAGTGAGCTCATCGGTGACATCAAGATTGGAGGCAGCCTGGGCTGCAGTGATCATGCACTGGTGGAGTTTGCAGCCCTGAGGGATATGGGTCAGGCAAAGAGTGAAGTCTGGAATCTGAATTTTAGGAAAGCAGGATTCCAGCTCTCCAAAGAGTTAGTCACTAGTACTCCCTGGGAAAGTGCCTTTAGGGACAAGGGAGCAGAGCAGAACTGGCAGATCTTTAAGGACACTTTCTGGTGAGCACAAGAGCTCTCGATCCCCAAGTGTAAGAAATCGGGAAAGGAGGGCAAGAGACAGGTGTGGCTGAGTCAAGACCTGCTGGTCAAACTAAAGGACAAGAAGGAAATAATTGCACAGGCAGTGGAAGCAGGGATGGGTATTTTGTGATGAGTATAAGGATGCTGCCTGGTTGTTTAGGGTTGGGGTCAGAAGGACCAACATGCAGCTGGAGCTGAACTTGGCAAGGGATGCAAAGAAGAATAAGAAGGATTTCCACAGGTATGTCAGCCGGAAAAGGAAGCTCAAAGGAAGTGTACCCCCCACTGATGAGCAAGGCTGGCAAACTGGTAACAACAGACGAGGAGAAGGCTGAGGTACTCAACTTTTTTGCCTCATTTTTCACTGGCAACCTCTCTTCCCACACCTCTCTAGTGGATGGGCCACAAGGCAGGGACTGTGGGAGCAAAGTCCCTTCCACCGTGCAAGAAGATGAGATTCACGACCACCTCAGGAACCTGAACATACAGAAGTCTATGGGACCTGATGAGATGTATCCCAGAGTCCTGAGGGAATTGGCTGATGTAGTTTCCAAGCCACTCTCTATGTTAGTTGAAAATTCAAGGCAGCTGGGTGAAATTCCCAGTGACTGGAAAAAGGGAAACATTGCACCCATGTTTAAAAAGGGTGGAAAGGAGTACCCTGGGAACTACCAACCTGTCAGCCTCACCTCTGTGCCTGGGAAGATATGGAACAGATCCTCTGTGAAGCTATGCTAAGGCACATAGAGGATGAAGAGGTGATTCGAGACAGCCAGCGTGGCTTCACCAAAGGCAAGTCCTGCCTGACCAACCTCATGGCCTTCTATGATGGAATGACTACATTAGTGGATGAGGGAAGAGCTATAGACTGGACTTGTGTAAGGCCTTTGGCATGGTCCCCCACAGCATCCTTGTCTCTAAATAGGAGAGGTATAGATTTGATGGGTGGAGCATTTGATGGATGAGGAGTTGGTTGGATGGTCACATCCAGAGGGTAGTGGTCAGTAGCTCGATGTCCAGATGGAGGCTGGTGTCAAGTGGTGTCCTTCAAGGGTCCATATTGGGATGAGTACTGTTTAATATCTTCATCAATGACATTGTGATCATTGTGACAATGATCGAGCGCATCCTCAGGAGATTTGCAAAGGACACCACACTAAGCGGTTGACACACCTGAGGCACAGGATGCCATCCAGAGGGACACGGACAGACTCGAGACATGGCCCCGTGTGAACTTTATGAAGCTCAATAAGGCCAAGTGCAGGGTCCTGTAGCTGGGTTGGGGCAACTCCCAGTATCAATACAGGCTGGGGAATGAAGGGGTTGAGAGCAGCCCTGAGGAGAAGGACTTGGGGGTAGTGGTGGATGAAAAGCTGGAAGTAAGCTGACAGTGTGTGCTCACAGCCCAGAAAGCCAACTGTATCCTGGGCTGCATCAAAAGAAGTATGGCCAGCAGGTCAAGGGAGGTGATTCTGCCCCTCTACTAAGCTCTGATGAGAAGCCACCCTAAGGTTCCTTAAGGGACCTTAAAGATCATTGAGTTCCAACCCTCCTGCCAAGGGCAGGGACACCTCCCACTAGACCAGGGTTCTCAAAGTCCCATGAACTTGAACACCTCCAGGGATGGGGCATCCACAACTTTTCTGTGCAATGTGTTCCAGTGTCTCACCACCCTCACAGTAAAGAATTTCTTCCTAATACCTAATCTGAATCTCCCCTCTTTCAGTTTAAAACCATTACCCCTTGTCCTATCACTACACTCCCTGATAAAGGGTCCCTCCCCATCTTTCCTGAACCCTTTAGATATTGCAAGGCCACTCTAAGGTGTCCCTGGAGCCTTCTCTTCTCCAGGCTGAGCAACCCCAACTCTCTCAGCCTGTCCTCATAGAAGTGTTCCATTCCTCTGATCATTTTTGTGGCCCTCCTCTGGACTTGCTCCCACAGGTTCATGTACTTTTATGTTGGGGGCTCCAGAGCTGGATGCAGTACTCTAGGTGGGATCCCACCAAAGCAGAGTAGAGGGGCAGAATCACCTCCCTCGCCCTGCTGGCCACGCTGCTTTTGATGGAGCCCAGGCTGTTGATGTTAGTGTTAAGTGATAAAGGGCAATGTTTATATGTAATTAAAGTTTTAATTAAATGATAGTTCTTCTCTCTAGTATGTTGCAAAACCAGTATAGTTTGATAGTAAGACGTACTCAATAAGAAGTGTTTTTGGTTGGTATTTACCATTGCAGCACAATGTCAGTGCTACAAATCTTTGTTCATGTGTCTGTTTGAATATATGCTGCTCAGGAAGATTTCTCATTTCTTCATTTCACCATAGTGAATTGTTTAGTGGTAAGGTGTTTTTCTGGGGTGTCAAAGACCGAGTTGCAAGACCTGTTTCATCTGGGGCAAAACAGAAATCTCAGTCCACAGTTGCAGCCTCCCAGAAATATGTCAGCAAGTCGAAATTGTTCTTCTGTCTGTTCCTCATGTTTCTTCTTGAAGATAAAGGTCTCGAGGTTTTCTCAGTGTGTTTTGAAACTTTATTTCACTGTGAAAGTGAACCTCTTGATTTCCATTTAGATCTGATGAAAGTCTTTGTCAAGTGGTTGTAAAAGCCTCCCTGTGTTATTCTATTATTATCATCACCGAACTGGACAGCTACAACATCTTAAGATCCTGTCAAATATACTACCTCAGGGATTTCTTCTGTTCTGTGGGATCGAAGGCGATTCAGTGTTCAGTGGATGCCAGGATGTTTACTCTCTTTTGAGGGGTGGAGGGGGCAGAAGGTTTTTTAAATTTTACAAATGTCACAGGAAAATATTTTGCAATCATGAAGTAACAGTAACTGTTGAAGGTCTCATTTTATGTCTTTCATCTATCAAATCCGGTCTGTGTTTTATGTTGTGCCAGTCATTGGAATTGCTGCTACATCTCAGGTCTGAGAAAGGCAAATGAACTTTTCCTGCTGGAATTGCATCTGTGACTTGGCACTAATTCTGTTTTCACTAAAAGTGTCCCTGAGGTCCCTGAGGTCAGGATAGCAAGTACTTCATTTGTGCATAGCAGGGAACAATAAACATCATCATTGTTTCTTTATTCTTATAAAGTAATTACTTTGTAGTAATAGTAATTACAGTTATTAGAAGTAAATCAAACTAATTACTTTTTTTACATAGTTTTCCTTTTTGTGTAAGCACACGTTGAAATGCTGAGTACTTCTGCAGTGACTCTTCTTTATCCTGAAGTTACATTGTGCTGATTTTTAGTGGAATTCTTTTTTTTTTTTTTTGCTATAGAATGCATGTTTCTTCAACCTACTTTGCAGAGAGAGTGAGTAACATCAACAGAAATAACTGTGTACTCCCTGTTTTCCTGGAATTCAGTTTCATGCCTTTTATGTGTTTTTAGTTTTCTTTTGGGTAACACCACTCTGCTGTTCTTTCTGCTGAATACTGCTTTGTTTTTTAAGCACATTTAAGGTAAATTTCATCATGTTGCCTTGCTTCTTTTTCCATTTACCTAGCTATACATAAGACTTATATAATGAAAATTACTTCTTCCTAACATAGATGCAGGAAGAGTGTAGATAGGCACATTTAATTCTTTTCCTATAAGCAGAGGAGGAGAAAGAAAAGAAAAAAAAGTGTCCCGTACTGGAACTAGATTTATTGTGGAAATCTTTATTTTATCCATGAAAGAGAAATTGATTTAGATTTATTGTTTTCTCTGAACTTGTGAAAAAAAATAGACTTGCAAGTTAGTGTCATTGGTTAAGTTACAAATGAAACTTTTATGGGAAATTTTGATTTTGTAGAACTACTTGGTAAGACCAGCACTCAGATTAGCTGATGGACACATTTCATTGTGTCACAGACCATAATGAATGAACAAATGGATAAACATGTTAAGGTCCTTAATCAGTCAGATGTGACTCCTAGAATAATCATACACACCACCTTTTTTTGAATTCTGTTTGATGTATTATTGCATATCTGTTTTATGGGAAACGCAGTCATCTCTAGGCTAATTGCTGTCATTAGTACAGTTACATCCTCTTATGTTTTACCAAGTGTGGACAACTTACCTGTTCTTTCTCAGGTGCTGAGCAGAATGAGTATGTGCTGCTTCTGCAGAAAGGTCTGTCGTCGAACCCCAGTCACTCATTTAATTTCAACAGGTTCTCCTATTGCTATTTCCTTTTCAGGCATTTAAGACTTCTGTGCTTTTTCCCTTACTCTAGGGAAAATTAATCCTGAGGTTATTAGTTGTTATTTTCTTAATCACTTGTTTACATATCTTTCATTTCATCTCAGTTTGTTTTTATCCACATCCACTCATAACTTACCATATTAGTCCAGTTCTTCTGGAATCACATGAGACCTTTGTTTTCAGCATGGAGAATTCATGATATTAAAGTCTCTATTTTAATCCCATCCTTATTTTATTAGCAATTTTCTTCTCTTCAGAGCCCTCACTCATGACAGGTCAAGATCAGTGAGAGATACAAAGGAGGATATCAGGAAAGATACTATATTTTTAAGAAAAAAATAGGATCTGAATAATATTTCAGCACGAAGAATCCTGAATTTAGGGACTATACTTAGAAATTGATGCTAACTGATAAGGTTTTAGGATTGTTATATTTCGTATCTGCAGTTCTCTGGCAAAATCAGGCACACTTATTGTCAATGGTAGTGATGAGTGGGTTAGATTGGTTTCAGCTAAATTTGATGTTAATAGTCTTATTTTCAAGAAATAAATAGGGACTGAATAGATCTCTTGAGGGTAAAAGAATTACTCAGGTTTTGGTTCCAATCCAGAAGCTGACAAATATGATTAAAGCCTCGTTTACTCCTGTGCTGGAGCGTTAGTTCAGGGCTGGCTGCAGGGCGTCCTGATCTGTCGCATCCCCGTTGCAGGTTCGCTGGTTTGTGTAGGTTTTATGGGCAAACCACACAGGTGTGTTTCCTCTCGTTCAATTCATCATATTTCTATTAGTTCAACTCTATTCTATCTTTAGCTGCGTGGCGTGTGGAAATATTTGGGTGATTTTAGTTGCTACATTGTTTCCTGTCTAGAATTTGTACTTTGCAACTTGATGGTTTGGTTTTTTTTTGCTGTCAACTCTGTGCCATAGAGGATAAGAGTTTTTCTACCAAGGATCTTAATTTTTGTGCATGCTTTTCTTAAAAGATTCCCAGTGGTCTCAGTTTAGGACAAGCAATAAAAAGGTGTGAATAGCTAAAATTAAGAAAGTTTTACAAAAACAGAATGGTAGTGGCTTATTTAAACTTCTTACCTTTGGCAGCATTTCTCTGACCAAGTACCACAGGAGGCAGCTAGCTGAAATGCCGTCATGTTAAGGCATTTAATATTAATTTTATCATCCTTTTTATAGTCCTCTCCAGCTCTTCTGTTGGAGATTACTTTTTGCTTTCTCTGACCTTTTTGCTGATACTGTACCCTGTTGCCTGGACCTACAATTCCATCTAATAAACTGTGCTAAAGGTAATGGTGAAAAATGGGTCTGTCCCATGCCTCTAGAACAGGGAAAAAGAAGAAAAGGCAACCTTGTGAATTCAGTCTGAATTCTGTGCCAATGTTTCACCCTGTGCTTGAATGTCCCCATGTCTTTCTTGGATTGCTGTATTACAACTGGATTTACATACATTCAGCGACTGGGGTGAGCTCATTAAACTGTACTGTGTGATACATATGTGTTTGTTTTCCCTCCTTTTCTAAGCATATATGCAATATAGGCATCCACTCATACGTGTTCCCTTTTTGACCCTTTTTGAAAATAGATGGCATTACATGGAATTAAAGGAAATTACTCCTTGTCATTAAATAATCAAGGCAGTGAGAGCTCAGCAGAGCTTGTGGCAGCACTGGCACAGTTTTGCGTTATCCTGTCAGTGTAGCATCACCTTTCTCCTCATCTGCTGAAGAATTCTGTGAGGAGATGGGGGCTGGACCTTACGTGGGTATGAATTGTGTGAAGGCAGGCAGGAGCTTTTCTTCTCTCTCGCCATCACAGGGAACCCCCCCAAGGGGAATTGCAGCTTCTGAGCTCCAATTCAGAAAGCACGATTGTTAATGGTTTTAATGGAACTAAAGTGTGCTCTTAAGTGAAAACCAGAGAGCTTCTTTTATGAACTTAGACTTTAGCTACAGAAGAGGAAGCGGAAGGAATCCATTCTGATATTTAACTACTCTTTTGCTCCTACAAAAAAAAAAAAAAAAATTCTATTTTCATGAATGGTATTTTCATTGTCCAGAAATTCAAGAAAAAAGATAATTTAAATTATATTAAAAGAATGGGTTTGGTTTTCCTAGTGTGTATTTTGCATCACATTCTTGAACATGATTCTGGCATTCTGTGCTTTTAAATCATTTAAACTATGCTGATATTTACTTTTCTTTTGAGATTTGTTACATTGGGGAACAATAAATTACGTTTTTTGTTATATTTGTTTGATATTAATCAGTCATTTAATCCAGTTGATAGTAATATGACTAGTATGAGGCAAAAAAAGTTAAGTTCTGGTATTTAACATTTGTGAACAGTGTTTGTATGATACGTTAGAAAGATGGGTAGGCAAAGAGGTATTATAATTACATTGAAGTAACCTGTTTCTGTATGTGGATTTTATAAAGCATGTTATAAGCTTTAAAGCACTTGTCAGTTTTGCAACTTTAGAAGGGAGTAAAAACACAAGTTACTTTGCATAAATAGAGACTGAGAGATGATATGGCATAATGGAGTGATGAGACTTCATCTGCTAAGAGGTTCTATTGACTGTAAGATATTAGGATGAGAATGCATTTAACACAGATGCTTTCTTTTTGCTACCTGAGACGACTTAAACATGTCAGCACTGAGTAGTGGTGTTAACTGACAGCAGAGTTGATGGAGAGAATCACAGTGTTTCATGCCTAGTTGAAGAACAAGAATTTCTAAATAGGGACTGCTGACTGCAGGAAAAAATTAATTTAGAAGAGCAAATGAGTACTTAAGCACTAAACCCCAAACCTAATATGTCTGAGGAAGTGTTTAAAACCGTAGAATGTATCTTGGCTGTAGTCAAGTTGTTGAAGTATCTACTGCCAGAACTTCAGCCGTTCTTACAGAAGACAGTGAAGACAGTAACATCAGTGCTGTAGTTTTATAGCTGTCCTGAAGTAACCCTGAAATTTGTGTTTTATGTTACAGAGAAGTAAGTTTCAGTCAATGTAACCATCTGGCATTTCTTCGGTTTATTTATTGCAGGTGAACTGGATTTGAGCAAGTATTGCTTTACTCATATAAGACTTTCTTTTCTGGTTGTAAAACATGTGCTGTGTTTTCTGTGCTGCTCCAGATATTTACCAGTTGTCTTGTGTAGGCTGAAAGTCAGAGTAGATTCATGGTTTCCTGGATCTTTCATTCTTACATTAAACTGCCGTGTGTATATGGATGTGTGTGTGCACACGCACGTTGTGGGAGGTGCTTTGTTTTGATTTGAGAAGCTTAACAATTTGCATTTTAGCAATTAAGTATGACTGGTTGGTCTATAATTTGCAAAACTGAAATAAAAATAAATTTATTGTGATTCACTTTCTTTAATGACAATTCAGACATCTTCATCTTTACAGTTTCTATCAATTTACAGAAACAATTCCTTAAGATAGTGGTACAGGTGATGTTATGAATGCAATTAAGTGAGACAGATAAATACTATGGTGATAATGGGGAATTTATGCATTTCAGCACAACTGGGGGAAATACCAAAGATTTTCTTGCAGCTTGCACCATTAGGAGGTCACCCTTATTTGTGACATTTATTGGGAGAAGGGAGTAGTGTTTGGACAAATTTTATATGGATGGACAACATTAAAAAACATTTTATTTCAAAACAAAGTTATTGTGAACTTTGAAAAGCCATTTTAAAGCCCCCTAAATAGTATGTTTATTTTAAAATGATAAAGATTAGTCTTGCTGATTATGGATGTTTTGTAGCATCACTTTTAGAATGAGGAACATATTGTATCGGAGTTATCTACTGTGAAAATAAATGCCTTTGAAATTTGTATCTGACATCATTGGAATTATGAGATTTCCAATTTTGAGAGTTACAGATGAATTTGCTGAAGTGAGCCTCAAGGTTCAATACCATTGCCTGTGTGTGATCATGGCAGTGCTTTTTATATGCATGCTGTCAAAATTTATACTGAATCTGAAATTTATGCGTACTGATATGTCAGCAATTCAGTATTCAGCTATATTTTTCCATTTACAAGTGTAGTGGCTTCAAGGACAGTTAATGGTGGCCTTCAAGTGTGAACAACACTAAAACGTTCTCTATTTTGAAGTTACATCTCAAGATGTATAGTACACTTACAAGCTGTGAGCTTTTATTAAGGATTTCTATGCTGTGAGTTGATCTACTTTTGATTTTAGGGGTTTTCTGAGATTTTCGTTTTTTGATTTTGGGGGTTTTGATTTTTGGGGGTTTTCTGAGATGTCATTATATTTTTTTCTACAACAGTTGAATGTTTTGAACTGGGGCCAAATTGATAGTCTTGACATCCTTAAGCTAGGGCAAGTTTAGTAAGGCAGATATTATCTATGCTTGCTTTATTGTAAAATCTACAATTCAGTATGACCAAAATTCTTTGTTAGAGCCTGAAGGCATCATCTCACTTGACACACTAATTAGAAATGGAACAGTTCATTATATGCCGTGTGGAAGTATCTTTCCACATTTGGCATTTGTTTAAAGTTTACAATATTTATTGCACGTTGCACCGAAACTGGGACAACTTTCAATTAAAATAGGTCCTACTTCTCATTCACAGGGCTGATCCTGGTCCTTCTCCTTGTGTTGGAAAGAACCAGACCTAACATGTAGCTCTACTCAGTGTAATACTTGGAGAAAAGATTTGTTCAGTTGCCCAGTTAAGATGTCAGGTACAGCATTTCTAATTGAGCTTCTTGAAAAGCATCAAAAATACAACTGATATTTCAGGGACTTTGGGTTTGGAAGAAGCAGAGACCCCACAGACTTCTGATGTCGGTGGCCTTATCAGCCAGTGGCTGGGAGAGAAGCCTGAGAGTGGAGTCAAGGTGTGAATGTAATGCTCAGGGTGGGAAAACTGACAAATCTGAAAGAGTTGTCAAATAACTTGACTACAAACAAAGGTGAAAGACAGTGAAGTGTATTTTGCAATGTTAATTATATCACTTGGTGAACTACTCAAAGATGCTGAAGTACTACACTGAGGAGTCCCAAAAACTTCTTAGAAGAGTGACACACATTCAGACTAAAAATATCAGACAGTTATAGTGGTTTAAGTGGTAACACAGTAATAATTAGCAGAGGTCAACTGTTACAAAACCAGTCATGGATGTCTTCAAAGATTAGTTCACTGATTTGAACTTTCGTCATCACTGGACATAACTTTTGTCGTCATCTTCCTTAAAAAAGCCAGCTTGCAGTGTGTGGTACATGATATACTTTATCATTGATGTAATTAATTAGACCACTGGAGTTATCCTAAGGTCCCTTCATAATCAAGAGAAAGAAATAGTCATTCTTAGTGCACAGTGTACATCAGCCTGAATGTGAAACTCTTAAGATGTCTAAAATAGTGCAAAATAGATGAGCTGTACCCCAGGGTTTTCTGGATCTGTTGGTTACAGTGTGTGCGGTCTAGCTCTTGTGCCCATTTCCACGTTGTACTTACCATATATATATTATTTTGATAACTGTAGAGAAATGCAGAGCACAACATATCTCAGTGGTGGTATAACACTCAAATGTATATATTACTTGTGTTCAAATTAATCTTTCAGGCAAATTAAATGGAATATTTGAACTTCTGTGAATTTATTCCCACTTCACAGTAGAAAGGCTGTGTAACGCATTTTCAGATGGGTATTGAAATATCAAAGGGTCATGTAGGACACCCAACTCAGGGAGCCCATTAAAATTAGAAGTTCTTTCATTTTAAAACAAGCTTGAACATCTTAACTATGTTCAACAAGTAGAACAAAACCTAGGAGAGGATTGGCTCTGCCATTTTTTACTTGATTGAGTCAGTTAAAGTGAGACATATTGACCAATGTCTATTCCAAACTAAACCTTTCGTAGCCTTTTTTTGGGTCTATATCATTGCATTTTGATTGTGAATCTTTGCTGACTAATTTAGTCTTTTGTCTTTTTTAATACTATTAATTGTGATAGGATCCCTTTATCTTTTTATCCCTTTATTATCTTTCTAAAATTAAAGGCCAGTGAAGACTGATGCTGGCAGTACATTAACTCCTTCAGGATTCTTAGACTCATCCGCTGTAGCTCTCCCTTGTGGTAGAGTAGTGGATCGAGACTTGTCTTGGTTCCTTGCTTTCTGTTAGGAATAATATCGGATTTCTCTTCAGGCACCTTCAATCTGCTTGAATTTCATTCCCCCCGCCCTGCTTTTTGCCTCTATATTCTCCATCTGTATTTGTATTCTTTCTTAGCAAGCTGTCTCTTCTTTTTTCAGTACTTTCCCCTCATGCATCCAGAAGGGCCCATGGTGTGGTCAAGATAATCTGTTAGTCTTTTTATCTTCCATGATAGAAAAACATATATTTGTTCCCATAATATTGGCTTTATTTTTAATCATCTCCTAATTCTCATTAACTCCTTTCCTTTTAAAGGTTTTTCCAAGATCTTACTTACTGTTTCTTGAAATATGTCCTGCTGAAATCCACTATTTTTGTTTTGCCATTATACTTCATTCTTGTGTTATAACCGTTTCCTTTTCCATTTATTGAGAAGGTTCTCATTTTCCTGGCTCAGGCAATTTGATCCGAAAAACATAAAATTAATTTCCTGTCGCTCTTCAACTGTTTTATAAACAAAAAGCTGAACAGATGATTGAAAAGAATTTATGAAATATAATCAATAAAAAATAAGCTACATTTCAGTCAGATAGAAGCACAGAAGAATAATTATAAGACTGTATCTTAAAATGAAATTTCATATTGGTAGAGTTGATTCAAAACATGTTATAAGAGGAATAAGGAAAATATAACAGTCATTTTTTCCAAGGCTAATGGAAGATTTCAGTTTCTAAAAGCAATCTTTCTTTTGCCATTTCAGTTTTTAATAGATCTGTCAAATAGGAGTGATATTTCCTGACTGGTGAACGGTAGATGTACTAACCCTGTTTTAAGAACAGTACACAAAATTTTTGGAAAAAAAAATTAAAGGAAAAAATAATTAGAAAAAATGAAATAAAATGCATTGCAGGCTAGTACAAGACTAATTGTATATGAATAGGAAGGGCAATAATTTACCGCAACTTAATAAAGCATTTGATATAATGTCATATACGAAATTGTTAAGTTGGAATAGATTGTTGTGATTGAAGAAGTTGGTCTAGTGGAAGGCAATAGAGTGTTGAGATCTGTTTGACAAATATTTAACTTTTACAGTTTTTCTAGATTTAGCTTCTTGGCTAGTCCAAGGGAACAGTTACTCCTTTCCTCTTTGAAGTGTTACCTGTCTGAAAACTTTTTTGGATAGTGAAAGTCTGCCTGGATTGAGCATACACAATCCAGTTCCTTCAATGTTTTCTCATGAGCTCTTTTCTTGACTTTTAATAATTTATTACCACACATTTGCCTATGAATATTGGGTCCGTATTCTATCATTTGCAAAAGAAGATGCCTCAAAGAAACAGTTCCTGTTTCTTATGTTTCTGTGCTTTGAAAATATACTTGCTTATTCATTTTCTTGGTGGAATGGGAGGCTACCTTTATAATGGTAACTGAAACAGCTTCTGGAAACATTCATGGGTGTTGGAATGCAGTTGTCTATGCTACTAAATTGTTCATAGAGTCGCCAAATCATAGAAGGTGTGGGATGAAAGGGACCTATGTAGGTCATTTAGACCAAACACCTGCTCAGAGAAGGTCCAACAGGATCATGTTGCTTATGACATTGTTCAGCTGAGTTTGAACCATTTCAGTCTCCAGAAATGGAGGTTCTAAAAAGTCTCTGGCCAGTCAGGGAAGAATTTTTTCTTCCCAAATCTAAATTTCCTGTGTTACAACTTCTGCCTACTGCATCTTGTCCTCTCAGTGTGCTCTTCTGAGATGACTCTGGCTTTGTTGTTCGTCCATGCTGGCCTTCTACCATGCATCTTTGACTTTTGGCACATCACAGAGGACTGTTCTTATACTTTTGAGGAGAGTGTTCTGAAGATCAACAAGTTCTCCTTTGCCCTCCTACAGGATGCTACCGAGCAGTTCTCTGAACAAGCTCATGTTTGCTCTCCTGAAGTCCAACACTGTTTGTCTTGCTGCCTTCTTTCAGGGCTTTGAACTGCACAACCTCCCAGTCTCTGCAGTCAAGGCTGTCTTTGACTTTCATATCTTTAACCAATTCTTTGTGTGTGAGTAACAAGTTGGAAAGTTCCCTGGCATGCCTTTTGCCTAAGCCATCTACAGTTTCCAAAACAATTCCCTTCACAGTTTGGGAATTAAGAGTGTTGCTGGAACTGTTTCCTGTTGTTGGTCTTCATGCAGCCACTGTGTTTTCAACAGTGAGAGGGTTTACTGGAACTCTGATCAGTTCTTGTAGTTGTGTGCTACTGGATGCCAACTGGCATTAGTGACTTGAAGCATTCATGGGCATTTTTGTTAATGTAGACATAGCTAAGGATTAGTCTCACAGGCCTCTGATGCAAACAGATGACTAAAATCATGAAATAGCTGTGCCAGCTTGTGCCAATGAAAAGAACACATTTCTTTGTTCTGCAAAAGCAGACTTTCTTTAGCTCTAAAAAGGGGAAAATACAGAAAAAATGATAGAGAAATTCAATTGTGTGCATGTATGTGTTCCCCCAAGCACTCAGCCAGTCCTGACCTTGGAAAGATGTAAGTAGAGAGTTTGTTGCTGGTAAGAGACAAGTGGTCTGCCTGATTCCCCCAATACCTCTTGCTATACTGGTTTTCCTTCCTCCAAAATTTTTCCACTCAGCTTAAGGTTGCTCCATGCTGATTCTAGAAAGAAAGCCTCAAGAAGTAGCTGATACTCTTTCGCTGTGTCTAAACTAGTCAGTGCACGCTTCCAAAGCCCTGCATCTAAAACATGCCCTGGAAACTTCCAGGTTCATAGTGTGCTTCCCTGCCTTCCACCTTCCCCACAGCACTCCTGTCTCCATTTGGTTTTATAGGAAAGAAACTCTCATATGCAGGTTGGGAGGAGCCATAACTCTCTGGAGTTTACTCAATGCTGAGTTTTGACTTAGTCTTAGTAAATACATCTCCTATGACAGTTTAATTTAGCTGGATATTATAGCCATTTAAAAAAATAATCTCTGACGATACACTGAAAGGGAATGTATTTATAGTTGTACAATAGAAGTGTAAATGTGTTCTTGAAGCCTTCTAATAAAATCAAAATATGTCACAGTACCAAAACGAGAAATTGGCCTGAGGAACACTTATGAATTTCCTGTATGATAGTATTTCATTGAAAAGCTATTCACAGTTTTCTAGGTAGAATTTATGATTATTTTTAAATTTAATTTTATTGTATTTACTGTTTGCAGTATTTCCAGTGGAGGTTTTACTTCCAATAAGCCCTCTATACGGTACTTCTTAAACAGTACTCCTGTATATGGTACCCTCTCCATAAGTTTATTGAAACTACTTAGGAAGTTTTTGCATTTGTGCTGCTGAGGTTTCAATCTGTGTATTGGTGTAGTTCTGCAGTGATGGACACCTCAGTCTGGATGAAGGTATCCTACTCTGCCACGGCTTGTGATGAACTGGAGCTTGTAAACCAGGACAGATCAAAGCTGGCTCCTACAGAATGACTATCGGCACCAGTCAGGAGAGACATAGTGTCTCGGGAGAGACATAGTAGCTGGATACTGTGTGATATGTATGTACTGGCCCATGTTTGCTCCGTTGCTGGAGTCAGCCATTTCTCATGTATCCCAGAGTTCTGGAACACTGCAGGAGTCCTCTGGACTCAGTGACTTCAGTTGTTGATCCAGCAGGGAAGCTCTAGGCTGGCTTGTGCAGGGCAAGCTGTATGTCCCTGCAGCACGCTCCCACTGTGCATATTTTCTCAGCTTTTTCATCATCTTGGTTATCTCAGAGTGCTGACGTGCTGGTAGCGAGAAGTTGGCTGTATTAACTATGTAGAAGTACTGGTTTGCAGAAGAAGAAAATTGCTTATGTGCAAAGGATTATGGAATGAGATTTCCTCAAGATCTAAGTAGCAGCCTGGTGATGACTGAAAGAAGTATCATCCACAGGTTAAGATGCATGTGAGGTTCATAAACTGTTTCTTTGTGCTGTGCAAAAGTTTCTAATGGGCATTTTTGCTTGGTAAACATGGCTTATCTTCTTACTTCTGTGTGTTATATGGCTATTCGCTGGATTAAAAACAGGTAAAACAGAAAATATTCTGAAAGGGGATGTTGAGACAAATCATAGCAAAAGTCTGCAAATAGTAGCAGAAACAGGGCTCGTCCATCTAATGTTTAGTTGATCCTAGAGCATAGAAAAACTTGCTAGACGGATAATGGTTTTCAAGACTCCATTGCTAGATGGAGTATTGAAAAGCCCCTCAAAACCACCAAATTAAACTAACTGAAACACAGAAGTTACCCTGATTAAATAATCTGAAAAGCAGAGGGCTGATAGCTAATGCTATAACCAGAAAAGAACTGATGCAGAGAGAGTCATAGGCTTCCAAAATCAGACTTATCACTATCAAAATTCAAACCACTAATAAAGGCATAAAAGAGAAGAAGAAAACCAAGGAATTTAAATTGCAACCTTTTTTGAAGGAAATGGGAAGATAAATTGAAAATAAGACAGTAATTGCTATCTGGTAAAAACTATAGAGCAGATAAACAGTATTCTACAAAAGAAGTAAAGAGAATGATGTGCCCCCAAGGCAAGGTATGTATTCTTCTCAAGTTGTTTTTAAAATCGGATCCCACATAGAGGGAATAAAGCTCATTCATTTCTTTGCTTTCAGATTGCTGTACTGTTTTGTTCATTTATAATTCTTAATCTCATATGCCAGGTGCAGTGAGTTGTTTGATCACAGGGAAGGATATTGAGCTGCCTCTGGGTCCTGAAGAGAATGATAGTCTTCAAGTGCCTGCAACACAAGTAATTTCCCAAGAAGATATAGACTCCTCCCTTTTCATGCAGGAAATGAGCTGAAATAATTGTTTTATGCTTAGAATGGGACATGGGACATTCCCTATGGTGGGGGGGTTGGAGCTAGGTGATCTTTAAGGACCCTTCCAACCTAAACCTTGATTCTATATTATGTAAGGCTATAGAGAAACAGAATGGCATGTGCTTTCTGCTGTATGCTCCATTGTCCTGGTCCTGTCCCTATCCTGACTGAGGACCTGTCTGGAGCATGCTGTGATTGCCTTCCAGCCAGCAGACTCTCATTTACTTTCTTTTACATGGGCATGAAATCTGAAGAAAATTAGGAGCTCTTGGGCCTTGTTCTGACTGGGAGTTAGACTATCAGTGGAATGCACATCTGGAAACTTTGAAGAGTACATCTAAAGCTGTACTTACACTAAAAAAAAAGAAGCTTGCTGGGGCGGGCCACTGATGTGAGCTGATGCTGAACACCCCATGACCATTTAATAAACTCTGTCAGTTACCCAAACAGGGTGGCACCATTCAGACTACCTAATGGAAATTTTCTATGGCCTGGGTAAGCTCCTGAGCAGTGCGTGGGAATATGTGGGAGTGCTAGCTGGCTAAGCCCAAAAGCATACCAGGGACCATGCTAACAATTTAGCTGTACAGATGATGGAGTTCTGCTGCCCAGGAACATTCCCTGGCACTTACTCATTTATTAGTACGGACATAGCCTAAGGACTGTAGTCATTGAGCAGGAACCCTTGTGTGTCCACATGCAAAGGAAAACACGGTACCTTTGTGTTCATCAGGTTTACAAGGGAGACAAAAATATAAATTTAATTTTGATTCCCAGTACCTACTGATTCCATTTGCAGGTGTTTTGTGAAACTCCTGGGTACTCAGAAAAAGTTGAAAAAAGCACATTGGGTCCTGAAAGAAAAATATGGAGAGAGCAGATGTCCAAGAATAACTCTAATAAAGCTCCTGTGTTTCCAAAACAAATAATAAACCTTGCATATCCCAGGAAACATGGCTAGCTGAATGGCAAGACTTCCCTCTCCCCTCAATGTATTTCCAAAGACAAACGAAACAAAACAAAGAAGAGGTAAGAATGCTGTGCTGTTATTCATGAATTTGAGAGGAGAGGGAGACAAAAAAGACTGAGGTCTTACAGCTATTATGAATGTGTAATTGTTCCTAAAACAAATAAACAAAAAAAGTCCTTTCTACTAGAAGTGGAAGTAGCTTTTTTTCCAGTCTTCTTTAATTCTTTTTTAATCAATTCAGATTTACACCTATTAGAAAAAAATTAGCCGTCTGTTTTTTCTGGACATGCTGTTTGCAATGTAAAAATGTAAATATTATTTTGCAATGAAACAATAGTTCGTACAATTAAAAGGTTGTTTGTAATAAAAGAAGGGAAGGGTCTGGAGAATATATATGTGAAACTTGTAGATTCTGTAAACAGGAGGGAGTTTGAAGAATGGAAGATTAAAACAACGGAAAGAAAGTGAAACATCAGCTGAAAATTATATCTCTAAGACTACAACTGTTAAATGATATGTTAAGGTATTTTCTAGAAAACGAAACAGAAAGTAAGGAAAAGCCATCCAAACATTTAATCCTTTGGGTCTTTTGAATCCTCTTATGTAGCTAATTTGCAATTTTTCACCTGTTCATGAAGGTAAGCTCTTATTGAGTGGAAAAATAGAGCAGTAAGAAAAAACAAAGGCTTTGAAAATGTTCTTAAATGTGAAATCAGAACAAAACTGTAAGGAAAGGAATGTTTTGGTGGTGGGAAAAGATTGTAATCAATGTATTATTGATAAGTGACAGTGCAGTGCCTTAAGTAAGTTAAGGTAACGGTAAAAGAAGAATAGAGCATGCACCCTTAGTCACTGGAGATTCTCCTTTTTCCTCATGTGGTAGAAACAGCCACATTGAAGTTCCTGGGCAGACATGTTAATGGACATTGAAAATGACACTCTGGCATCTTTATAATCTCTGCCTGCAGGCGAGCGTTCATTCTACTGACTTTCTGAGCTGGCCTGATGTGAACCTGCACCAACTGCAAAGCTTAAGTAACCTCAGTAACCCAACAGTTCAGTCTGAGCCATCTGCTTTCCAGCTGAGCTCGTAACCCACATGCTGCACCGTATCAACGGCATTTGCGAGTAAGAGCGAGTTCAGGCCAAGCTGGCATCCACACGGGAAGGACTGTGTATACATACCTATGCAGAGGTTCTCTGTGGGAGCAGCAAGCCATCTGTACTATGCATATGAAATCTAATTTTGTAGACAGGGAAAAGCGTTAAGGGCTTATATGCTAATAGTACATGTGGAATTAAAATGAGAATACCAATTTCTTATGAATACAGACCAAGAGGCTACTAATAATTATGAAGTTAGATTCTTCAAGTTCCATGAAGTATAACATTTTTAGCTAGACAAGGATCTTTCCCACATTTTTTGATAGCAGAGAGTGGATTTGAGTTGGCTATACAGAAGTATAAATCTTTGTATCCTGTCACCACCAAATCTCACTGGTGCTATGTAATCATTAGGGAATAGTTATGGCGAAGGTTCAAGAAACCGGCCTTCACTTTTCTGGTGTGAATTTACTGGAGGAGGAGAAGAGTCTTAACTTTCTCATTGCCTCAGTCTCATACTTTATTGTAGTGCTGCTTGTTCTTAGATTGCCATGAAGCACCGGACAGACTCATTCAAATCCAGTCTCATGTAATAGAAGTTATTTGTATGAAAAGATGAATCTTAACTTTCTGATTGAAGTTCTTTATACTTATTTGTTGTCTTAAGACAGTCAGCCACAAATGCCTATGAAAATTGTAAGCTAAAAAAACTACTTTTGAAATCTACAGTTTGAAATTAAAGAATTTTTTAAAATGAGATCAAAGTATTTCTTAAGGTATTTGAAAATCTGTTCTACAGGGTTTAAAAGAGGGTATAGAGTAGGATAGAACGCTGTGACAGATATACTAATTGATTGTTTCACTGAGAAAGTTTATTCACTTGCCAATTTGTGTTAGGAATCACATTTTAAATTTTCATTCAGGAATTCACTTAGAATTTATCAGTTATCTTTGTTTCCTGTAGAAATCTAGTAAAACATATGCCAGTAAGTTCTTACAAGTCAATAAAACTGTTAAAACTCCAGTTATCTGTGAACATTTATATCTTAGTTGTAGGGTTAAAATCAAGTGCACACCTCTACCAAAAATGCGATATGCAATTTTTTTCTAAATTTACACAGATTGACTTATGTTTTACATAGTGCAGCGAAGCAAAACACATTTGTCTTTTAAGAGTCACAACTTTGATCATCGCCAGGTCATACAGTGAAATTGCAGCCTCATTAAAGTGAGCAGCAAAACTTTTGAACTTTTATTTCTGGTGGAGTAAGAGCTTTATCCTTGTTGGGGTTTTCGTTTTGATTTGTTTTGGGGTTGGTTGGCTGTGTACATTTTTTTTTTTTAACATTGATGTTCTAATATAGTGTGGTAACTAAAGTAAGATCACTATTTTAATAGTGATTCATCTCTTCCAGACAGATAGTATTACTTCATCTCATCACAGAACTTTTCAGACTTTTTGACCATTAAAGGTCCAGACTAGTTCCCACACAAGTCAAGAACACTTGGATCGCGCCCAAAGAGATATTTGGCTTTATCTAGCTTACGCTGACATGTTACAAGTGCAACTGCCTGGGGAATTTTCACAGCATTATTTGACCTTTTGCAAGAGCTTAGATTGAATATCAGAAAACTATGTTTTTAAGAGTGCATTAGTTCTTATGTAAACCTCTGGAATCCATGCTTTAAATCAAATTTTTGGCATGAATTCAAGCCTAATTCTATGTATTCTACTTTATAGATAGAGGCACAGTTTGAAAAACGAGTATCCTTCAGGTTCCAGAGGCAATGTTATAGTCAGAATGATTTAAGAGCATTGGCAAGGTAAGGTTTGTGGATAGAACTGATACCTTTCTTGGACTAATTAGTGTAGACCTGAGTCAGAACATGAAAAGGTCTTAATCTTCTGAGATAACTTTAGTGAAGTATATGTAGGTATCTACTTCTCAACTAGGCATGCTTAGCTCATTTTATAATCAATGGGGGTAAATAGCCACTTCTAATGTGCAATTCAATTTAGACATTTACTTGGGGCAATGAATATGCTGTGGAAGGGCTTATTTCTGTCCATCAGTGGTGGTGGAGGTTTGGGGTGCCTAGCTCAGTTGCAGATGTCTGCATTGTGTACATCTATATTTAGCCAAATCAATCCCATCTGATTGTGTCACACATAATGGGTATGATTAGACATTATCTCATTTTCCAAGTTGGTTCTGGTGTCAACAAGAGTATACTCCATTAAAAGCCTTCAGATTATTTTCTGCTGTGCTGAATGACTAATGTTTAAATTTTTTAAAGAAAACTACACCATACTGACATACAGTATGTTTCTTACCACTGGATTTCTTGTGCAACTTAAGTCAGAAAGATCTAGTGTAGTAATGTAGACTGTGCTATGACAGAAGAGAGCTCCCTCCAGATCTCATTAGTAGTAGAAACGTGAATAAGTCATAGCCTTGAGTCCTTCCAGGGAGTATTTGGAAATGCCTGGGGCATTCTGCTCAGATGTGTTGAAATCTTCTGTCTAACAGCATGAAGACCAAAAGCTAATTTAGTCCTTCTAGGCAGAGTTCCTGGCATCCAAATAGTCCTTCAAAAATTCTGCAGCCGTTCAAAGGAAAGTGATTAAAGATTAGTTTAAGTTCCATTAAGAACATTTACCAAATAAAATAAAAAGAAGAGGTGGTAAAGAACTTGTTCTTTGAGATGTAATTTAAAAAAAAAAGCATAAAAGCATTAATTTAGAAATAAAATGTATAACATTATAGACTTAGTCATACTAAGCTCCGGTAAATCTATGATTTGAATTTAATTATATATTTAGATGTTTCTCAAGTTACTGCCCAGTGTCTTCACTACTGGGAGCAATTACAGCGCTTATTCCCTAGACACCAGTTTTCACATCCTGATTCTCGCACACCTCGTTAACACACAAATGCATACGTATCCATTCCTTGCTCGTTTCCCCTATCTGAAAGTGAAAAGGTTCAAATATAGGTGTTAAAGGAATGAAATGGGATCTACTGGTGAACAGAAATGTCCTGTGGCCTAAAATACGTGTATATGGTAGTTTTAGCAAGGAGCCTATAATGCCCTCTAAAGAGCAGATTGACGAGATACTTAGAGAAGTTTAAGCAGAGAAACACTTGTGGGGTTGCCTCGTGTTGCGTTGACAGACGCTCACGCGTGAATGCACCTACACAGCCAGTTGTTACTCTCTGAATTTTGATGATACTAAGGACACCTCCAAGGTAATAACAGCAGAAGTATGTAATTAAAGGAAGTTTCAGGTCCATAAAGAGGATTATGTCTCCCCTGCTCTGACTCATCTTAGGGCATTGCAGGGCCCAGGTGAGTGGCTGACGCCGGAGGTCTTGGCGAGACAGGTCATCCCACCAGGGCCCAGCAGGAGTGGTCATGCATAGGGCAGGTGGTTCGAATTCATCCCTTTATGAGCTGAGCCAGAAAATTACCTTCTTACTTTGGAAACTGAGATGATAAAAGGTTGTAATGGGAGAATGTTCTGTAAAATGTCTCAAAAATGAAGCCTGTAGGGAGGCAAGGTAGTAAACAATCATATGAGCCCTGTGTTGGGGGCTCATATGGTAACCATAAAGGTATAGAGCAGATTCCTAAGTTCTTCTGAGGCTTCCTGGGAGTCTTTGGAGCAGCCAGCAAAATAAGAATTAGGAAGCTTTACATGCTACATCAGTAAATAACCGTAAGGGCAAAACCTTTCTCACAAAATGAGTGAAATTTATTTAGTTATGCCTAGTATTTTCAAATAACTTCTGTCATGTCATTGAAATGGGTGGGGGTTTTTATTCTGGCAGAGTGTCAAGAGAGTGTTCACTGTCATAACCAGATATGGGTGTCTCATGCGAAGAGCTGGGGCTGTCCATCACAAAAGGAATTTCAGAAGGTCAGGAAATAGAACATGAAAAGTGATGTTCCACAAAACACAGGACGTTTATTAGTTCTTTACCAAGGACAGCATTTAGGACATACTTCTTTAATCCTAGCAAAATAGGTGATTTGGGAACATATTTAGCTTCTGTCAGTGTTCAACAGAAAACCACCCAAGACATAGCACTGTGTACTGCCACATAGATGTAAGAGGTTGCATTTTACTCTAAATTTATTTTATTATATTTATTATTCAGTCTCTACTAGTTTTGCTTTTGTGCAGCCTGAAGAAAAGCACACTGTTGCTTAGAGATCTGGTGACACAATGATACTGTTTCTAGAAGGTAAAGTGGACAGAAATTGATTGCTACATCTCAGGGCTGCTAACAGCCAGTATGAGATGCTAACACAAGACTTATTTTTCCTTTTAAGGCGCAAAAATGGCAATTTGGCAACTAGCTTGTGACTTTGAAGATCAGGATTAAAATATGTCCTTTTGATGGTGGGCAAAGCACTTAAGACTTTTTTAAACTTTACATTGATGGGCCTGCAGGGAATCCCAAGTTAATATTCACGTTTTGCTCCATACTTCCAGCCACTGAAACCTTTCATTTCCTCACTAATGAACTTCAAGAGAAAAAAAGAGTTTCCCCTAGAACATAAGCTTCTTCATCTGTTAAGTTCCTTTGGCCCTATCCTAAACGTGTTAACATCAATGGGAATCTTTTCCTTTGTTGTCTGTGGGTTGTGGATTTGAGTTGCTGCTGTTTTGAGGGAAGCAGAATCAGCTTAAATTGTTACTTTTTGAGAAAAACAGAGTCAGGTAACAGTTATAAAGCCAAGTGGATTATGAATGTCCAGGTCAGTTCCAAGTTCCAATTAGTGACACCTGCAAGTTTCTTTCTTGCAATTTACTTACTTTTCCCCTCCCTGAAAAGGGGGGAGGTTTTTTCCCCTCCCTGAAAGACCAATTCAGCTGGGAGGTCAGCTTGCAGTTTTTCAGTATTTTTTTGGAAGTGATAATAGGTGTAAGAAGCCTTTCTTGGGTACAAGGTAATGTGAATTTTGGTAATCCAAGAAAACAACGTGTTCAGACATGTTGTTGAAACAACGTGTTCCTTATATATCACTGATGTTGCCCATGATTTCATGTGAAAATAAAAACTGAAATGCTTCATCACCTGCTTTTTCGCTGATTTTTTTGTGCTGCACACAGAGACCCTGAATGGCAGCAGTATGGCTGTGAGCAGAACTGATGTAATCCTGTTAAACCAGAGGGGGAATGAAGATTCAACCAGGAGCCGTGTAGAATCATAGAATCATCTAGGTTGGAAGGGACCCTTGGGATCATCGAGTCCAACCATCTACCCTACTCTACAAAGTCCTCCCCTACACCATATCCCTCAGCACCACATCTAATCGTCTCTTAAATGCATCCAGGGATGGTGACTCAACCACCTCCCTGGGCAGCCTATTCCA
>JAHREE010000094.1:1317887-1364060 GCA_033628505.1 Tringa tobata
CCTCTTCCTCATACTAAACAGTCCCAGCTCCAAATATTATATTTGTTCCTTTTCTCGCATTCCATTTATCCAAGAGTTTTCCTCCATACAAGCTTGTGCAGCATGGCGGTTGGGGAGTCACTTTTCAAAGACGTGTATCAACAGGTCCGTAAATCTTTCATTATTCTGGAGAAACACATTTCGACCACCTCGCTCCTCTCTGTACTGCCAGGAATGGAGAATACAAAACATGATTTTAGTTTTCTTTGTGTCTCTGTAGCTGTTTGGTGGTGTAGTATGAGCTCTCTGAGTGTGCAGACGCGATGAGTTTGGACAGGATGCTTCCACTGGCATTGAAGTCCAGCAAAAATGTTTTGTAGGGTACAAGATTTCTTCAAGAAAAATAAGAAACACGGAGTTTGAACAGAGCAGACCAGCGTGGTTTTATTTTTTATTTCTTTCTTTCTTTCTGGAAAAATGTTGATTTAATGACGCAAAAGGAGAAGGGAGACGTGCAGCCAGAAAGGGCCCGACAGTGCACTCTCCTGGAGCGTGTATGATCCAAATTCAGGCTGCCTCTGACAACCATAGATTTTCCTCTTTTCAGAGAAACTTCCAAGATCATATACTACTTCAGGAAACTGAGTTTGAATTCTTGAGTAATTTCCTAACCTGAGGTCCTGGTTGTTAACTTTTCCTTATATTTTCTCATGCTCTTCCCTATTTAAAGAACATTTTTCCCCTTTGGATCAACTGCCTGCCATCCTGTCATTTTTTAAGTGCCTTAAATAATCCAGGTGCCAGCATGAGAAGTATGTTTATAAGTCAAATTTCTTACATTATTTTCCTTCTTGTCAGCAGTGCTTCCTGATACAGCTGTGGAATGATAACACAACCCTTACAGGTCACGCAATCAATTTTTTATGGGCCGGTTTGGCAAGTCCTGCTCATAGAACTCTATCAGACTTCATTCAGGTTTTGTTTTTTTTTCTCTAAGAAAAAAGTCTCTAATGAAGACTGATATTGTTGATGTTGTGTCACTGATGATGTATGATATTTGATATTTTTTATTTTGATTATTTATTTCTGATTTTAACTCATGTAAAAGTATTTCCCCTCCCCTGCCTTATCTTAATTTTTGCCTCTTTTTTTATGTTAATTGAAAAGAGTCAAAAACTTGAAAAATTCTACCTCAGTGGTAGCAGAAGTGAAAGGAAGTATGTGGTCTCTGTCTTGAGGTTGTTTTTCTTCTTTAATTAGTTTGTGGTAAGTTTACTATCCTTTCAGCAAGTTCATTATTGCTGTTGTAAAGCTGTCACGATTACTCTAGCAATTGCGGTAAGCAACAGTTTCAGCAGACGTAGAGTATACATGAAAAGTTATGCAAAGGAAGACTGAAGAGTCAGGCCATGATAAATAGACTCTTATGGTTGATGATGCAGAGAAAGGGAATGTAACATATTAAACTTATTTGCTCCCTGATATAGCAATGAAAACACATTGACTTTCTTGGAAAAGATAAGGTTGACGCAGCCTCTGAGCATACTTTTGCTATTATTGACCTGTCTATAGAATGAAATAAACGAAAAAGAAGTACAACAAATTCAATTTAAAACTCTGGCCTGATTTTCAGAAGGTTTATAGAACTCATGGTTAGAAACCAATGTAGAAACAGATGAATAGAGAACAGGAAGAAATAGTACAACTTGTATATGAAGCCCTGAGAGCGAGGTCCCTACAGTTTGTACTTGTGTGTAATTCTGGGCACTGTGCTGTTCTCCATACAAAATACATTAATCAGGAGAAAGGTAAAACTGAGTGAGTTTTTATAAGGAACATTGAATAGGCATCTCTTTATGTGTCTTGTTTCTGCTGTTTCTACTTTATTTCATCTTTTCCTTTTCTTCGATCTTGAATTTGCTCTTAATTGTTGAACTGTTTGTGTGAATTTTTTCATAATGGATAATGAAAGTCTGTTCTTTTCTGCATGATTCTTATTAGACTCTCTCATCCTTTTCCCCCAGTACTCTTGTCCATTATTTTCTTATGTTTTGAGAAATAGAAAGCACAATATCCAAAAGCACACAGACCTCAAAAAGAGGGAGCTGAGTTCGTCCACCTTATTCTTAACTTCTGTTCGTGCCAGGAATTGCACAGCTTTAAGGGGATACAAAAAGTTCTTCAGTAAGAAATTCATCCATTCTGAAACTAAAGGTAGCATAAAATGAATTTGTTCACTTTTTTGGATAGCTGAACTGGTTTTTATACAGTGAACTTGGCCCAGATGCTTCATATCACTATTACTTATTTATAGGTAAAAAGTAAAGTATTTTTAGAAAAAAGGAAAAGCTTATTCTTTGCTTACAAGAGTTCTTTATTTAGGTCACAAAAAAAGAAGGAAGTGGGAAATTTTATACAATATACATGAAATGTGGACAAGGAAAAGTAGTTCTGGCTGTTCTCTTTAGTATTAACTACTGGAATGCTTTTACTTTGGTTTTCGGAGCAGAGATCATTTTCTGTTGCTGGCCTTGTGTGTGGAGATACCAGGCACCTCTATAGAAAGTTTTTCTTTGGGCAGTGTGCAGGTGGTGTTGAGGAGATTCTGATTTTTGGAGTAATAAACTAAAGTTTAGCTTTGGGGTAGTTCACTTTCTCTGCTTGCTGCTAGAAAAAGCGTTTCAGGGTGAGCCTGGACTATTGAACAGCTTGACTAATGTTGAATAAGCTGGGTAGCTGAATAGGTTAATTAGATACCCTCTAAAATTGTCCAATATGTTTGGTTAATATTCTTTATTAGTGTGGTATCGGAGCATTGCACAAACTTCTAGAGTAAAATGACAGGATTATTTTTGTCATCCTCTCCTATTTGATATTCCACTTTGTTATTTACATATCAGACTATCTTGCATCCACTGATTTTTCTGCATACAGAAACCAATGAAAGTCAAAGCTTGGTGTTCAGCAAAGCGGAGGAGTAGCTGCTTCACTGTCTTCTGCTCCAGCAAAGTCTTCTGAGTGGAGTGGCCTAGACCTGTGGTGTTCTTCTTACCAGAAGGTTTCTAAATATTTGAAACCCTGTTGATGACAGCTTTTGTGGACATAATTACTTTGCTTCATCCCAGTTGGGTTGGGTTTTTTTTAAAGTTTTGTATTTTTTCACCAAAACTGTCCGAAGCTTAATTTATTCCTGGGAGATCAAGACTCACCTGGATTTTAGGGAGAATTATTGTTTGTATTGTGAGACAGATTTTTAGTGTAATACAGAGAGAAATCTCCTACTAAACAGAACAGAGCTGGAGATAGACAGCAATGGTTTAGTTGTTCTTAAATATGGTTTAACCTTGCACAGCCTGGAGCCCTTCAGAGTGCCTTTTACTTGCACAGGCGGTGTCAAACTGATTCTTCTCATTGTCCATAGATCTACTTCATCTTTAAATCACTTGCAGTTGCATGTTCATGAAGTATGTTTTTGATGATGGTAGGTAAAATCAGGAATTTGAATCCGGAAGATACAGCTAGGGACCTGTCATGTTCCAGCTCCTCTGCATCACCAGTAATCTGTGACAGCTCAGTGAAAAAAAGAGAAAAACAAGGCAAGAAAACGAAATGCTTTAAAAGGAATAGGTAGTGAATGTATTTTTCATAAGCTTAATTGAATCATCTTCAGAACTAATTACTTGATGTGGTTAGTAAATCTAATGAAGAATAATGATCGTGGTTCTTTTTTTCCCTTATGTACTCTGCAGAGAAAGTAATGATTGTCTGGGCTCAATATGATACCCATGTTATTACTTTGGAAACAGCAGTGCTAGAACATGACCTGCTCTTTGAATAGGTTTAGCACTGCTTGCTATAAAATGTGTGAATGGAAATTTGGCATTTTTGGAAATGGAAAATGAATCCAAGCTCTGTATGGCAAGTCCATCTAGACCTATAGCTTGCGTTCCTCCTGTGTTACTTTCAGTTCTTGTACTTCAATGGCCATCTTTCATTCTCTTGCTGGACTGTTCAAGGGGAAAGAATGGTTCATGGAAAAGCAACTATAGATGCTATATAAATCTATAATATTTTAATTTGATAAATTGTTTGTTATATGAACATTCTGAAATTTCTGTGGTTTGAGGAATCGGAGAATCCCTGAAAATAGATGATTTATTTATCAATAGCCAGCAGAATTTGAAAACAAGAGAGTATAACTTGTTAATTTTCTGAAGCCCTTTTTAAATACCATAAAAATGTTGCATCAAATAAGTGATATTCCTTGGAGATAGCAGATTTATGTTTTCTAAAATCACTTAACAAGATTCCTCGCTGGAGATTATGAGCTGTGGTAAAATGGTGTTGAGAGAAACATGGAATAGGTTATTGGCTAATTCCCAGGAACCGAGGAACAGCCATAGATGGAGCTTCTCATAATGCAAAGGAGCTAAGAGTGGAGCTAAGAGTGGAGTAATCCAGCAGCCTGTTCTTGTCAGAAGGGGGATTTTATTATACTGCTGGGCTTCTCCCTGTCTCAGAGGTGAAAGACAGTTGAAGAGTGGTAATAGCACAGAGAGGAGAGATAAAATCTGTCCTACATCCTGAAAAAATTGTACCATGTGCTTAACATACCCTCTGTATTTCAAAGAATCGGAAATGGTGCATAGGCTTTTTTTGGCTGAAAATGTGATCTGGTTGGGACTGCTGGATTTTAGGGGTAAAACCTCTACATTATTTCTTACAACTACAGGGCAAGAGATTTTGAACCCTGATTGCCTGGGTAGATAGTTACCTGTCTGCCAGAGTCTGGTGTATCTCCATGTAAAGTTTGTGCAACTTTTCCTCTGTGTGTATTTCCCGGGGAATTTCAAAGTAGGTGCCTTTTCTGCGTGTTCTGGTTTGGCTGACTGTTATTAACAGCTATCTTCTAGGCTCAAACCATGTAAGGTGCAGCCCATTGCTGCCCTAAATAGCTTTGATTTTACACATAAAAACAGAGAACCCAAAGGATTGGGAAGAACGGTGCATTGTTTTTCAGTTTTTGTTTTAGTATTTAAATTTTAGTGTATGTTGCTGTTTTCCGGCAATTTATTAATATCTGCTGACAGGTTTTGAATGGATAAAGTAGGTGACAATATTGTCTCTAATGAGCGTTCATTTAAAAATAAGTGAAGGAGTTAAGGTGCTTGGGGAGAAGCATTTCACAAGTGAGGTTAATTATCGCATATGTCAGTAAGCAGAGTTCAGTTTATGAAAAATGAACAATAGAATGAACAAGGACTGTGGTAAAAGGTAGAAAGGTACAATTAAAATAAACTGAAGAGGGGCAAGAGTATGAAGTTTCTCTGCTTTTAAAATGTCTTCTCGAATGTGACAGCTTTACAAGCTGAAGTGAAATGAATCTTTAAACATGCAACTCCACTGTTATCGGAAGACTAATGCCTCAGAACCATAATAGGACATCTCTTCATATCTGAGGCATAACTCAAATTTATCTTTCCCTAGAATTGCTTGTGTTTTCTCTTTCCTTTCAATTTCTCTTTTTTTCAACAATATTCAACCAGGACTTTTTCTTGCCCCTCTGTGCAGTCTCCTCTAGATCTGCCTATTCCAGCAAGCAAACCAGAATACTCCATGAGATGCTGTTACTAAAGGCTCCAAGTTAGGGTTGCCCATCATTTCACAGATTTAGCCAGTCTTTTACATACTGCAACCACCTGCAGTGTTCAGCAGTTCCACAGATGGGATTTTGCTGGAATTCTTAAGTGCATCACTGTACTCGAGAGCCCTACCTCTTCAGCCCTTACTCTTTGCTTTGGGGATATGAGGTAGTGACTCCTGATGGTGTCGCTTCCCTGACCACAGACAGCTTGGAACTGTAGTTCCACAAAGTGTCAACTGCCCAGTTATTCCAAATTAGATACTGAGGTTTCCTACCTTTGTTTCAAGGTTGCCTGGTCCCAGCAGCATTAAGCATTACAAGTAGTAAAGTGCTATGAAGTGGGATTAAACGTACCTCACTGAAATCCTCTGTATTTGCATCTTGTGTTTTGGTTTTTTTTCTCTAAAGGTCAAGATATGGTATGCAAAGTATGTTTCATACATTATTGTGTGTATTATTCAGAAGAGGGTAACTACTTTTAGAAAAAGGTTCTGAGCTGTGTTGTCAGATACTTTACACGACGAGCTTCAAACTGGGCTTGGAGAACATAGGGGAAATTTTTCCTCAGCTTTATTTTTTACGGTTAATTACTCTTGGAGTTAGAAGTTCACCATCAGAGTGATGGGGCTTACATCAGTGTTCTTTAGCTGTGAGCTGTAGTTGTGTAAGGTTTTGCAAAGGCAAGAGGGGTTGGATGTAGAGGATGATAGATGACGGTCTAGTAAATCAGTGTCACTTCAGAGTTTATAGGCTGTTGCTGCAGCATCAAGAGCTCATGCCACTGAACTTTGGCATTTTGACTCCGGAATTTGCAAATGAAGAATGGGCTGTGACAGAGCTAATCAATTAATGGTTGATCCCCCTGTCATTCTGATACATTGTACTCAGATGTTAGTGTCTTGTACAGCTGTTGTTTAATTTCTGACACTGATATTTATTAGAGAGGAACCTAACTCAAGATCAGCTGTCTGAACGATTGAGTTCTTCAAATTCTAAAGAAAAATTGTAACTCAGGCCAGTTTCTAATCCTTACACTTACTTGCACTAATCTCTCTAGTGTATTCTTCTCTTATGTGTGAAGTAATTTTATAAACATCAAGCCATTAACTGTAAATTACCACTATACTAAATCGGATTCCATGTCTCTGGGATAAATTGTGGCTTTACTCAGAGGCACAATGCAAACATAATTTTGTCTCTAGTTTATAGACATACTTTCCTGTTGTCTAATTTAATAATCTTTATCCATACTCAAGTTTATGTAACAAAATGCTCCTAGAGAAATGAATTTTTATTCATCTACATTATTGCAGGATGCACACACATATCTGATACTTACAAATATTAAAATTATTGGCCTAAATCCGAAGCTATTCTAAGTCCTGGACAGCAAATGAGAAAAGAAACAGTCCTTTGGAGAGGTTCCTGTGCTTTTCTTGTTTATGAGGGACCCAAGGGAAAGCTGTTCACCTCTCGGTAAGCTGAACAGCCTCAAAACCCTAGGGAATATGCCACCGCGATATGCTCTTTGCTGCTGTGGGCATCACAACAGATTATACCAGAAGCTGTTGGAATCTGCACTGCAAACAGCTACATGTACTGGATTAGGGGCTTACCTTTACTGATTCAAAAGGAGTGAAGGATTCAGAAGACAAACTAGTACCTCTCCTCAGTACTACCTGTGGTTCAAGAAAACCTTTTGAGTCAGGCATCTATATAGAATTATATATATGAGTAGGCATGTACATTATTTTATATATAAAAATATATATAAGAGGGTTGAATCACAGACCTCACGGTATCCTATCGCCAACAGGGGCCAAAAGCAATGTCTAAAAAAGACTATGAGATGAGTGCAGACAAGAAGCGGTGCTTTTCTAGCTTCCTGCAGTTTACTGCTTAGAGACTTCAGAAACTTTCTATTTAATACCAGCAGTGGATTTCTGTTCACTGAATTTTTCTAGTTGTTCCTTGAACCTATTACTAACGTTTAGCACTCATAGCATATTGTGGCGGATTCCACATACTAACTGCCCAGTACAGAGGAGCACCTCCTGCTGCTTGTTTTGGAGCAGTTATCTGCTACTGCTCTGTTTTCTTCAATTTCCTTTGTAGGGAAGAGTTACAGGCTCTGCTTGTACTTGTTCTCAGAGGAAAAAAAAAGAGAGAACAGGCAGTATAAGTCATCAGCTCTCCCTCCAAGTGCTATTTAAAAACATGCCTATGTGTGGTCAAAATCAAAGATGACACGACAGAACGAAAATACACACTACAGAAGTGCAATGTTGAGTTGCCAGATAGTTTTAGACATGTTATTCTGTCAGATCAGTGGCATGTGCTCTCAGAGGGAAGGTGTCTCTGTGTGTGTGCGTGTGTGTGTGTGTACATATGTGTACAAATGGGGCTTTGCTCTTTCCAGGCTCTTGCCCGTTCTCTTGGATTCTCAGTAGCAGAACTTCTGTAATTGTCTTGTGATGACTCAGGGATTTGAGCAAGAGAGATGTCCATGAGCTGTCCTGGGGGCAGGAAATCAGATAAGGAGACCACAAGCATCTGCATTTGTGAACTGTAGATAGTGAGCAGATAGCAAAGCATTAAATGCTCAGAAAATATCCTGACCTTTTTGGACCCATAAGTTTCCACCAGTTTTCTGTTTAGTATTCACTAAAACTGGAAATGTAGTTGCTTTCAGGTTTAATGCAGATCAGCTGAAGGACCACTAGTACTGATTTAAATATGAATAAACTGCCCAGGTGGTGTTTGTGTGGTTGTGACATGGGCAACCACAACACAGAGCTTGATAGAGAAAGCCCACATGAGTTTACATTGTTCTGCTTTTCACCTGTCTTCTAGATCATCTATCTGTTCACTTGATCATCATCATAGGTAGATCACCTATCTGTTCGCTTGATAAGTGAATACAAAATGTTGATTGAAAAAAATAGTATGTTTTCTATTATAGTCTATCATTCTGACTAATAGGTCTCTCAATATAAATATATGAAGCAAAACACAGAGGTGCAATGAATAGAGGGGAGACCACAAGGAAACAGCCAAGTTGTACTAAGTGACATGGTAGACAGTAGTCTTTGTGGCACAGACCAGTATTTCTGTAGATGTTTGTTAAGTAGCATTATTCTATACAATTCGGGTGACTTCAACAACCACTATCACCGCAAAAAATCCAGTCTCTCTCTCTCCTCGCTCCCTGCCGTTGATTCCTGTCCTCACATCACCTCCTACCATGGGACAGCACAGATGTTTGTATCTGTTGGGGAGCTTGCCTTAGAGTAAGCATTTATTTATGTATTTATTTGGTCGGTTGGGGTTTTTTTCAGAAACATTAATTTTCATTCAGACGAGTTCCTTGATTAGGGTCAACCTGGAGATGCCCCAGTACTCCTGGTGTGGGAGTAGCAATGAGCGGTCAAAACAGAGCAGAGGGTTGGGAAGGTTTCTGCAAGAATGCACATGAAACAACATCCTGACCTAATTTACTAAGCAGTTGGCAAAATTGCTACACCATATAAATTATGACAGTATAAGAAATAACCTGTTTAGTTGAATAGAAACAAATTTTAATCCTTTTGAAGCTAAAAGAATTGTGTCCTTCCATCTCTATGGGGTCAGCATTTTGAGCTACGAGATTTGAGTTGGAGAAATGAAACACTGAACCTTGTCTGTAATTTATAGTTTGAAAGACAGTTTGTCTAAGAATCTTAGAGTTTCCAACAGGGGAGTATCAAGATAAAGTTGCTTTTGTATAACAGAAGTTTGCTTTGTTTGTATCCAGTTTTAGCATTGGTACAAGTATCCACGCTCTATTTTAAGTGCTTTTATTTATAACCAGTGGAACATAGCACTAAAGCACATACTATGTGGTAGCATAACATACCAGAGATCTATATGAGAAGTGGATTTTGCTTTTATTTGAACTTCTTGTCACTTTGTTCCTAAGGAACTCTGGGAAAATAACAAGGGCTATCTTGTTGATGTCTGCTACTTCATTGCTAATGCAATGTTCTGTTTATAGAGGCGTGTTTGTCACAGCCAGACAGCTGTGTTTGTGTTACAGCCATTATATTGATTGTGATCTTTCTAACTGGACAATGTTTTCCCTTCGTTTTAAAAAAGAAATGACCTGTTGGCTTCAGTGATTTAGTCTGCAGTTTGTCAGGAATAGTCTTACGATAGTAATAATGAAAGAAGAGTATTAGAAAGAGGTGACATTAGGACAATTGTGGAGATATCAGTGATGGATCTACTATGAACTGGATAGGCCTTTTCAGTGGGCTCATACCTAGGTAAACAGCTGGATCCTAAACTGCCATCTCAATAAAGTCAGACCTTGAATTTTTAGATTGCTAACTGCAGTAGCTTATTAACACAGGAACCCCAGTGATAATGAATGGAAAGGAGAAACTTGCTTGAGGTAGTCAGTCACCTAGCAGTTGTTATCTACAGTAGTCTTTGTGATAGCAGCATCTACTGATAGCTGTCTCATAATGAGGTGAGTAATGAAAGCAGATAACTCACAAGAGATTATGAGCACAGCAGACTGCTTGCATAGCACATATACTGTACAGTGGTAATAGCTCTGCAAAAGATGTGGCTTGAACTGGACAGCAAGCACTTGACCAGAAGACTGAACTTCTGAAAGGAGCAATAATTTTCAGCACTCACAGAAGGAACCTCAAAAAGAACCATTGACTGCAGTGACAAAGTTAGACACTGCCCGGTAACTGAGGAGTGAACAAGACACAGGACATTCAATTTTGCAAAACATTCAAGCTTGGATAGACCTATACAAATTGTTTAAACCCCAACTCCAAAGGTATATAGATACCTCCAGAATTGCAGAATGATTGCTTCATCTCAAAATGGCTATGCATAAGACTGTAGGAATAGATAGAGAATTTAGTATATCCCTTGGAATGTGCTGGAAGTGGGATATCTCTGTAAACACATGGCACTGAAGGCTGTGATGTACTACAGCTACTCTGTATAAGAAACACAAATTAGAAAAGTAGCCAGCTGTTAAATTTATGCTAAATTCATACTTTGTATTTCATTTACTTCTAACTTTTTTTCCAGTCTCCTAGATAAAATACTAGCTTTAATTTTGAATTTTTGATCTTTATTGTTGTTGAAACCAATAATCTTTGAACAGTCTGTCTCCAGAGAGGTCGAGGATGTAACAAAAATTATGCAGGAGGCACCAAAAGGCACTTCCTGGAAAACATGTAAGGAACGTGCAGCTATACATTTTTAATTGAGAAGGTGGGTATAGAAGGGAATACTGGTGTTATCAAGTGACAAGCTTAGTAAGGAGTTCCCTCTGGTGGGCGCACACCGGTATTCTTTGCCACCTTCTGCAAGAAACAGTCCAGAAACAAACTTGCTTCCTGGCTTTAAAGAACCCCACAGTAGCACATTGATCAACTAATCTGTGAAAATAGGCAATTACATTTAAATTAAAATGTGTTTTAAAGGGTGAATACATTCAGCATTTTACAGTTGAGGAAAAATGTTTTAGCAGGTATGTATTAGATATATAGGACCAAGTTTTGCAGACGTAGCTAGACAGCATTCTGAGAAAGATCAAGTACTGAAAAATGGCAATTCAGGTTTTCAATAATGACCCTAAAATTAGACTTCAAAGCTTATATTTAAGGCTTATTTTAAAAAGTTTTCAGCAGCCAGCATGAAATTATGCATGTACTCAGGTACAACAGGATCTTCAGACCTACAAAACCCAGTTCTTTCGTAGCCTTCTAAAGCTTAAAATTACACTAATCCCCAAAGAAAAGGATGATAAAAATAAAAATCTATCTTTTGACACTCCATACTAAGCAGTCTCAGCCAACACAAGTCTCATTTCTTGTGTCGTCTCTCCTGCTTTACCATCCTATGCTGTTGAATCTGCTCCGTTTCCTTTGGTTTGCAAGTATGGTATATATATAAAACAGGTTCTGGACTGGTAAAGCATTCTCTTCTCTCCTTTTTTTATTCTTAGGAAAGAATTTAAATCCCATTTCTCTGTTTAAAAGCTTTAAGCAATCAGAATTCTCCAAAGTTTAATTTGTTATTTCTGATAAATCTCCTTTAAGCAGACTCAGTTACTGTTTTCCAGATTGCCTTTCCTCCTTGGACCATTTTTCTCCAGACACTATTTTCTTAATCATTTCCCTAAACTTTTCTATTCACTTGTCATTCCCATTTCAGTGGTGGGCAGCTGCTTCATCAATAATAAGCCACTGGTTTTATTGCTGGAGTGAAAGAGCAGGGTAAAATGTAGGGAAAATGACAAATGAAATGAGGAGCCTGGGAAATGGTTGTTTGCCCTGTGCTGTGTACTTTCTCTCCATCAACCATTAAATAGCTACTGAACTGCTTTTCAGGGGAGAGAGAAAAATCTTCTATTCCCTGAAGAAAATGTTTGTCAGACCACTACCCTTTCAGGTTCACGTCAACAGATGTGAATTTTTCTCCAAGCTGTGATGAGGAAATACTCTTCAAAATTAAATTGTTTTTAACTGCTTCTGTACAAAATCATTTGCACAACATAATAAATCAGCTTGGAGAAAACACTTCTCAGCAGTATGTAAACAAAAAGCTGTGACAGTCCAGGTCTCAGAAGTGCCTCCAGGGCAGTCCCAGAAGGCACATCAGTTTCAACCATAATTTCAAGTAACAGTCTTAAGGATGATGTATTTCATGCTTGGTGTTAGATGTGTATCATCTGATAAAAAACCCCATACAGATAGACATACTTTTATTTGTACCTTTCAAGTGCTGCAAAATGAAATACTTAAGGGATGCTCATTAAGGGCTTTTCTCGCTTCTAGTGCAGTCACTCATTGGTTATTTGGAAATTTTATTGTAAATGTCCACAGCTGGTTTTGGCTTGTTATTTACAGAGTGCTTCAGCACTAGCCCACTTATTTTTAGCACCAGCTTTTAAGGGTTATGGAGAGACTGTGAGCCTCTGTACCAAAGTGGATGCTATTAAGAGGCCTTTCCCATTATCATCAAATAGATCAAAGAGTGATCAAAGATCATTCCAGTTAGAAAACACCAGCAGAAGAAGCCATCATGGCACCCGTTAAACATCTCTCTGATGGTATATGGGTGGTGGCCCCAGAAGCCCTCCCTGCTACTCTATGCTGAGCTCAGACCCGGGGACAGTAATAAGCAGCACCCTGACTCAGTGTCCAGGCCTGTGAAACGGGCCCTTATCAACACTCAACACTTCGCATACCTTCAGTTTGTACAGGCTCTACCTTCAACCGTCAGGTGGAAGCTGAGGAGCTGTCCTGGTCTGTAGTTTGGTACTAGTTTCCTGAGAGAAACTCATCTTTTGAGAGCTGCATACATGTGCTTTGTAGTATTAGAGGATGTGGGACCATCATCAGCTTTAGTGACTGACTGATGATGGAGAACTGCAGAAGAAGTATGAGTACTGAATAATATGGTCTGAGGGGTTTGACTTCCCTCATAGGACAGATATGTCCCTGTTAACAATTTGAAGCATCAACTAATAGACAATAGGGCTAGAAGAGACATGGACATCTTAGCCAATTCTCCACCAAGCAAGGTCAGCTGTCCCATAACCATTGCTATGTCCTCAGCTGTCCTTCAGGATCTCTGGTGATGGAAAATCCAAGGTTTTTTCAGATATTTGTTTCTAGCTGTTCACTGTCTTTAAATTTAGAATTTTAACTTAGTCTTCCTTTCTACAGCCTGTCACTCTTGGCCCTGTAGTGTGGCATCCCATAGAGGTTCAGACCATGTATCTGTTTAAGCTCACATCTTACCTCTGATTGGTCTAAGTATATATTATTTAGTTTTATACGTGGTACTATATATTTTACATAGATCAATATGTTATTTTACAAACTATGTCTTGCAAATTATATATTCTATATTATGCTATAGAGTACATATGTATTAAATATATATATGATAAGGAAGAGTATAGAAGAATGGAAATATTTTCTCACCATCGAATTTTAGAGACTTTGGAGCTACAGGTTGCCTACCAAACCCAGACCTGAATAGAGACAGATTAAGCCCCTCCTTTTACACCATTGCTTTGAACACTATCCTAGATCCTTCGGTCTTCTCTAGATTAACCAAAACCTACTTGCACTTTATTTCATGTCTTCCAGACCTTTGGGCAGCTCTCTAGTCATCTTCTAAACTAATTGCAGTTGGTCTGTATTGTTCTGGAAGTGCAGGGCTTGTGTCACCACAAGTTTGTGTAATAGCAATTTTATTTCATACCTACCCCTTCCAAACTAACCTGGGCCAGTCCCATCTTTTAATGTGGGCTTGCTTATTCTTACTTAGATGCAAAACTTTTAACCTGTTTTCAAATTGCATAGCATATATTTCAGATCACCTGTCAGGTGCATTCAAAATGCTGGCCTTGCTTTCCTCCCATTTTCGGTTCCTCTCAGACTAAGTTCCTATGCAAATGTAAGACACAGAGTTTCTATTCCATCATCCGTCACATTTCATGAATATATGAGACAATACCAGATCTAAGTCAGATTTTCTGACCAAATTGTCTTTATAACCTTGGATTGATAACTACAGTTTTCCAACCAACTGTGCTCCCTCTTCATAATTTCATTCAGCCTCTTTCTCTAGTTTGCATGTTAGAATGTCATGTGTGACAGCAGCAAAAGCCTTATGAAAGACCTGTAACATAGATATGGATCCTGCCTGGTTCACACAGCTTCTTATTCTGTCACAGAAAGAATTAGATTTTTTGAAGATAATTTATTCTTGGGTCTTTGGTGTTGATGATCTTATTTTATATTACTGCTTGTGTGATCTTCTAGCTAATCACTAATTATTGACAGTTTACCAACAGCATATGAGAATATGGCTTTTTTCTGATTTTATTTTTTTTTAAAATAAAAGGTCTGTGGCCTTTCAAATTTTCTGGAAGCTCACCCGCAGAGGTGATTCAGAGGGGATTACTAATGGTTTCAACATTGTTTGAGTTAGTTACTTGAGTTTCAACGAGCAGTGGATACTATTGTCATGCTTAGTAACTGACCAGTTTTCAAAATGGAGATTGAGAAGTTTGTCATTAAGCCAGCGTGGCAACATAACTCAACTTCCTCCGTTTACTTTACTCTGAGAGTATTTATCTCTATGACTCGAATATTTTTCATTTGGATGCTGCCAGCAGTCTCAGCACCCTTTTTATCTTGCCATGTAGATTTGCACTGCTGGCAGTATACATGAGTACACATTTATTTTCTCTTCATGAGAGCTACAGGCATTATTTCTGTTTTTGCACTAATACATGCAAGTCAGTGTGGTGTCTCTTAGTAAAGCATGGTCATGAAGACAGAAGTAGAATTGGATTTTGTGAGTTTATATGTTCTAATTTCCGAAGGAGTTGTATAGTCTTCTTCCAGAGGTAATAAATTTTTGAAGGTAAGCCAAACCTCAAGTTCAAATGAGTTAGCAGAGTACTCTTAGACAGTAAGTTTAGAGTATAATAAACCCTTTTACATGAGTAAATGGAAAAGAGGAGGAGGCTTTCATGTCACTGTTCGAGCTTGTGCAGCTTCTAGCAGCTATTGCAGACTCTCCTAAAAAGCTTTTTACTTTGGATTATAATGCTGTGGATGCTCACAGTTGTTTCCCATGCCCAAGCTTCCCAGCTCTACAACTCTTTATAACGAAAGTCCGTGTCCTCAAAGGGAGTTGAGGGTCGAAATCAGATCTTTCAGCACAATTCTTTCAGTTCATAAATCAGAGACTCACTGTCTGACACCTGATTAAGGAAAGTTAGCAAAGGAAGAAGACTTATCTCTGGCTCACAGAGGAATCCATAATGCCTAAATGATTCCTTGGATGTAAATGCACCATAGAGATAGCCAAAGATGTACATTTTAACACAAAATGGTTGCTAATCATTTTACTGCAAACACTGACACATGGGATTACTATATATTTCAGGAAGGTGTACTTGAGCGGGTTTTTGTTCTGTGGCAGGTTTGACTGCACAGACATAGCAGGAAATGAAAAGAACTTGATTTAGCTCAGGAAAATGAAGGTGGAAAGGGGATACGATTGCTGTGTGTTTGTGTGTTGCAGGTAACCAATGTCAGGAGAAAGTGCTACTTAATTAGAAATACAATTCTGGTTCCTAAGCAAAAACAAATAGATACCAATTTTCCATTATTAAATTTAGACTGAAAATTAGGTGAATGTTTCTAACTGCTAGAACAATCAAACTCTGGATTAGTCTTTCAGTGAGATTAGTGAGAGAAAATAAAATTCCAGCAAGACAGCAATTTCCTTTAAGAAGGAGCCTGATATTTTAATGGGAATTGGTATCTGTACTTGTAAGGGACTTGAATCCATCATCCTTTTTTGGTTTATGTTCCTACTAAATTATATACCTTAAAGGAGGTCTTAATTTCACCTAATCAGCTAGGACTCTTTTTTTAAACAGTGGAAAAATGGAGGTGCTCCACATGAAAATTTATGCTTATCCTGCAATAAATATTAAAGGTAGACAAGAGAATGGTCTCTCCTTTATCTACAGAGTAGATCAAGATGACTAATTTATGCTGGAATCCTACTGTTCCTATGGTAGAAGTAAGATGAGTGGAATACCACCCTACATAATTCGCAAAATCATCCTTACTATGCTTAAAGTGGAAAATATGGTAGAGACTCTGTGACCGCTGCTGCTCTCTTGCATTTAATGTCTTATTTTGTAGAATTCCTTCCTGTAATATGGTATCCAAAATGATGATGGTATTCCAAGCTTGGCCATGCTGGCTTTTAATTAATAAGTAACAATAAGTAGACTTATTGTGGTCACTTAGACCACATTTCCCTCAAAGTGCATTAAAAATCTGTTGTAACCAACAGTTATTCAGTAGTCTGGGAAGGCTGAGGTTTCAAGTGGCTTTAAGACTTATGTGGCCAGAATCTGTGAGAATAGGTGCTAAAGTGGGCATCTTTCTGATAAAAAATGTACTGAAAAGACCTTAGTAATGGTGAAATAAATGTCAGAACATCAGAACATAACAGGACTGAACATACTCTTCTGGATCATCAAATTCTTTTCCCTGCTCTTGGAAGCAATCAAGTATCTTATACGCTTCTTAACAAACTCCTGAATTAATACTTACTCTGTGTATCTAATTAAGCAGAAATAATAAAGTAGAACAATTTGCTTTGTTTCACACATATAAAATATATCGATGCAGGGAAAATAGATTACACTGAGATTTTAGATCTCTGCATCAGACATGCGCTACAGTCCAGCAAACAACGCAAAAATCTTCTATTTCATTCTGTAATAAGTTCAACTCCAGAAGACGAACTAGTGTCCAGGGGACGTATGTACTTAATCTTCCATTTAAGCAATGATTTTTCTTCTAAATGCAGGCAAGGAAAGAAGAAACACTACTGAACAAGCAAGCTAATTCTAAGTGTTCTTCACTAGCAATGATTACTCTTTGTTTTCATAAATCATACTGAGTGTATTGTTGGAATAGAAATATAATCAGTTTCTATTTGAAAAAATGAAAGAGAAAGTATTTAATGAACTGTAGTTTTTGGCTGGTTAACTGAAGTTGTTAACATCTCAGGAAAAAATATTGACCATGATCCTGTTGCAGGTTTGTTTCCCTGTATACAGATCAAATGGCAGCAAAATAATTTTATACTGGATTGGTTTTGCAGGGTGCATAAAGATATGTACTTTAAATCAATTATATTGTTATTGTGTCCTGATTTTGGCTGGGATAGAGTTAATTTGCTTCCTGGTAGCTGGTGTAGTGCTGTGTTTTGGATTTAGGCTGAGAATAATGTTGATAACACGCCGATGGTTCAGTTGTTGTTGAGCGGTGCTTGTGCTAGAGCCAGGGCCTTTTCAGCTTCTCGCGCTGCCCTGCCAGCGAGCAGGCTGGGGGTGTGGGAGAAACTGGAAGGGGGGACACAGCCCGGACAGCTGATCCCAAGTGACCCAAGGAATATTCCAGACCGTTTGATGTTGATCAGAATCAAGTAAATGTCTTTTTCTCAAACTTTTATGTTTATTACACTGAGCCTCTTTTTTTTTTTTTTTTTTTTTTTTTTCCAGGAAGCTCTAAAATTCAAGAAACACACAGCCCAATTAAAGCCCTTGTCTGTAGGATTAACTGAATTGGCGAATTGAAGTCCTTTAGTTTTTTGACAACTACCTTTGTCGTGGAAGTTAGGGAACTTGCCTCCCTATGCTGTTGCTATGGTCATCTCCTAAGAGTTATTCACTGCATGTCTTAAAGCCCAGCAAGTTTTAAAATTTCCCCTTACATTCTTTTCTTTCTCATCCCCTCCACCCCCCACATCTTGTCTTTAACTTCTCTTTCCTGTCTCCCAGTTGATTTTCACCTTACCAATACACTCGTGTATTTCATGTTTGAAGAAACTTTTTAGAACCATGTTGTAGTCCTTTGAGGTATAACTTTCAAAACTGGGGGGGTCTGCTTTCTCTGCTGTGATCTCTCCTTGCTACCATTTCATCCCTGTTCCAATTTAGCACGCAAGTTTCCAGTAAAATACTTGTGGATATATCAAAAGACTGGCTTCTATTTAGTGAATTTCAGATTTTGGGACCAATATTGTCACCAATGCCAGTAACATGTTCATTCTTTCAGTTTTCATGTTTTCCATGAAAACTCTCCAAAGGCTGTCTTTTCAACGAATAGAAATATTTTTTTTATTTTAAAATGTCTGGAAATATGCATGGAAAAATTTCAACCAGCCATATCACATATTCACCTACAAGACATTAGCATATATCCGTGTTCTCTCATATGCTTTGAACCCACAGTAACTGAGACAGACTTTGCAGAGACCTTGAGGAGTAGAAGAGGATGGGATCTAGCTTTATTCCATACCATGAAATGATAGATGTAGTCCAAACTAAGGCTGTAAAGTTGCCACCATAGCATGGTATTAGTACTGCCTGAGTATTGAACATGTTACAGTTGGCAGTTTTGATATATTCTACATTCCACACCTGTGATTATCTTGCAAAAAAATTTTCCTTTTAGATTTAAGACTTTGGCAATTTGAAGCATTTCCAATGCTGCAGAACTGTGTCTCTGGAACTGAGGAGGCAACAGGCAAAAAGGAAATGTATACTAAAGTTAAATATAAATAATCTTGAAGGAATAATATCTTGTAATGTTATTTTTTGTGAAGAAGTTTTGAGTCACAAAGGACTGATTTTTTTACTGTGGTTTAAATACTTAAATTCATATTCATTAGTAAGTATTTAATGAATAAGATGATGTTCATGGTTATTATTTTGTGGGAAATACTGAAAATAGTGAAGTATATTTGAGCATATGTATGTAAAGAATCATTAAGCTACTATTCAAAAAGAAAAAAGATGAAGTTGCAGTGATATTATGTAGTTTAGCGGAGTAATTCTAGGAGAGAAAATTATTTGCAACTGAATTTCTATTGAGGATTGGGATCTTGGTTGACTGAAATAATAATGTCATGAATTAGATTTTCATGTTAAAGAGAATGTAGCATAATTTGTGCCATTCGTCAGCAAACTTATCATTGATATGGTTCACTTTGTTTTAACAAATAATTATTAATTAAGTAATCAATAATTAATATATGAGGTGAGGAGTAACTGAGGTTTGCAGTAGTAGAAGTAGAAGAATGGACAACATTTCAGAGCTATCATGAAGCAAGAGTTGGCAGGCTTTGTTGGCAAGCTACTGAGTGGAGGAATAAATAGGATATCAAGGTTATGAGCTGTAATAATGAAAAGGATGATGGAGATGGGGAGTAACAGATGTCATACAATGCAGTCGATATGCTTTTCTCTTGTACAGGTTCAATTTATGACTGAGCATTCAATTATAGATGTCAGAAAACCATCAGCAGGGTGAAGAGGAGAAATCAGATCCAAAATGTAATTTAGATAGTTGCTGCGGTAGCAATGGGGGTAGGAAAAGGAAAGGGAAGTCAGCTGCCTGCTCTTCTGAGGCAGAAGGGAATTTAGAGAATTTCCATGCTTGTGTGCCCTGCTGTCCTGTGCAATGCCTCGTCCCTCATCCCACAGCTGCTGACTCCTTTCACACCATGAAGGTGTGAAGACAGGAGTCTTCACTCTGAGCTGTGATTTACCACCAACATAGACCAGATCATCCTGACAGGATGGTGGCTTTCAGAAGGACCACCTGAGGGCACCCTGAGGGGTCATGTGATGTCACTCCTACCAGCTGAGCAGATGTGAGCTATCCTCGCTGTCTTGTGCTGGTGACACTGGCTGTCTCTGGACTGAGGCAGTCATTGCATGTCATCACTAGTCTCTAGGTCATCTTTATACTTAAAATATATATTTAAACAATGAACTTGAGATCTGATGTTTTTTTTTTTTTTTTTGATACCCAGTTGTTCCAGTGAAGTCTTTCAAAAGATCTGCTAGGTCTAGCAAAGGTGTCAGAAAGTAGTACATCCAAAGAAAACATAGTTTTGCTCTTGCAGCAATTCTCAAACTTAGATGAATGTTTTCTGTTGAAAATATTCTTGTAACCAGAAGCTGAGATTTTAGCATGTAAAAATGTTATAATGATTTCTTCTTTTCTAAAGTAAAATAGGAAGCATTTTTTTCATGAATCATAGAACCATAGAATATCAGGTTGGAAGGATCCTTGAGGATCATCTGGTCCAACCTTTCTTGGCAAAAGCAGGGTCTAGGCAAAATGGCCTGGCACCCTGTCCAGCTGAATCTTAAAAGTATCCAATGATCAGGAATCCACCAGTTTCATGGGGAGATTATTCCAGTGGCTGATTGTTCTCATTGTGAAAATTTTTCTTCGTGTCCAATAGGAATCTCCCCTGGAATAACTTTTGCCTATTGTTCCCCTTGTCTTTTCCTTGTAAAAAGGAAGCGTCAGTCTTCTTTGTAGCCACCCTTTAAATACTGGAACATCATGATAAGGTCTTCCCTAAGCCTTCTTTTCTCAAGGCTGAACAAACCTAATTCTGTCAGCCTTTCCAGATGTGGCAGGTTTCCCAGTCCTTTTGATCACCTTTGTGGCCCTTCTCTGGACCCTCTCCAGCCTGTCCACGCCTTTTTTGTATAGTGGGGACCAAAACTGAATTGAGGTGTGGCCTGAGAAGCGCTGAGTAGAATGGGATAATGACTTCTTTATCTCTGCTGGTGGTGCCCTTGTTGATGCAACCCCACATCCTGTTGGCTTTCTTTGCCGCAGCAGCACACTGTTAACTCATGTTGAGCTTGTCCACCAGGACCCCCAGGGCCCTTTCCACAGGGCTGCTCTCCAGCCAGGTAGGTCCCAGCCTATGCTGCACTCATGGACTGTTTTCCCAAGTGCAAGACCTTAACAGTTGTCCTTGTTGAACTTCATAAGTTTCTTGTTAGCCTACTCTTGCAGCCTATCCAGGTCTTCCTACAGGGTGGCTCTCCCTTCCTAAGTGTCCACTTCCCCACTCAGTTTGGTGTCATTGGCAAACTTCATCAGGGTAGACTTGATCCCGTCAGCCAGATCATTTATGTTGGTATTAAGCAGTGCTGGCCCAGTATTGATCCCTGGAGGACCTCACTTGTGACAGGTTGCCAGTTTCAAGAGGAGCTATTGACCACCACCCTCTGGGTGTGGCCTGTCAGCCAGTTCCCCACCCACCACACAGACCACTTGTCTAGACTGTAATACATCAATTTCTCTAGTAGGAGGCCATGTGAAAAGCCTTGGAGAAATCCAGGTGGACAATGTCCTGGCCCTCATCAACTGAGCAGGTTACTTCATCATAGAAGGCAATTGGATTTGTCAAGTGACCATTTGGTGAGGTGACCATACATATCAGAGGGATGTGTGAGATACCAAATGACGATGAGAAGTTTGGATAGAAAAGTGCTTGAAAAAAAGAGAGGGGTTTCTGTGTAAACCTGAGAAAGAACCTTTCCTGTAAAACTGTTATTCTACCTATTTAACATGAAGCACAATCCAGCTTCACTAAAAATTTTGCAAAAGCTGTCAAGGACCAAATAGGGGGAAAAAAGCATATTCTTAAATGATGATTGGCTAAAGCTTTTTCTTCTTGTTGAAATAAAAGGTAGCTGGCTACTGATTCCAGGGCTGTGTAGTGAGAGTGGTTACAAAGTGTGTCAGTCAGGGTTTCTTGTCTCCCTGCTGCATTAAAAATATGCAAAATATTAATATATTTTTATTAATTATTGTTTAAAATGGATATGCCCTTGTATACAACAGAACTAATAATTTCTCTATTTCCCCACAGCCGAGGCAACGAGAACAGACTAGCGCTGCGACGACAGACCATTCTCCGGGAGAAGGGGAGGAGGCAGGCCAGTCGAGGGCCAGCCTATATGTTTAATGACCACTCAACAAGTCNAGGTTACTTCATCATAGAAGGCAATTGGATTTGTCAAGTGACCATTTGGTGAGGTGACCATACATATCAGAGGGATGTGTGAGATACCAAATGACGATGAGAAGTTTGGATAGAAAAGTGCTTGAAAAAAAGAGAGGGGTTTCTGTGTAAACCTGAGAAAGAACCTTTCCTGTAAAACTGTTATTCTACCTATTTAACATGAAGCACAATCCAGCTTCACTAAAAATTTTGCAAAAGCTGTCAAGGACCAAATAGGGGGAAAAAAGCATATTCTTAAATGATGATTGGCTAAAGCTTTTTCTTCTTGTTGAAATAAAAGGTAGCTGGCTACTGATTCCAGGGCTGTGTAGTGAGAGTGGTTACAAAGTGTGTCAGTCAGGGTTTCTTGTCTCCCTGCTGCATTAAAAATATGCAAAATATTAATATATTTTTATTAATTATTGTTTAAAATGGATATGCCCTTGTATACAACAGAACTAATAATTTCTCTATTTCCCCACAGCCGAGGCAACGAGAACAGACTAGCGCTGCGACGACAGACCATTCTGCGGGAGAAGGGGAGGAGGCAGGCCAGTCGAGGGCCAGCCTATATGTTTAATGACCACTCAACAAGTCTCTCTCTTGAGGAGGAGCGCTTTTTGGATGCAGCAGAATATGGAAATATTCCAGTGGTTCGCAAAATGCTGGAAGAATGTCCCTCACTCAATGTGAACTGTGTGGACTATATGGGGCAGAACGCTTTGCAGCTGGCGGTTGCCAATGAGCACCTGGAGATCACAGAACTTCTGCTGAAGAAGGAGAACCTGTCTCGGGTTGGGGATGCCTTGCTTTTGGCTATTAGCAAAGGTTACGTTCGGATAGTGGAAGCCATCCTAAGCCATCCTGCATTTGCTGAAGGCAAGAGGCTTGCATTGAGTCCCAGCCAGTCGGAGCTCCAGCATGATGACTTCTATGCATACGATGAAGATGGCACACGGTTTTCCCACGACGTTACACCGATCATTCTGGCTGCTCATTGCCATGAGTACGAGATTGTCCACACTCTGCTGAGAAAAGGAGCTCGCATCGATAGGCCACATGACTATTTCTGCAAGTGCAGTGAATGCAATCAGAAACAAAAGCATGACTCTTTCAGCCATTCTAGGTCTAGAATCAATGCCTACAAAGGTCTGGCCAGCCCTGCTTATCTGTCTTTGTCCAGTGAAGACCCTGTAATGACTGCCTTAGAGCTCAGCAACGAGTTGGCTGTGCTAGCCAACATTGAAAAAGAGTTTAAGGTGAGTAGAGGGATACCGATTCTGACAGACACAGAACTGTAAAGTTCATTCAAAGGTTTTTCTCCCATTTCTTGAACAGTAATAGATCAGCATCATCTTCACAACTCAGCAGAATAACGTGAGAAAATGTATAATTGTTTAATGCATGGGAGATTTAAGTCATTGGAAATGGCTTAGTGCTCTGTGCTTAATGTAATTCATGTTGCCTATGTAGAAGGTGCCAGTGAATAAATTTTCTGCTCCCTGTTAGGCAGGATAGTAGGGAAGTCCCTTCAAACCCATGAGCGAAGCTGACTTAGGACAGGGGAAAAAGGACACTGTAGTTTGGTCAGTTATAGAGCCAAATTGCTCGGTTCTACTAAAACCTCATACATTCTCATTATTTTTTCATAGTTGGACTGAAAGCTTTCTCATTTCTCATAATTTTTTACAATTATTCACTAAAAGAACTCTAAATAATGTCCTTGTCCTTTTTTAATGTGTTGTTTTTACTAACGTCTTCCTCTTTTTCACTTATTTGTACCTAGCTATATGTGAACTCTGTGAAATTAAAGACTTTTCCCGTGTATATAGAATTTTTAATGTTACTAAAATGAATGATTTTGGAAAAAAAATAAAAAATAGTTGACACCAAAGGATTCAGGGTCCCTTAGATGGTGCTCCTGGGACCAAGTAAGATATCTAGGCTTCACTAGCAGGAGATAAGACGCCCTTGAAAGAAGTAGGAGAATCATTTCCAACATTATGTTAGGAAGAGTTTGAAGTTGCCACGATCAATATTTAATGTTAATCTTCTGAGCAGTGGCACAATTCTCAAGGCCGTGAACCCACCTCTGCTCAGCCAACCTGAGCTGAGCCGCTGCAGTTCTGAATTAATTACTCCTGGCTCGTTCTCATAAGTGTACTTTTGTGATACCAGTCTGTTGTAAGAAGCTGAAATATTTCTTGGAGGGGGAACATGCAAGGGGTTCTTAAAAACAGCAGCTAAACAGCTGGAATAGGAGCAGAGAAGTATTTTTATTTTATGTCAATAAGACCAAATTCTGGGCAGAGCCTTTCGGCTTAAAGCAGAGGATGAAAGTCTGCCTCATGAAGTCCCTGGCAAAAATCCTTAGGACCTCAGTGGACTGAGATTTCATTCAGTGCTTTCATGTACAGTTCAGAGAAGAGCATTTAAACCACATACTCTTGTTTCTTTCTCTTTAGCAGCTGCTGAAGATGTGAACAAAAGGACTTGATTAACTTAAAGGGGAGTAAATTTAGAACAGAACAGAAAAACATTTTTCATACACCATAAATGCAGCCTGTGAAGTTCACAGCGATGTTGAGATAAATAGCACGTCTGATTTGTAGGGACTGTATAGCTCCGTTTACCACAGTTTGGAGTGACACAAGCTAAGATTATTATAAAGATAAATAAAATCATCATCTGGAACTGTCAGCAAGAAGTGTCCTTCAAATCTATGCTGCAGTACACAACTGGCGAGACAAATTGGGAGCACAGTGTTTATCCCTGGTACCACTAGGACAGGGAATGGAGCATGTGGGTGAGAAAAGGTGGGTTAATTCAGAATACATACTTCTGCAGCCTGCCTTGAAGTGCTGTGAGGAGGTCCTTCCTTGGCATGACCTGGCTCGTCTCTGAGTGACTTGTGTTTGTTCAGTTCCTCTTTTGCTGCTGTTGCCTTCTCTAAAACTAGAGCTCTACTGCTAGGATAGTGTTCTATAAAGGATTGTAAAAGAGATTTTGAGGTACTGTCCCTCAGGCTTGTCCGGGAGGCTGGACAGGAGGCAGAGCAGCTCCGTATCCCTGAGTGTTAGTCAGCCAAGCTCTGCTTGGACGTACATAACTCTTTACAGTAGAGTGAAGGTGAATGGGAACAATGAGGAGCAGGAACATAAGGCAACATGGAAATTTAAGTTCCCCTTAATTTAAGGTTTCACCAAGAGCAGGTGGCTGGCAACATAAGGTCTTTTGGGAACTTTTTTGTAAGTACTAAAATCATGTGGTGGTTATGGATAAATATTAAAGGCAAGGGAATAGTATATCTATATGTGCATTGACAAGAGTTAACACTCACACTATTGATAAGTGATAACATTTACAGTACGTAGACAGGCTGGGGGCTTGACAGAGATACACCGGGCTTAGGTTCAGTGCAGGTTGTACAAAGGTTGTGTGTACAAGCTGCAGGAAATGGATGCTGTTGTCTTTACTGAGTGTGGGCTTGTTTCTGCGCCTGCAAGCTCGTATCCTTGCTTGCAGCAATTTATCTAAAAATTGTTGTCCTTACTGTATTTCAGGAGTTTGCTACAATTATTCAGATAGTGATAGTCACTAAGTGCAAATGTGGTTTTCATTAAAGTGTGTTACACGTGTTAGCGTAATCAAAACAAGTATATTTTTAGTGCATCAACTACCTGGACATGGCAAATCTTTAACTCCACCTAGGGTTTGCCTGAGCCTTTTAAAGCATTTTAAACCTTACCTGAATGAAAATTGAACTTTCTGGTAATACACTATTTTGAAAGTCATCTATTTTATAGTGCTGATGGGATATTGTTGCAGAGGAGCTTCCTAGTGCATGCCTACAGCAACCAGTGGCATGAGTGATTCCCAGGTCTTCCTCAGAGGCAATAGAAAGGGTTGATGCTGAACTGTGATGCTGGTTGCTTCGTGACTGTCTTCTAAATTATTTCTCTCTCCTGACTTACACCATCAGTTAAGGTTACAGATAACACTGACCATGAAACTGTGATTCATGCAAAGTAGGAACTGCCATAATCAGTGGAAACTGCTATTCTCTGGAATAAACTACTTTTTTTGCTTCAGACCTTTGTAGTGATGTTATCTAGCACTACATGCCTGTTGCATTTGGTTGCAGGTACTGTTTTTACAAGTGATTTGGAGGATAATTCTTTATTAGGAGTAAAACCAGATGAAAGTGTAAGATGACTTCTGAAGGAAGACGAACTGGACATATGTGTCAATCACAGTGTGGGGGTATTTCTGTACCAAGCAAACAGCTAATTCAGGCTTCCAGAGTAATTCTGAGATCTTCAGGATTTCCTGAATGCCATTTAATTTAGCTTTTTATGGTATGGCTAAGTATGCATCTTTACAAGGTTTAATACTATATAGAATATTTTTATTTTGGGGGACTTTCCTCGTATTTTCTGTCATCTAAATCCTTTGCCCACCCTAGAGCAAATATCTCTACTATGTTCATAAGGATGCAGATCATATCTGACAGACGTTGTCCTGCAGAGATGTGGCCTGGAGTTTTGAGAGGGACAGCTGTGGCCCAGTGCTGTTCAAAATGGCTAAGATTTGCATTTAGTACGAAGTCCTCTGCAGCTATAATGGCAACAAACTGTTTTATTGTTTAATGTGATGGAGTGGAAAAATGTGTTTTTAAAATAAATGTAGATATGTTACTGTTTGTTGTAAATTAATACTCCAAATAAGGTCATCTGAGTTTGCTTTTCTGATGAGAAGCAGAATTCAGTTTATCATCTTAAAGTTTGATTTTCTGTTTGTTGTCATTTCTACAACCCCATTACAAAAATCAGGTTCCAGTCCTCATCATTAACTCTCTCAGAGAAAAGTTAACATCAATTTTTAGAGAAGAACTGAGGCACTGAAGGAGTAGGGGCCACCTTTGTAAGAGGGATAATGTGTTTATCTGCCTGCTAAGATGCCTAAATCCAACATGTAGGTCTCACTTACATTCAAAAGCCACTTTGAAATCATAAGTCCTTATATAGAATATCTGTGTTTCTGGTCTTGGCTTCTACAGTTCACTAATCAGGGCCAGGATGTGGTGTGGAACACTGCTCCATCTCATCGGTGGGGCTCAGTGTCATCCTGCACCCTGAGAGCATTTTCATCCCGGGCACAGTCTGGGGGACAGCAGGAGCCTGTGACTGGTCACAGGAGGCCATGTGGAGAAGGCCCCTGTCTTCTGGGAGAAACGGCTGTGGTGATGTTCTTCTGCACTCCTGGCCATGCTGTCCTGCTTACATGGTCAGAGGTAAGGCAAATCATGGTCAGATGAGGCTTTCAGAGTGACCAGGACCTGCCTGCTCCCTTACCTGGGGCAGCAAGACAGCCTGTGGCTGCTCCTGCCATGAGAGGCTGGTGCCCCCTCTCAGCAGCAACCACTGTCACCCCCACCCCTCCCGTCATTCTTCTGCCACCAGCATCTTGTTACCCTGGTTCCTCGTCCCCTGCAGCACTCACTCCACGTCATCACCTTCCTTTTGCTGGGTGGGAGCAGCCAGCGCTGCCCCGTCTTCCTTGGTATGGCAAAATTTGGTTTATCCTAAACTGGTGAGGAGCCCTGAACCAGCGTTGTCACATGTGTAAAATAAAGCACATACATACTTTACTGCAGAATTAAGGGCTGATTTTTTTTAGAGTCTCCAACTGTAGTTTAATTGCTAACTACCTTCTCAAGTCTCCCAGGACTGCTTTTTTAATTTATTAATTTTACAATTTGCAGAAAAGGAGAACTTGTAGAATTATCCATATGCCTGTGGCCATTTTCAAAAATAAGATTAACCAACCAGATTCCCATGTTCCTTTGGCTCACAGTAATGGTAAGAGACGTGAGACTCTGGGTGGATTCTGTGCATGTGTGACACAGAGACACTGAGGTGGCAAGAAGAGCGTATTGATAATTTTTGCTGTCACTACACGTTTCAGTGGAGCAAGGAGACAAGGGGCAGAAGGCAGCCCATGCAGTAGTCTCTGCACTCACTTGATTTCTTAGAGTCACAGAGACTCCCAGTAGTCTCTGCAATCTCACACTTGATTTCTCAGAAACAAAGCTCCCCAGCTAGAGCTGCCTTCCCTGCCTTCAGACCCTGACCGATACTCCTGTAGCAGTTTCAGACGTTATCATCCCATCTGTCCTCCATAACCTTCCCGAAGGGGATGAAGTCTTCCTAAGGGAATAGGTCTCAAGACAGCAAACCGTGAGCTGGAGCAGGGAGGTGTGTTGCCTTCCTCTGACTCTGCTGTGTTACAGCCACCCTGTGCTGGGTGGGAGGTGGTGATGCTGGGCACCACATGGTTCCCCCGTAGCTCCTTCGCTGTTACCTGACCGCCGAGGAGATCTCAGCTCAGCTTCCACCACTGATCACAGCGGCAGCCGTGTTTCACAGTAGGGGAAGCTGTTTTACTGCGTTTGCAAATGAGAAAATAAACTGATGGAGTTTATGGATGAATTTACTGGGTGCTTGTACACACTGTGGTACTGTGTACAAACCTAATTTCAGAAGGAATAATTCTGCAAAGTGTGGATAGGGGTATCTGGCTATTTTTAAAACTCCTCATTCAGTATTCATTTTGGTAAACAGGACTAAACTAAGAAAAAAATCATGTTCTTCATGAGAATAAATCATCAGATATGATTTTTATTTTGAGACTACCCAAAGGCATTGGACTGCACCGTGAGTAATGGTATCCTCACACGCTCTTTTGAAAATCATGTCTCAGTCACCAGAGCTGGAAAGTACTGAAGAAGAGTGTGTTAGAGTGTGCATGCATATATATATTTCCTACCAGAAAATATGCACATACCAATGTATTACAATTACATTACAATATTTTGTAATAGTTATTTATGAAGGCCAAATTATTTTGTCCTAATTTTTTTGAAAAAATACTCCTTGTTTCGGTTGATGTTTAAGTGTCAGATATCAGTTTGGAACAGTTCATGGTACATAACTGTACAAGGGTCAAGCGTAGGCTGACTCTATGTTTTTGCTTTGTGGATCTCAAATAGCTACTTTTTCTTTAATTCTGAAGAGGAAATTTATGTATTGAAATGGTTGAATGCTGAATCTTATCTTATCTGCTGCTACAAAACTGAAAGCCAAACAGAAGGTGATATATTACTCTCAAAATGTCTTTCTGTAATGCCACTAAGTCAGGATTTTTGGCTAATCTCTATTGTTATTCTTCTGAAGAGAGGGAAAATAAATAATACAATCATAAAATGTGCAGCATGTCATGAAATGGATAGTTTTAGCATTTTGCTTCTGTTGTCTTTGTAGAAAAATGACAATAAAGTTCCTTTCTCTTTAATGACAGATCTGAGCTATCTTGCTTACATTACATTATTAAAATAATAAATCACTGGCAGTTTTATGTAGACATGCAATAGTGTCTATAACTATTTGTCTGTGAATGTTTGCATCCATCTAAGTAAAGTTAATGTAAAACTCAGATGCCATCCTTTAATATATCCAAGTAATAAACTGGTATTGTGGTGGTGAGGGTAATAAAGCACAAACATGCATGAAGTACACCCTCGGCAAATAGATTAGGGTATCTTGTGTACTCAAAATAATGGTTTCTCTTCTAGGATGTGCTTTAGATAGCAGTTAGCATGAAGGAAGTAATTAAAAAGAAGGAACTAAACAAAGACTAAGAGTGGGAAAAGGGGGAATGCTGTAAAGAAGAGACCAGAAGAGAGAGGAAATGTGTTACTGTAATAAAAGCAATTGTAGCACAGTATATTGAACACAAAATAGAGACTACATGAGCAGTCCTCTATGGTTTCGGGTGGTTGGTTTTTGTTTTTTTTTCTTTTGTTTGGGAAAAAATCTACATTAATTTCATCTTTTTAAGACATTAAAACTAGCAGAGATCACAAAAATATCAGAAGTTGTTGACACATGTATGAGTAAATCTTTTGTAAGATTTAGGCCAGGGGCAATATATCTGTACACCTTTATCAGCTTTACATATACATCTATATATCCATCTAACTCCCTATGTGTCTAGCAATATTTGACTTTTGTGACCCAATCACAGCTGCAAGTAAGGAGTATTTGATGAACTGTGGATTGCAATGATCAAAAAAATCTCTTTTTTTGTTTTGACTTATGCCTTTTGGAAAACAGTGACTGAGAAGAAGATTTGGTAGTTAAAGCAATAAGCAACTGAACCCGCAGCTGTAGAGCAACATTTTGGCTCACACAGCAAAGACTTGGGATGAAGTTAGAGATGTGGTATCACCATGCTATGTGTAGCACTGCTGACACTGTTGCTAGAAAACAGCAATCAAATCTTGTGTTTGCAAGCTAAACGTGTTGTTGGAAAATGAGAAAGATAAGATTTACAAGAATAATTCCAGACCCAATATTTATGTTATTCTCAAGAAGGATGGGAGGTTGTTTAGACGTATTGTCTGTAGAATACTCATCTTGTCCAGTTGAGATCTCTACAGTGTAACTTTCTACATCTGAACTAGTTATCTATAATTCTGTGACACTCAGTGAATGGAAAAATTTTCACTGTGCGGTTCATCTCAACTTAAAACAGTCATTAAAATATGTCATACAATTTTTCTGAAAGTGGTGTTTTATTTTCAATTGGTTCTAAAAGAAGACTAGAGAAGTAGTTCAGGTGTAAGAACTGATTATGTAGACATCCAAGGTAACCAAGGTGAGACAAATCCTACTCTTTGGACATTCAGGGGAAGTAGATGTCTGATAACAAAGTGCTGTTAGTCTACCATAAAAAAACATAATAAGATGCAAACAAACTATTGATGCTCAAGGATGTGTAGTGGGATGTAGAACGATTTCTCTTGTGTTACGTCTTAGCAGTGAGTTATATTTTTTCTTCTTTTTCTTTTCTAGAATGATTACAAGAAATTGTCTATGCAATGCAAGGATTTTGTAGTGGGACTCCTGGATCTCTGCAGAAATACAGAAGAAGTGGAAGCTATTTTGAACGGTGATGTAGAGATGAGCCATAATAATGGAGAACGTGGTCGCCCCAGCCTTAGCCGCTTAAAACTCGCCATTAAGTATGAAGTTAAAAAAGTAAGCAATTGCGTTGATCAAACAGACGTGGTATTAAATTGTGCTATTATTAAATGTTTATGTTTTCATACCCTATGACGCTTAAATGAACATTTGGGCCCTTCTGCACAGTGTATTTTACAAACAAAAAAATCTTTGCCCCACATGGCTTCTAACATAAACAAGAAGCAGATATTCAGAGTGGATGCTGGTCACACTGAGTATGAGAGCAAATAGCTCTAAAAATTATGTAGCTATATGCAAAATTTGTAGGTATTTACTTGGTTTTAGTTTTAATCTATTTAAAAAAAAAAGATGGAAGAAATTTGCACTAGTTCTGCAGCCTGGAAAAGATTTAATAAAAACCTGAGTATAGCACAGCGGTCCTGTGCACTGCATGATAAAAAATATTGATACACATTTCTGTCAAGCTGTTGTGTCTTACTCAGAAAAACTGAGAAAACTTGAGTGAAATTGTGTGTCTCACAGCAAACATGCATTTGTCTGTGTAGGGGATCAGAGACGCAATCTAGAAGCAATAGTACTGTGGTTCTCACTTCTGAAGAACAGCAGACACCAGACAGTGTCACATACAGGAGTTGTCATCCCTTCTTTGGCTTCCTGTCATTTCTGCTGCCTGTTTAATACTCTGGTCTGCATCTGAAAAGTGCTCAGTGAAACCAGCTGAGTTAGTAGCTGCACCAAGACCCTTGAATTACCCAGAAAACTTCTCTTGGATAATATAGGTTGTGAAGTTCTAGGTGATGAGAGTGAAGAAATTATTTGTGTAATGAAGTTTGTACAGCCGAAGATTAAGAAGATACAGCTCAGGAGTACACTCCAAAAACAGGTTACCCTAAAGTAGAGCTATGTCCTGACAGATCAGCAAGATCTTTGATAAAACTTTTCCTACGTAATGAAATGGATCAGATCAACACTGTGAAAATGAATAATATCTTATTTTAAATAGGGAATTGGGACTATACAGATATACAATTTTAATTTATCAAGGAGGAGTTGGAGATTTTTTACAAAAATTGAATTCACATCTCTGGGGGACACCTAAAGCATTTATAAGTGTGGTTTAATCCCAGCCAGCAACTAGAAGCTGCTTGCTCGCTCTGCCTGCATGGCAGGATGGGGAAAAGAATCAGAAGAGTAAAAGTGAGAAAACTCATGGGCTGAGGTAAAGACAGTTTAATAAGTAGAGCAAAAGCTGTGTACAAAAGCAAAACAAAACATGGAATTCATTCACCACTTCCTATCGGCAGGCAGGTGTTCAACCATCTCCAGGAAAGCGGGACTTCATCACGTGTAATAGTGGCTTGGGAGGACAAGCGCTGTACCTTCAAATGTACCCCCCCTTCCTCCTTTTTCCCCCAACTTTAGATACTGAGCATGACTTCATATGGTATGGAATATCCCTTTGGTCACTTGGGGTCAGTCATCCTGGCTGTATCTCCTCACAGCTTTGTGCACACTCCCAGTCTACTCACTGGCACAGAGGTGTGAGGAGCAGAGGAGGTCTTGACTGCTGAGCAACAACCAAAACATTAGTGCGCTATCAACAGTACTCCCATTCCAAACCCAAAACATACCACTATACCAGCTGCTAGCAAGAAAGTCAGCTCCATCCCTGCTTGAAGCCATGACAATAATGTCAGGTGTATTTATGTGTTCATGAAGGGAAGAAAAGAAGAAAACCATTTTGACTCAAGAGCACCTGCCAGCATATGAACACAAACCTGCAAAACACCTGGCAACCTATGGTCACTGAAGAGAGCTGAAACAACTTTTGCAGAGAAGATATCACATTGATTTAGTCCTTCTTTGTAGCCTTGGAGTCTTAATCCTTCCTTGAATGTGAACTTTCTTTCAACATTTTCTCTTGCCTGAACAAAGACACTTCTTGCACCTTCAGCCAGTCATCCCTTAGAGAGCTATTCTAGAAAAATATACTAGATTCAGTTAAATTTTTAATTGTATTGCCAGGTCTAGACTTAAAAATTTATGGTGCACAAGAATCCACCTTTTATTAATATCTACCTTTGTAGGATGCTTCTTATACTTTCCAGAAATTTTGACAGAAAAGAGGGTTATATGATAAACTCAGTTTTGCAGAGTTTGTCCAAAAGATTCCAGAACTAAGCTGGATTCCTGCAAATGTGACAGCTGTATTCTTATGCCAGCTGAAAAAGATGGTATTTTCCATGTTAGCATGTGAAAATATGACATATTCTTTCTTTCATAACTAAAGGCTATATGGCATCCTTTGCAGAACAGAAAGACCCAAAGTTTTGGAGTTTCTGAAGTTGTAACATGAAAATTATAGATGTCAGAAACAACTAGAATTTTCTCAGATGAAGTTTATGTTTAATTACCCTTAGATGGACACTAATAGTTTGTGATGGAACACAGTGTCAATAAAATAATAGTTTTTTTTTAAATGAAAGAATTTATTGTTGCTGATAACATGCCTTCATGCTGGGATATTATGCTAATCCAAAAACTTTTTCTTATACCTTTGGTAATGGTCCTTTGAATATAAGCTGAGTTGTTGCTATTCCAACATTCATAATGTGCTTCATATAGATGTTATTTTAATAAAAGATATTCTGATAGCTATGTTATTTTTGTGCTGTTTTTCTTTGTTACAGTTTGTAGCACATCCAAACTGCCAGCAACAACTTCTCTCAATCTGGTATGAGAATTTGTCAGGTTTACGGCAGCAGACCATGGCAGTGAAGTTTTTGGTTGTTCTTGCTGTTGCGGTAGGACTGCCGTTCCTTTCAATGGCTTACTGGATTGCTCCTTGCAGTAAGGTCAGTCTTTGAAATCTTGTAAGGGCCTTTTATTAATTCCTCTATCATCTCTATGTAGATTCCTGTCTGGCAGAGATGAAGTGTGAGTATAAACTACTGACATGCTTAAATCAAACTTCAGAAACTTGTTATTTTAAAGCTGAGTTAGAATGGAATGGCTACAAGATTGCATGTTCTGACAATTCTAATTAAGACAGGTAAATGTATTGTGTTAAATGCAATGTATATTAAATTGCAATGGTTGAGCAAGAGTTGCCTTGTTGAAATTGTACTTTAGAAACGAGTCAAACTATTCTTCATTTAGTTTTGCCTTAGCAGGCAGCTGCAGAGGATCCTCATTTCCCATTGATTCTGAGCTAGCCTAACGGGATATTGGGTTGATTCCAGTTACTTCAAAGTCAATTTCATTTTTGTGATTAAAAATTAATAGATAGAAGTCACTGAAACATGAATGCCAGAAATTAAAACAATTGTCATCAGTTTTCTAGAATTCAAAGTGAAGTGTATTGGCTTGTAAAGACAGTGTTAATACTCATTATATTTCATGAAGTGTTTTAAGCAGTCACGCAGCCTCCTCTGCACCCATTTATAACACACTGTCTGTTTTGGATGATAGGTAGTATGGGAAGCCTTTCCACTGAAGATGGGTTACAATATCTAACCTCTCTGAACTTTGTGTTGAATCTTTGTTTTAACACTATGCATTTTAAATGAACACTGATGGAAAATTTCCCTTGAGATTACGTTAGAGGAAACAAATGGGATCCTATAAGGATTATTTGACAGGTTAGAGTATAATATCCATGATTTTAGCAGGTCGAATCCTGTGCGCATACAATGATTCCAGGGGAAGAGGAAAGTTGAAAGAGAGGACTGAGTCTTTGTGTTTGGGTTTTTTTGTGTTGTTCTCTGAGAGGAGAAAGGTGGGCCTTTATTGTTTTGTCCTATTTTTCATTTCATTCATTCTGGACAATAAAAATCAGTTATATCATTTTCACTTTTCTGTATAGTTACTAGGATTTTTATGAATACTTTTTTCTTAAAACACGCCTTGAGATTCAACATACTTCAGTAATTGGTTTTCAACTGTAGCAGTGACATATTTATTTGTCATTTTCCTTTTTCAATGATTTATTGGATCTTAAAGTAATTTTGAACCACTGTACATTCTGAAAAAGCTATTTCACAGTAGCTTTTTAAAGTCAAGGTTCAAGGCACAACATCCTTTAAGGTTTCACTTCCTCTGTCACTATTTAATCACCTCAATGTGCGATTTATTTATTGAATGCTTTTTGTTTCATTATATTCTGCAAATGTAAAACTAAATCCATCTTTTCTACCAGTTGCCGCTTCTTACCTTGTGCTTCACTCATACTTCAAATTTGATTCTTCTGGTTTTTTAAGCACAAAATGTTCACTCTTTAATTCCAGGATAGAATGGTTCCAATACAGAAAATTTTCTGGATCAAAAGAGTCCATTCTGTGTATGAATTGATGGAATTTTATAAATCTCTTCTCCTACGGAGATAAAGTACCCATTATTTTTCCAGGTTTGGCACAGTGACAGAAGAGAAAGAAAATGCAGAGAGTATTTATGGTGAAAATAACAGCTTATGGTGGAGTTATTCTGACACATTTCTTTATATTCTCATGCTATGGCTCTGAGAAAGGCAAAAATGTCTTTATAACATTTGCAACATCTCAATCCATTACCTGTATAGCTCAACAGTTTCCTCATTAGGAAAAAGTTAATTTGAGCTTGGACCACAGATACTGAATTGAGAGTTTCAGATCAGAAGAAACTCCATAGAAGTACGTGGATGAAGTCCTGTTGGTTTGGCAGGAATTCACTAGAGTCAGATGCTGAAAGGAATTACTTTGCCTCTTATTTGAGTTTCAAGTAACAATCCACATAGAGGCTCTGCAAAGTTTTGTGAACTGTTTGCTCTGCATTTCTAATTAGTAATTCAGTGTAACCACTGACATAATTAACCCCAAACTTCTAGAATGCTATTTTATTACATGACATAATCTCAAAGTGAGCCAACAATGTGCACTCACAGCCCAGAAAGCCAACTGTATCCTGGGCTGCATCAAAAGAAGTGTGGCCAGCAGGTCGAGGGACATGATTCTGCCCCTCTACTCTTCTCTAGTGAGATCTCACCTGGAGTACTGCATCCAGCTCTGGAGTCCTCAGCACAGGAAAGACATGGACCCGTTGGAGTGAGTCGATAGAATGGCCACGAAAATGATCAGGGGGCTGGTGCACCTCTCCTATGAGAACAAGCTGAGAGTTGGGGTTGTTCAGCCTCAAGAAGAGAAGGCTCCAGGAAGACCATATTGCCTTCCAGTACCTACAGGGGCCTACAGGAAATATGGGAAGTGACTCTTTATGAGGGAGTGTAGTGATAGGATGAGGGGTAATGATTTTAAACTGAAAGAGGGGAGATTTAGATTACATATTAGGAAGAAAATCTTTACTGTGAGGGAGGTGAGGCACTGGAACAGATGGCCTGGAAGATTTGTGGATGCTCTATCCCTGGAAGTGTTCAAGACCAGGCTGGATGGGGCTTTGAGCAACCTGGTCTAATGGGAGGTGTCCCTGCCCATGGCAGGGGGGTTGGAACTAGATGGTCTTTAAAGTCCCTTTCAACTCAAACAATTCTATGATTTTGTTTTTTACATATACACAGTGAAATCTCCCTGGAAGCAGGACTGACAATGGTTGACGTGATTGCACAAATGCTGAAAGTTATTATGACAATGCCATATAATAGTCATCCAATAAAATCTTGAAATGACACTTAAAATTCCAAATCTCTTTATGGAGAACATATAGGCCGGCTTATGTTGAGCTTCTCATCAACCAACACTCCCAAGTCCTTCTCCTCAGGGCTGCTCTCAATCTGTTCTCCTCCCAGCCCATATTTGTGCTTGGGATTGCCCCGACTTTTCTGCAGACTTTTGTCTCTTTTAAGACTTTAGTACTCAAAATAATTTTCCATCTATTTTGAATGGGTGGTTGTGGGGGTGCCAGGAGATAAGTGTTTTGAATTTTATATTTTTTGATCAAGGGATATATTTACATTACGTCCTTCAGTATTTTTTTCTTATTTCCGGACCATATCTCTTTCTGATATTTGTCTCCTAACCCATCGTCATTTGTGAACACAAGAATAATGCATTAAAAGGACACTGTCAACATACTTTATTATTTTCCAGCTCTGCTTTATTGTGTGCTGTTTATGACTGTTCCTTCCTAGCTTGAAATAAAATCTTTCCCCATGACGATTACCTGTTCTCTGTGCAGTTCGCTCAAAATAATTGGATGTTGAAGTTCATCTCATGAGGCTGATGGTATATTTTATTTAAGAAAAGATTAATTTTATTGAATGAGAAACATTAATGAATGGCACGTATTTGTAAAATAATATAAAAGAAAAAGATTATAAAATTTTATGCCTGCTAACCTTGACAGTGTTCCTTTAAAAGTGTCTTCTTTTCATATTTGTGTAGTTTTCTTAATTTATCTGTATTTGAGACCTAATCATCACATCCTGGGCTGCAACCTTTTATTCTGTGTTTCTGTAAAAGCTGACTGTAAGGACAGCAAAATTCTGACTTTGATATTGAAACCAACTACAAATAACTTCCTTTCTGCTTTCCCCTCCCTTTTCCCAACCATAGACTGTTATGTGTTTCAACTGAGGAGACACTTCCTTTCAGTTCTTTCCAAGGAGTTTTTGTCAGATACAGATACTGTCTTCATCTAAAATAAAAAATTACTTTTCTGCAGCTGCCAACTAAGTGAACAAGCTGACATTTTTACTATTAATACAGGCACTCTCAAAAATAAAGTAAATAATTGCTAAAAGTTCAGCCTTGTGTGAGTTTGTATGGAATTTCTAGGTTTTTTTGTGTTGCACTAAATCATGTTAAATTTGTTCTTAGTCATGACAAAATTGAAGACCTTTCCACTAAAGGAGTCAGGGAGGAAATTAAGACACTACAGAACTGTAAACATAACCTTTTGAGGCCTCCTGACTCTTTTTTTAAAAAGAAAATAAATTGGGAAAACTGCACCAGAATTGTGCTAAATTGAGTCAGGAAACAGAATTTTTAAGTTATAATTCACTTCTGGTGATAAATTAATGGTTTTAGTAAGTGTCAAAAATCTCATTTTCTTTGTTGCCTCATAAAGATGACTAGCATGTACAAAATTCAATAACTATAATATTTTTTTTCTCCTGATTACCTATAATAAACATAGATGCCCCAAAATAATTACAGAATTATTTCAAAATACTGAGCTAAAATACATATATAGTGAAACTGATTGATTATCCCTGTCAAAATAGCAAATAAATAGAAACTTGTAAAGGCGACTGTCAGCATAGTATACAACTTTTTCCAAATATTTGTTCCTGTGTGTTACTGAAATATATATTTCTCTGTGTTACTCTTCTTATCATAAGTTTTTATTTTGGAAGAAGGAAATGCAATGTCCTTGTATTTCATATCCTCTGTTGCAGCTGGGGAGGATAATGCGTGGACCATTTATGAAGTTTGTAGCCCATGCAGCCTCTTTCACCATTTTTCTTGGTCTACTTGTCATGAATGCAGCTGACAGATTTGATGGCACCAAACTCCGACCTAATGAAACAACAGGCAATGTAAAACAGCTATTTAGGATGAAAACATCCTGCTTCTCATGGATGGAGATGCTCATTATTTCTTGGGTAATAGGTAAAGATTAATTTTTGCTTGAATTTGTCTTGCTATGATTTTGATTTTTAAATTTAATCCCTTGCTGTTAATGTTATGTTTCAACTGGCTGCATTCCCACATTGGCCTCATGTTTCTTATTGGATGTCAGCAGGATTCACATGTGCCTAGTTAATTACAAACATTCAGGTGGAATCTACATCATCTGAATATGAATGAATTCAGTTTTATGAATATCAAAGAAAAGTGTGTACCAGTTTTCTGGTTTTTTTTCAGTCAAGCTGTGTCAACTCCCAAGGGGAGGGATTTCCACATTGTGGGCCAAGTGTTTTTGTGTCCAGTTGTCCTTTCAGCTAAAATTCTCTTATTTTGCAAGTATGCCTGCAGAATTAAGAGTGTATAGCTGAATGTATTACTGACAAAAGAGAAGGAGACTATAGACCCCTGAACATTCAGTGGTAGAATTTTCCTTCCCAACATAGGGATGAAGTGAATACTAGGAATAGTTCTCTGAGTTGACCCATTTCATTTGGTGATGCAGTACTATTCGGCATCAGAACTTCAGCACAGATGCTCAAAAATATTTTAGATATCTGGTTCTTATTTGCAAGTCTAATATCATTTATTCCAATAGGGATTAGATGCCCAAATATTTGAAGGATCTGGGTTCTGGTTGTTAGTTAAATCAGTAATATGGGAGAGTTAAATTCAAGCTAAGTAAAGTCTGTTTCCATTCAAGAGCTTATACTTTTAAAGTATTTTGCTTTTTTGAGTCCTCTGGGATTGAAATTGGAGCCATTTGTACACCAACTGATTCTGGCTTTAAAAGACTTTAACAATCTTTATTTATTTCATCGTAAAGCTGTTTATAGATTAATATAATTGTGTATTATAGGAATAACATGGCATTTAGATTTCCAAATATTCTAGAAATATCAGTGTTTTAATCTGATAAAGGAGTAAATAATAATTTCCCAATTTAATCCCATAGTATGCTAATTTAATCTATTTGTATTTATTTCAGTCATGAATAAGATGGTTTCTGAAAAATTGATTCAGTGCATACAGATGTAGCATTGAATTTAGTTACTATAATTAACATTATAATTGTCCTTATCTGAAAATGCTGAAAAGTTCATTCAGACAATTTGATAAGTGCAAAAAATAGTGACATTATTCCTATTCAGTTTTTTAGTAACTCTTTTTAGAATCCTAGAAAAGTAGTTCATGATTAAATAAATGGTATCTTTAAAAGGAAAAGTATTTGCTCAATAAAAAAGGAGCCATAAACTAATACTGTAGTTCTATATTTTATTATTAAGGGAGAATAATTAGGAACAAATACCTTTGCCCTGTTGAAGAAGCATTAGGTCTGATTCTTTCTTTCATGCTCATTTGTCACATATATTTGTAATTTCAATAAAAGACACTGTACTCAGGGTGATCTGCAAATAAGAAAATATGAGTTCTGCTATTAGTTCTACCACTGCTATATGATCATGCCAGAGCATTTCTACTCTTTCCATCTCTTCCTTTGTCTGTAACAGATGGTAATACTCACATCACATTCATCTCTTTGAAAGCTTTTTCAGTTGTGGAGGAAAAAACAATATGAGAGATTGTTATTGCTCACATGAGAAAGAAGTACTGGAATGTATATGAATTGGCAGGCCCAAGGGTTTTAGTTTGTGTTGTTTGTGTTTGAACTCCCACTGACCAAAATTGTTTTGAGTTTGACTGCAACCAAGAGCATATCCTATACATAATAAAATGTCAAATAAAACAAACATGAAGATAAAAGAGCACACTGGTTTTTCTGTTTTGTCTTATACAGGCATGATATGGTCGGAATGTAAAGAAATTTGGTCTCAAGGTCCAAAGGAATACCTTTTTGAGTTATGGAATATGCTTGATTTTGGTATGCTAGCAATTTTTGCAGCATCATTCATAGCAAGGTTTATGGCATTTTGGCATGCGTCCAGAGCCCAGAACTTTGTTGATGCAAATATGAAAGATCTGACAAGTCCAACACTGGAGCCTAACATAAAATACTACACCTTGGGTGAGTTAATTGCACATGATTAAGATATACTTTTTGGGCCCAGATAAATTTATTTCCACAATGTACTGCTTAAGAAATCCCCACTCCTCCTCTTTCTCATCCCTATTATTTGACCACAGTTCCCTTGGCTACGCTCATACATCTCTTTGGGGACATAAGGCACCGAAATGATCTGAGAGTAAAATAACCCCACTGTCACCCCACAGTTCTATCCTGCAAACACTTGTGTTGATGCAATTGCAAACATGATATACTTTAGTGCAGGGGCAGAACTAAGCAATGAGATGCAGGAACTGCTTTGCCAACATAACCAGTATATTTTTTATATATTCTTTGCTCAGAGTTTTGTTATATTATTTTAATATTTCTCAATCCACTCTCCTTGCTTGGCATATATGAGAAGTGACTAGAAGCTATTTTGCTCAACTAAGAAAAAATTAAGGTCTGTTTACTTGTGTGCACTCTGAGCACCACCACATCTCTCTTCCCTTTATTAGATATTTTTCTCTAGATACTGAATTACATCAGTTCCTATCTCTATTCTGTGCCTCAAATACTATTTCTGATAAGGTTGCATTTCTTCATTATCCAGGCTGTAGAAAAAGCAAAGTAATTAATATATATATTCTGAAACCCATTAAATTGTAGTCTTATAAATTTTACTTGAAAGATACAAATGTCACATAAGTTATAAAAGCAGCTAGTTAAATGTTAATTCAGTTTTCAGTAACACCCACTCGAAGAGTTTGCAAACAGGGACTGTTGTTTATGTTCACAGTTTCTGGGTATGACAAGCACAAATCTAGTAACTCATTTGTGCTATATAATACTGTATCAAGGCAGTTACTGCTGACATCACTCATGAGTTGTGACTTTGTTATGCGCTTAAGCAGAGTTGAGCCATTTTATAGTGCACGCATGTACATTGAAGTCTGCTTGGAGAAAATCTGTGTATGGTAGTGCTAACATGGATAATATTAATAGTGAGTATTTAATGCCACGGGTTTTATCAGAGGTTAGCAAACATACCTTGGTGGACACCAGGCTGAACGTGAGCCAGCAGTGGCAAAGAAGGCAAATGGTAACCTGGGCTGCATTAGGCAAAGTATTGCCAGCAGGTCACAGGAGGTGATCCTTCTCTCCTTCCTTCTACTCAGCGCTGGTGCACCCACACCTGGAGGGCTGTGTCCAGTTCTGGACTCCCCAGTACAAGACAGACATGGACAGCCCACCTATATCATCAACGGAGATCTAATCAATAGAGTCAGTGGAGCTGTGAAATGGTTTTAGGGCTACCTGACTCAATTCAGTTGGCCAAATGTAAGTGACTAGTGCCATTTGAATTGCCAAGGTGCTACGCCGAAAAAATCTCCCACAGATCTGTACAAATCTCTTGGATACCCTGGGCATCTCAAATGGCAATTGATGTCTTCGTTCAGGGGCTTTGAATCAAGCCTCAGACGCTCACTAGGCTGCACTGACTATACCTCCCATTTGGATAGCCGTCTGCAGATGTCTTAATCTCATACTGAATCCCACTCATGGTATCTTCTAATTTAAAATTACACTTCTGATGAAGGTGTAAAAAGAAGAGAGTGAAGCATAAGTAAAAAAGTAAAATGCTTCCACAGCCCTAGTTTAGCAGATGAAATAATATCCCACTTCTGTTTCAGTTTTAACCAAGTATCTTCCTTCCTTTCACTTTTATTTCTAGCAGCATCTTCATGTAAGACATTTGCTGAGCACTGTGAAGAAGTATTTGAGCAGTCATACTTGGAAGTATTCACAGCTGTCAGTTAGGAAGTCAGTTTTCTGTGTGTCTTTAAGTTCAAATGGGTAAAATTTAGCTACTTCTTACATTTAGGCAACAGTCTTAGAACTTTTCTTTGACTAAAAATTGCTGAAAATTCATTATGCAATGTACAATTAAAAAAAACCAAACCCAAACTCATGAAGACTTTGTCTAAACTGTTCCCAATTTGCATAGCACAATTTCATTTAATTCCAGTTTACATTGACTAGTTCATTGTTGCTCACTGAAAGAGAGTACTTAAGTGAACAGCCTAAGGTGGACTTTGAAATATTCACCAAAATTCTCATCTTTTGTTTCTAGCCAGAATAAACTGGGATCCGTCTGATCCCCAGATCATATCTGAAGGCCTGTATGCAATTGCGGTAGTATTAAGTTTCTCCAGGATAGCCTACATCTTACCAGCTAATGAAAGCTTTGGACCACTGCAGATATCACTTGGCAGGACTGTGAAAGACATCTTCAAGTTCATGGTGATATTTATCATGGTGTTTGTGGCTTTCATGATAGGCATGTTTAATCTCTATTCCTACTACCTGGGGGCAAAACAAAATGAAGCATTCACAACGTAAGTATAACTGATTAAATGGTAATGATTGTGGGCTATTTTTATGGAAAGTCGGTTGTTTATATTGTATGTATTAAGTTTACTAGTTGTTTTATAAGGTTTATATCTCTTAATAATTTCTTTCTCTTGGATTAAGTAGTAGTGTTCTCTCTTGTTCTGGTGCTTAAAGGATATATTTGAAATCGGAGGATAAGCTTTTTGTCTCAACAATACTATGATAAATCAGGAAAGACGAGCTGGGAAGGTGAGCTGTAGTTGCCCTTTACGTAAGAAAGCAGCAGGAATCCTGTACCTCTGCCTAGAGATAGATGGTGACCCAGCGAGAGTTTATCAGGCAGGATTAGAGGGCAGACCAACACAGATGATGTTGTAGTGGGTGTCTGCTAGGGAATGCCTGGATCAGGAAGGTGAAGTAGATGAAGCCTTCTTCAGACAACTGAGAGAACCTTCACACTTGCAGGGCCTGGTCCTGATGGGGATTTTAACCACCCTCGTATCTGCTGGAGGGACAACACAGCAGGGCACAAGCAACCCAGGAGGTTTCTGGGGGCATTGACAATGACTTGCTGACACAGGTGATCAAGGAGCTGATGCGGAGAGGAGCTTTGTGACAGCTGACTTTTAAAAACAAGGAACTGGTTTAGTATGTGACAGTTGGGAGCAGCCTTGGGTGACCTTGAGAAGGTGGAGTTCAGGTTGCTGACAAGAGAGAAGGCAGCAAATAGCAGGACCACAACCCCAGATTTCAGGAGAGCAGACTTTAGCTTGTTCAGAGAAGAATTTAATGGAGTAAGGCCCTGAAGAGAAGGGCAGTCCAAGGAAGCTGATTGATTTTCAAGAATTACCTTTTTAGTGCTCAAGATTGGTCCATCTCCATGGGCAAGAAATCAAGCAAAGGGTAGGACGCCTCTATTGATGAACAAGTGACTGATAGACCACCTGCTTGTGGTGCCACTCAGAAGGACCTCAACAGACTGGAGAAATAGGCCAACAGGAACCTTGTGAAGTTCAACACTTCAAGGGAAGTTTGTGCCCCTGGGGAAGAAGAACCCCAAGGGCCAGGACAGGCTGGGGCTAACTGGCTGGAAAGCAGCTTGGCAGAATGGACCCCTGGGCGTCCTGGTGGACATGAGGTTGACCGTGAGCCAGTAACGTGTCCTTGTGGCAAAGCAGACCACCAGACTCCTACGTTGCATTAGACGTTACAAACAGAAGTACCTCAGACCCCCTACACAGCACTGTATGTGTGTCTGATGACCTGGCAGTGCAATCTGTGATATCACTCCACGCACAGGGCACGTTCCCAGGGTTGTTCAGGGATTTCAGGACATCGGCCAGGTGAGACCCTGGGCCTGCAGGACAGCATCCTGCCTGTGAGGACAGTCAGCAGCAGCACTTCAGAGTGCAGCATAGGGTCTCCCCACAGCGTGTGGGAGCAAGGCTGGTTCTTCCATCCAGTGCCACTGTCATTTGTAATCAAAGCAGGTGGATCACTGCAGTGTGATACATGTTATAAAGTATTTGTAATTTAATTCAGACAACTCCGTATATTACTTACTAGTCAAAAAAATTAATAATCTAATCCCTCTTTTAAGATCTGGCTTTCCACAGTTTCCAATGACAATAACCTATTTGATCTTGAGAGGAGAAAATATACCCCCCCTCCCCTTTTTTAAAACTCTTTATTTCCTTGGCTGTTTTCTTTTTCTTCTCCCACAATAAGAATAGAAATTCTGAATTTACTCTATCTGTTAGGAGTTATTTGGTGTAAGTTTGTCATGCCTCTCATTTCTAGCTGTGGTTCTAAGATGAATCACTTGAGTGTAAAGTCATTCTTTTCCATGCTCAGCAGCCCTTGCCCACATAATTTCTGGCTGTCATGATATTCAAGCTATAGCTGTTATGAAGTGTACTCAGCCAGGAAGGAAACTTGGCCAAGAGGAAAAAATTTGTTAATACTTTTAGTAGTAACACCTAATTTTTGGTGTTATTAGTTCACACAATAGATAAAGTACCTAAAACTACAACTCGCAGATGGGTACTGATAAAATAATATAACCGGAGAAGTAAATTCACAACTAAAAATTAAAAGTTTCTTTTAACTTTTTTTTTTCTTAACAATAATTCAGTGAAATCCAAAATGTGCTTTGCAATGCCACAGCACTTTTGGACACGGAGGACTGAAATCTGTTTATCAAAGCAAGAGAAAATATGTCTTCAAACAGGTGGAGATAGAGAAGATAGCTTAGAGGTTTCGACTTATGCTTATGTATATGTGTATATATATATAAATATATATATAAAAAGACTGATTAAGAGGAAATGTATGCATTTAAAAGAACTAACCTGAAAAAAAAAATCAGTATCCCCACACTTTAGGGGATAGGTTTATTCCCTTTTCCATGGATTTGTGGAGTAGTGAAAACACAACTGGAGGATTACGGTCTGTGAGACTTATTTTTGGAAAAATGCTGATTTGCAGTCAGACATACTGTGTTCTTCACAGTTTCAGAATGTTAGCCATGTTAATGTTGAAATAATTCATATGAAGTGAACTAACAATGCAATTAAAATAAATTATTTACAGGTTAATTATTTTTGTTATTTACATTCACATTACCAGCAAGTGTGTAGCATGTAGATTAGTTAACAAGCGAATCATGGTAATATTCTTTGGAGAATGTATATATAATTCCTAAACTGAATCAGGTGGTTTTTTAATAAGATTCCTAAATATTAGGTATCTTATATCATGCAACAGCTTGTACCTATGAAACTAGACAGTCTACTTGTTCTGCATAATATCGCTACAGTAGAGCTCAATATTATAATAATGGAAAAAATTTATATACTTTATAAAAATGGTAACTGGCAATTTATACAATAAGAATATACTGCTTTTCCTCAGTAACATATGCATGTGTTCACTTTCTCCTCTTAGTGTTGAAGAAAGTTTCAAGACATTGTTCTGGGCTATATTTGGACTCTCAGAAGTCAAATCAGTTGTCATCAATTATAAACATAAATTTATTGAAAA
>JAHREE010000094.1:1368263-1450527 GCA_033628505.1 Tringa tobata
ATTGTTTAAAGGGAAGCAGATCTCCAGGAGCTTGGCCATGCCAACCTTTCCCAGGTGACCCCCTTGCAGCAGGGCAGCAGGGTCAGGTTTGACAGTGCTCTGGTCCCAAGTTCTGGGCTTTAGTTTGGGGCCATAGCGTTGTCCAGCTTGAGGAAGAGCAACACACATTCTCTAGGGAGGTTCAGATTCTTCTGACTCAGGAGGCCACAGAACAAACTATCAGGTTCACTGCAATAAAAAACAGCATATTATCCAAAAATATGGTGATACAAACAGCTTCTAAAAACAGCAACGGCAATATTGAGTCATGTCCTTGAACATGACGTCAGTCCTTTCTGCAGAAAACCCTCTTGAACTTTACAGGGAGGAACGAGATGTTTGGTTATCATAAATGTTAAATATAAACCATGGTGATGGTACCATACCTGGTTTAATCATATATTCCAGCAAGTGGAAGTGATTAGGTAAGAATCACCTAATCTTTTTTTAACTTCATATTCAAAGTAATAGAGTAGAATTTTAATTTAAAATTCTGATATTATGTTTTCTTCACAAAAAGAGATAATAAACTAATTGCTACAGAAGAGACCAATAAGATAAGAAATCAGAACTGGTAGTCACATTGAGTAATTTACATTTTTGTTATGTTAATGTAGGATTTTTCCATTTTATTTACGAGCATGACAGTATTCCAAGGAAATGGCTACTCGGTCAACCCCTAGCAGATGAATTTGAGAGTTGCCATGAAGCTTTAATTTGGGCATTATACTGTGTGCTTTTAAGTCAGAGCTTTCCTTCTTATCTGTGTGTTTACAAAGAGCACCAAACAAAGAGGTCTGTCTTTGTGACCCTGTGTTGCAGGCTGTTAGCACTCACCCTGGAGTAACCCGTGTTTAAATCAAATACACTTTGTTCTTCTGTAATTGCATTATTTTAAATGGATTAATAAGAACAGTTCCATTAATTGAAAATTGATTTTTACAGATTATAAACAAGTTCTTGATCTGTCTGAGATTAACTTTAGCCAATCACATTCAAAACACACATGAAGTTTAGCTATAGCATTGTCAATAGTCAAGGTGGTATTAACAGTGTATTAACAGCCATCTTTCTGTTTTTCAGGATGATGCTGATGTAGAATGGAAATTTGCAAGGGCTAAACTTTGGTTTTCTTACTTTGAAGAAGGGAGAACTCTTCCAGTACCCTTCAACTTAGTGCCAAGCCCAAAATCTTTGCTGTATCTCCTACTCAGAATCAAAAAATGTATTTCTAAACCCTTTCTGTGCCAAAAGAAAAGCTTTCAGGAAGATGCAGAGATGAACAAGGTAATTTTGTAACATATATACTGACTGCCAATTTTAACTTCATTTTTGTTTTTGACCTGTTTTTCTCATTAATTTCCCAACATAATCCAGACTGAAGTCAGTCACTATGTACAGGCTGAAATTCTTTGTTTTTTAATAGAAATATTTGTCTACATCTGTAATCAGTTAAGTCCAAAAATACCATTGTAAATTTACAGTTCTTCCTGCTTCTTGTCACAGAATCAGAGAATCAGAAGGGAGGGACTTCAGGAGGCCACTGGTCTGACCTCCTGCGCACAGCAGTGTCAACTCTGAGGTCAGGCCAGGTTGCTCAGGGCTTCATTCAATCAGGTCTTGACAACATCGAAGGATAGAGACTGCATAACCTCTCTTGGCAAGATGTGCCACCACCTGACTGTTCTCATGGGGAAAAGGTTTCTGCTTCTACCTCTCATTTGAATTTGTCCGTTGTGTTTCGTCCTCCTGTCCTGCAGCACTGCAGCCCAACTCCATCTCCTCAGTGACCTCCCTGTACTACACGCTAAGGAACTCCTGTTGGGTATGGCTGAAGCCATCTCTGCTTCAGGCTGAACAAGCCCAGATTCCCCAGTGTCTCTTCACAGGGCAAGTGCTCCAGTCCTGAACATCTTTGTGACCCTCTGCTGAACTTGCTGTGCTTTTTTAACATCTTTTTTGCTGCCCTCCAAGTCCCCCAGGTTCTTTTCTGCAGAGCTGCTCCCCAGGCAGCCAGTCCGCAGCCTGTGTTGTTGAAAGAGTTATTCCTTCCCATTTGTCCTTATTGACAGGGTTTCTGACAGCCCTGTCCTCCTGGATGGTCTCCCTGCCCTCAAGCCCATCAGCTGCCCCCGTCCCCAAATTTGTTCTTGTCTGCAAACTTGACAGGAGTGTGCTCCAACACCTCTGACGCCTGGTCATTGATAAAGACGTTTAAAAGGGCAAGTCCCAGGACAAGACAACTGTACTACCCTCTAAGCACAACCATCCCGCCAGGATTTTGCCCATCTAGTCATCCACCCATCCAGACAGTAACATCATAGGGCAGGTACAAGAATATTCTGGGATAAATAAATTCTAGGTTAAAACCCTTGCTAAAGTCCTCTTACTGCCCTTGCAAATGTCAGTTTCAGGTGAGGTTTGTCTTTCCTAACAACACCCTCACATGCCTGGGCAGAGTTTCTAAATTCCTCCTTTGTAGCCTGTCTCTGCTTCCACTGAGGATGCAGCCTGCTTTTATTGTAAAGCTTTCTGTTATCTGTTTTATTTACACAACTGCACTAAAAAGCACTTGAGTTGATTCATTGCTGTATCTCGTGGGCTTATTTAAAGACTTTAAAGTCATTCTGGTTTTCCTCCAGTTTCTTGATATAATTCAAATTAATTGCTTTAGGAGAACATGGGGCACAGCACATGGTGTTAGGTGGTACTGAACGTGTAAAGACTAGGACTATTGTAACATGTTAGGGAAGAAGAACTTTGCAAGACAACTGATCAGACTGAGTGAGTAGAAAGGTGACATTCACACACAAAAAAGAAATTACAGGTTTGTTATAGTGGCAGAATCAAATGTGTCATTTATAGAACTTTTTATTGTGGAATGTTCTTTGTTAAAAGAGGCAGTAGTCTGAGAAGAGGCCTTCAGGGTTAGGAGTTCTTGGGTCTCTAGTAAAGAGTCAATAGATGGGGGTCAGTAGAGAAATTACATGCATCTGTCAGCTCTCTGCCACCAATATGACAGGCGCTTTTCCCATCACAGTTATTGGTTGAAAAGTAAAAGAGAAAAGAAACTGGTTACAATCCTGCTCTAGTGGGAGGTGTCCCTGTCCATGGCAGGGGGGTTGGAACTAGATGATCCATTCTATGAACCATTCTATGATTCTATGATTCTATGATGCTGTGATCCTAGAAAAAAAAAGTGGAGCTATAGGGAAAAATACTGTGCGTCTGACAAGCCTCTGCCTCTGGTTAAGTTCATAACAGTTTATAAAACCAAACACAGGCATGACAAACACTGTCAACAAAGGCAACGTGTCATTAACTTGTGTGCTATGGGTAATTTTTCTAGTGTTTCACAAATCTCACTTAATTTCATTTGGGAAATCTAATCCTAATGTATTTAAGAGCTTCTTGATGCAAACTGGTTTCACAACTTCCATGAGTGATAAGATTATCCCTGAAAATCATGACTTTAAGGAGATGCATATAAACTTTAAATTGGGCAATTGTGAGAAACAACAAATCAAAGGATTTTTGTTTTTCTAATTAACTCAATTGTGACATTTAAAAGCACATAAGTAAGCTAGAAGCTTATTTTTAATCACTAATTTAAATGAAATTTATGTTCCCATAAAACATGTACTCTTAAAAATCCCATTCTTGCATCCTAAGTAAAGAAACTGGATTTTTGTCATTCCTTTCCCAAATTATGTTCAAATCTAGGAGTTCAGATGGCTGGAAAGGTACAAGTTGTAATAATTACCGATTCTAGATAAAACAGTAACAGTTGTGTCTGCTTTTCCAGCAGTCCCCCTGAAAGAGGGCTGTGAGGATGCCACCATGCTTTGTCAGATTCTTTCCTAACCCTGAATTAATTTTCAGTCTTCAGATATTAATGCTTTCCACTCACTGCAGATTCTAGTGTAACTAATGCTAAATGAAATGTGCTTACTCCCCAGCCAAAGAAGTAATTTTATTTTGCTATAAATCTGCAGATCAAAATAAAAAAAAAAAGCTTTTATGTTGAAAAACATAAAGCAATGGAGTCACATCTATTCATTCCTCAGCTTTTCCAGCAGGGTGACTGATATTGCCAGATGATTACATTTTTACTTACCTTTGGGACCACCACGTATTGTGGAGCTAACTTTATCTGAACCTATCAGATGCTGCCATCCTTGGCACTTCTAAAACGTAACTAAAATGTTTTTGTGTCACATTTTGACCCACTGTTGATGATTCGTTATTGTTGAGGCTGTTTTATGGCACCTTCTCAAGGGCATTCTCAGGCTTTTTGGGTTTTGACTTTGGCCTCATCTTGTGCTGAGCAGGTTTGTGCTGCTGGGACTGCTGAGCGAGGAGCCACTTGTGCAAGGAACTACTGTAAACACAATGGGCTGTGCAAAGATAAGAAAAGATCTGGCAAGATCAGACCCAAGACTTGGTGGCTGTGTCTGTGCTAGTAAATAAAATGTGACGGGGAGCTTATCTGGGCACCAAGACTAATTCAGGAATGGCTTACCCCCATTAAGTGGTTTTCCTCCCAAAGTAGGGTTGCTTCAAGCTATTGTCCCCAGACCATTCCAGTTGCCAGACTGTGCCATGGGAGAGAACCAGTTGCTCCGGTGCGAGTCCTGCTTGGGAAAACACAAAAAGTTTACTGTTAGAAGCCACTGCATTGCAATACCCAGAAACATTAACACACACTTGAATTTACTGATTCAGACCCAGCCTGTGTGTCTTTCCCCTGCAGAGCTGGAATCTTCTCAGTGCAAAAGCAGTGGCAGCACCAGGGTGAGCATAAAGACAAGAATTAAGATGGGAAGGGGGCAGATTCTGCCCCTAGAGCCAGCTCTGCCCTGATTACCACGGGCAGAAAACAAAGCCAGATGCTGGCAGTGCTAAAAGGCGAGTGATTTATACGGCTGTGTTCAAAGTGTGGCACGCCAGAAACTAATTCATTGAGACATAGCTACATAGAATAGTAAAAGCTGTGAAGATGTTTTCTTTCAGGCTGTTGATTAAAACCTTTCTTCTGTTTCAGGCTAGAATTGGTGTTTTAAACATCAAGTAAACAAGAAACACAAGCCAAAAAAAGGGAGAAATAAATGAAGAAAAATGAGAGGTTTAAAGAAACCTACTTGGATTTTTATTCTAAATTGAAAAATTGCCTTGTGAAGGAGAAAGTTTATAGTTTAAGTGTCACAGAACTTGCTCACCTTCCCAAGCTTAAAACCTGACAGATAACCTGTGTAAGCCATTTTCTTAGAATATGGCCCTACAGAAAAGAAATGAGGAACAACTAATTATTGAAATAGCTTTAAACTCTCAGTCAAACAACAAAAGATATGTTAACTTTTAATTTCCTACTATAAAACAGTCTCTCTAAAATTTTCACAAGTAACTTCTGCTTCTGGGAGTTGCAAATGGAGTCATTTTGTGGGATCCCACACTTCTGGTCCAAACACGTACAATTTACTGGAATTCCATCAGCTGCTTCTGAATTTAAGATTCAGAATTTAAGATGTTAACAAAGTGCTACACAAAACAGTTATCGTACTTACATTACTGAATTTTAAGTAATGCTAGAGAACGATAAAATGTGAAGCAAGTTTAAAAAAGATTTTTTTCTAAGAGCAATGGTCCATTTATGCTACATGTCTTCTTTCACACAACACTGCTGGGGGAGAGTTGTTTTTTGATAAGATTTATATCATTGATTTATTTAAATTTCCTTTTTTTGGTCCCTCTAGTGTGTTTTCAATAGATACTAACTGAAAAATATTAACTCTAGTTCAGTCATTAATGTGACAGACTGAGTTTACTCTAGTAGTAATTTTGGGGAGAGCGTGAAGCTTAAAGAGGGTTTACAAATTTTGTGTAAATGTGAAGTTATAATGAAATCTTGGCAATCTCTGCCACCAAGTGGTCATTCAGCAGTTTACAATAGATGTTTTGTCCTCTTACTGTTACACATAAGCACATTTAATGAAGTTACACACTTGTGATTTACCTGCCAACTTGCAGGATGCGGTTCCTAGTTAATTAAAAGTACAATAACAATTTTGCTGTTTCAATTGAAAATCAAGGTGAGGCCCAAGAGAGTATTAATAGTTCTAAAATAATAAAAAATATTTAATAATAATAAAAAATAAATAGTTCTAAAATCCTGAAAGACATAGTGATTACACGGTCATTTAAACACACTAGCCACTATTTTTTATTATAAATCAGATACATAGTTTAAGTTAAAACATTTAGATACATTTATGTTTTGTAATACAAAGTCAAAACATTTAAGGTAGCTTTATTCAAGCAAGAAAAAGCAACAATAGCTTGCCCTTTTTATACGTCTTTAATTCAATTTCCATCCAAATTCAGATTAATATGTTAGAGATAATTATTATTTATATATCTATTTATATATCACTCTATATCTTCTATCGTTATTTTTTTCTCAAATAAACATAGTCTGAATAGATGAATAATGTTTTTAAAAGTATGTGTATATAGATATTGTGAATCTTTCTAAAGAACAAAAAATCCAAATTCAGTGTAAACTTTATATTAATTGCAAATTAATATATTTTACCAATAAGTGTAATCATTTCTGCAGGAAAAATTAATCGAAATACAAACCCGATCTAATGAAAGATTTCCCTGCCCATGGAAGGGGATTGGACTACATGATGTATAAAGGTCCCTTCCAATATAAACCATTTTGTATGATTCTGTGAAATGCTAAACAAAATCTAAAAATATTTAAATTATTCCCTGTGTGCACGTTCATGAAGACTTATTTGCTTTACTCTTAAAGTGACTATAAAGTCATTTGGAATTCTAGAAAGCTAGAATGCTTTTAAGAAGCAAACTCTGGAGCAACGGGGAGAATTGAGAATTTTAATTTATGTCCTTATTGCTGGTTAAAAAACTCAATCTGATGCCTCATTCAGCCTTTTTATACCTGTGCAATTCCCATTTTTTTTATTTTCAACTTTATGTTAGTATGTGTAAGTTAGAACAAAGCCCCAGTAAAGCTCTCTGCTGAGATGTTTTTATTATTTTCTAATTGACATCTGCTGAATATTTATCACATATTCCATATCACTGCTTCCATTTATTATCAGAGTTCAACCATGAGAACTTCCCATTATACCTCAAGAGGTTGTAGTGATTTCAGTTGCAGCAGAAATGGCTAAAGCTGAGGACTTTAGCCTTCATTAGCATCAGGCATTCTGCTGTGGGCTCCCTTGATATGAAACATGCCTCTACAGCTGCATAAACATCTCACCCTCCACTGCTTTCCTCCCTATCAAACTAGAGCCCAGCGTATCCCACATATCACCTACCAGGTGTCAGAGAGCCCCAGTTTGCTTTTCTGTAGGTGCTGGATGCATAAAGACACAGAGGTAACCAACATAAAGAAACTCATTTGAGGCACCATCCCTGGAGGTATTTAAAAGACTGGTTGATATAGTGCTTAGAAACATGGTTTAGTAATGTGGGTGCATTTTGGGGTTTTTTTGTTAGTGCGTTTTTTTGTTGTTGTTGGGGTTTTTTTTCAGAGTTATGTTGATGGTTGGACTAGATGATCTTAAAGGTCCCTTCCAACCTAGACAATTCTATGATTCTATGATCCCACAGGATCTGAGACACTGCAATGATAGCCCCATGCTTTAAAACAGTAAAAATATTATTGGACCATGTATAATTACAGAGAAGTGACTTTTTAGTTGCAGTCCTACTTGTCCCTCATCCAGATCAATCATGATATATATTTCACATTTTTTTTATTTCTTGCGCTACTACTCATTGAACTGGACCCATTATCAACCTAAAGTAATATCGTTAATTTCATTTTGACAGTTGCTATTCACTCTTACTGCAGGGCAGTCATGCAGCTTGAGGCTGAGTTCACTGTTTTGTGATGCTTTAGTCCTTCTCAAAAATGTACCCTCCATGTTTCACTGGGGAGCAATGTCCTTTCCTTTCAGCACATGTAGTAAAGAAAATGCTACTCAAAAATGTCAGCAAATAATTTTGTGGTCCCTGGCATGAGCTGCATAATCCATTACATTCAGCCACTAGTGCAAGAGAGGGGAGAAGCAATCTCCTCATGTGTTTTGTGGTAATGGAGGTCACATTAGTTACATGCAAGTGCTGTGGAAGAAAGGAGAGGGGTAATGCTGGCACCTCTCTTTCTTCCTTGGCTTCTCCCATCCTCTGCCCTGACTCTCTCATCCATTGCCTGCAAAGCTGGGCTGCACCAATGTTGCCTTCCTCCTGACATGAATCCCCCTCCTGTGCACCTGAGGAGCGAGGAAGAGCTAGCAGGGAGATGGCTGCTCTGCTCTGGTCCCTTGGGCATAGAATCATGGAATTCTTTGGGTTGGAAGGGACCTTTAAAGGTCATCTAGTCCGACCCTCCTGCAGTGAGCAGGGACATCTTCAACTAGATCAGGTTGCTCAGAGCCCTGTCCAATGTAACCTTGAATGTTTCCAGGGATGGGGCATCTACAACCTCCCTGGGCAAACCAGAGTTTCACCACCTTCACTGTAAAAAAATTTCTTCCTTATTTCTAGTCTGAATCTCCCCTCTTACAGTTTAAAAACATTACCCCTTGTCCTATCACTCCCTGATAAAGGGTCCCTCCCCATCTCTCCTGTAGGTCCCTTTCAGGTACTGGAAGGCTGCTGTAAGGTCTCCCCAGAGTCTTGTCTTCTCCAGGCTGAACAGCCCCAGGTCTCTCAGCCTGTCCTCACAGGAGAAGTGTTCCATCCCTCTGATGATTTTTGTGGCCCTCCTCTGGACCCGCTCCAACAGGTCCATGTCTTTCCTGTGCTGAGGGCTCCAGAGCTGGAGGGAGTACTCCAGGTGGGATCTCACCAGAGCAGATGTTAGGAGGAGGTGAGAGGCAGAGTAAAGGGGAAAAAACCTCCCAGTTCTCACTTTCCTACATCACAGTGTGAAAGGGATTGTTTCAACTCTTGTGATGAAATTCTGCACAGGTATGAGGACTTTACCAGAGTAATTTAATAATCCCCAAATTGAGTTTAACAGTTAATGTTCTGTCATATGATATATGCATGAGGTAATTTAACCATATTGTTCTTCTATTTATTTTGTACTAAAATAATGTTTCCGTTTCAGCTTGGTCAAAGGAAGCAATCAAGTATAAGAAGCTCAGATGAAATCCATTTAAACAGTTTAAACAATCCTCCAAGGCAATACCAGGTAAAAAGCCATTGTAGTTTATTTTTAAACAAAATCAAGAAGTAGTAGAACAGGCAGATCAGACTGACAGCATGAGGACATTTTTGAATTTATGTTAAACAACATGAATTAAGGATAAATCCACAGGCCTTGTATATATCAGAAATAAATGCAATGTATTTGCAATACAGTCTGAGGCTGGTTTTGTCTCCTCTTTGTTTCTTATAGTTCCTTATAGTGCGATATTTTAAAGACCTTGAAAAATGTTTTTTAATTTTTGAGACAGACTGAGCCCTCAGCTGCATGGTGCGAATTAAGAAAAGCAAAAAAAAGAAACACAAAATCTTCCCATTCCATCTGCTGAAGCAGTTTAGCTTATGGTGCCACACCTCTATACTCTAATATCTCAAGCACGGCAAATACCTTTCAGCCTTTATGCTATCGATACAGTCTGTTTATTCTTTGCCTCCTAAGCAAATACAGATTAGCATAAAGAGATCCAGCATAGTCCACATAAAGCACAGCTATTCTGGTACATAGACTGCTCCTTTCTTTCTTGCAATACTACAAAGCAGGTGGAAAGGAACAGGCAAAAGTTGCTTTGGCAGTAGAACAAGATCATCTGAATGCGAAGAGGTATAGAAAACAGTTTGGAATTAAGTATACCTTTCTTAATCATAAGACAGAAAAAAGTTTTTCCCCTTGGGCAGGCTATTTCTGCTCCACTCTTCCATTGTGCAGTGCCTGTACAAGTCTATTCCAAAAACTCCAACTCCATTACGATGCAGTGATATATATTAAGATTACAATTTTATTGCATAAACATGAGGATGTGTGGCTTTGTATTTGAAACATTCTCAGATTATTAGGATAAACAGTACCACTCCTGACCTTGCAAGCAGAACTCTAGTCATGGTCTGGAACCACTAATCTGGGATGAGTCACCTCGCAACCACCTCTGGTCAGGTCTATTACTGTGGAGACAAAAGCAGACACATAAATCTATGCATATTTTCTATCTTGTAGTGAAAAAGTATTGTGTTGTCATGGTTTACACCATGTGAAAATATTAAAGCCAAAGATAAATCGTCAAAGGTAATTAGAGACCTTGCTCTTATTTGAGTAGTTTGATCTAATGGGAGAATCAGGGGCACAATTCATTTTTCCTGGAAAAGTAAAATTTGCATGTAATTTTGATGCCTTAGGTTCCTCTTATTTTTAGCAGAGAAGGTAGTTATTCTAATGGTGTGATTTATATCATCAATTTCAGCAGCCTGAGATGAACTGTCCTCTCAGATTTGCTTTTTGTCTCTACAGAGGGAGTTAAAGGTGACTGCCACAGATACGTGTATTTACATTAGAAGCTATCTGTGTTTGGTTAGATGAGTCCCAGCAAGGTGCTTAAATGACCTTAGAATGTGGGTCCCATTTTCTCGAAGCCTTACGTTGGGAAAAAGATAACTTACCGGATAAAATATAAAACTAGATTAAAACTGATTGCAGCTGTAAATATCTACTGCAGATGAAAGCAGAGATTTTTACGTTACATTCCTTTAACCTGGCAAGTCCTACACTGAAATGTCTGAATGCAACAGGAGATTACAGAGCTCATAGGTTCAAATGTCATGGCGATATTAGGAAGTCCAGCTAAAAAACCTTCTTTACTTCTTTCTTTTCTGCAGAAGATAATGAAGCGTCTCATTAAAAGATATGTACTGAAAGCTCAGATAGATAAGGAAAGTGATGAAGTCAATGAAGGTATGTTGATGAATTGTATGTTTATATCTAATCAGAGAATCAAAACAAGTAATTAATGTGGCTACATATGCTACTTGAAAAATGTTTCCAAAGTACTTAATCCACTTGACATGTTTACAGGTGCAAGATGTAAAAATAACATGAGATTGAAATTAAGGAAGAGATCACAGTCATAAATGTGGCTTTCTGTCTTTGCTCTCCCACAAGAAGCTATCACTGATCTGACACCTTCTTGTAAGGAATGTTGCCACTTCTAGCAAAGCCCCTGCATTCCCCGTAGGGAGGCTGTATTTAATGTAGCAGCTGGTTTGGGGCACTCCAGTAGGAATTCTCCCTCATGTGGGAGATGCATCAATGGTGATACACATGCTTCAGCCTTTTTTTTTGGTGTGGCTTAGTAGTTGGAAACCGATGGTGAATGCACTTCATGGAAATGTTGTCTTCTGTTTGCACCCCTCTGATGCTTGGAGGACACTTAGTGCGGCAGGAAGAGGAGAGGACAGCTCTCTCATGGACAGTGAGAGGCCTTGCTGCTGGCCAGGAGGGCTCAGGTGCCCTTGATCTGCATGATCTCTCTTCCATCTAACAGATCATTTGGGTTTTGTGAACTGATGTGATCTCTCACACTTTTACCTTCAGATTTGTTTGTTTCCTGAATTGCATCTTCATATTCCTGCTTCAACAAAGAAACCCAGAGGAATCCCATGATAACTGTGAGATATTTGTGTATTCTGTTTTTTTCCTTTGTTTGTTAACAGTGTTTTCTTCTAATGTCTCTTACAGGTGAACTGAAGGAAATTAAACAGGACATCTCAAGTCTCCGGTATGAACTCCTTGAGGAAAAATCTCAGAATTCTGAAGATCTGGCAGAACTTATACGGAAACTTGGGGAAAAACTGTCGATTGACTCTAAGGAAGAAGAAAGCAAGAGATAACCTAAACATTGAAGGAATGAAACAGAACATTAACAGTTCACTTAAAGCCATATTTCTGTTTTTCTCAAGTCTAGCTCACATTTCTACAACAGATTCAGAAATTAAATCATTCCAAATCTTTATTGAAAAAACACAGTGGAAAATCCTCTGTGTCTATGGTAGAGAGGAAATACCACTTGAGTGAAAGTATTTATTTATTCTATACCTGCTGAAGAAGAGTTAATTTTAGATAATTTTAATATTCAATTTACCTCTTTTAGAATTCCAGTGGAATCTTGATAAACGCAGTCATGAAAGATTAAAAGCATAAATCTAAATTTTTCCTACATTAACTGGTTATTTTTGCAAATTTCCTTTTGTAGGCATTCTTAACATATTTTAGGGGAGCAAAGGAGGAAAATTCCAGGCTTTCACATATTTATACCAAAAGATATTTAATTTTTCAAGCATTCCCAACTAGCAAAAAAAAAAAACCACAAAGAAAAGCCTTTCTTAAAAATGCGCAGAAGAGGTAGATAGCAGAATACTCAGAGCTCTCCCCTACTTATCCCTGTCACCACTGAACTATCCTGAAAGACAGGAGTTAGTGCATTAAGAAAGAAGTATTTTTCACCAAGTTTATTGAAAAGCTATTGCTGAGGCCTGAAGAAAACATCTTTAATGTAAAATAATTAATCCTTGAAGGTCTAATCTGTTCCAGAATTCCCAAGTTCTCCAGCTTGTTTGTCTTGAACTAAAACCCACAAACTGCAGGGTAGAGGTTTGAATGGAAAGTGGGTAATGTTTAAGTAAAATGTTAGATGCGATTCTCTCTGAATTCTAGGAATGTCATGCACTGGAGACTGTGTTTTCCCACAGTTAAACTTGTTTAAATTGCTGAGTTTGGTTCAGATCTATCCTTAGCAAATGAAAACACATTGCTTCAAAAGTTCATGAAATTTCATCTATGGATTTACATCCCTTGTCCTTTTTTCCACTTGGAGAAAGCTCAGCTCCTGTGCTGTATTCCCTAGGACTCCTTCCATGAAGAATCTTCCCTCCATGTCATCATCAGCAGCCTCCAATGCTTCCACCCTGCTTTCTGCAGTTCATCTCCTGTGTCTCCTTCTGTTTAGCTGGACGAGAAGCAGCCCATGCCATGCTTGGCTAGTAGGTATTTGACTGGCCAGCTGATATGTGCATTCTGGACAGTCAGCTGCTTTCTGGCTCCCCAGATAGATACAGGCAAAATTCCATCTGATTTTTCCCTCAGTTAATACAGTCATTTGGGTTTCTCTCTTCTGACAATCACCAATTCTGGGGCTGTTAGAGGATATGTTACATTGGGGATCTCTGCTTCTTTTTAAGCTTGGTTGAAATTAGTGAAAGGGCTGTGAGAAATTGTAATAGGAACATCAAGATTTATAACTCACCCATAAAAGCCTTGTATGCTTATGAAACAAGGCTGAAGTTAGATGGCTTGTCAGTAATTGATTTTGAATTAGCTTTGTGAAATTTATTTATTGTGGAATGTATCAGAATGTTTCTGCCTCTCCCTTTTAGAGTGGAGGTTATTTTTTAATGGGTTTAGATTAATTTCTGGCTAAATTTACTGATAGCCCTTTTTTAAAAAAATGTTGGTGAAATCACTGTGTATTTTCAGGGAAAAAAGAGGGTACTGGAGCAGGTTTTGAAATCACGTGGAGACAGGTGGAGGTGAGGGGCTCTGTCCTGCCTGGAGAGCGATGGAAGCTGCTGTGGAGGTGGGCCTGCCCCGAGGGTGTTGTCATGGCTTGGGGGAACTGCTCGACCTTCTGCTTGGCCCATGAGTTTAGCCACAAACAGAGCATGTGGGACAATCCCCGTCCTGTGGGCCTCAGGCACAATGAACTCAGGGTTTAGAACTTTTTAAAGACCTCTTCCTGTGAAGGAGGAGGAGGAAAGTGAGATTTTCCAAAGTAGTAGAGCAGTCTGTATTACAAACCACAGTGTGCTGGCCTAAAGAAAACTATGAGCTACAGAATAGCCAATTTCGTAACTCGCCTTTGATCAGGAGAAAGCATGACCTCGTGACCTGCAGTATTTCCTTTGGCAATCAGCAGGGGCTACTGCAGGCTCTTGAGATGGCCTGCTGGATGGTCTTTGACAGAAACGCTCTGGTTTCTGTGTCAGATGTTGTGTGGAAAATGAAGGCGGTTGGGGTGATCTCAGGCTAGAAGGCAGCATGAAGCTGACTTCAAAGTTTTCAGCTCCTGGATGGCTGCTGCCCGTCTCCTTTGGCCAGGAGTGGCCACTGATTTTGAGTTTTGAGTTTCCGCTCGAGTATTTTGGGCCTGGTTTTCTGAAACAGTGAGCACTTACTACAGCTCCGTTGAATGATCGTGTTGGAGACCATACTGATCAAAGCACATCTTCCACCTTTGACAAGCTCTTCAGAAAACTCTGTTGGTCAGAACTTGAGGTAACAAGGACAGTCAAAGTTTGCTCTCAGTAATCAAAAGCCTTTTTTTTTTCATTATAATGTACAATTTGGATCTGCTGTCTAGTGCTAGATGATGGTAAAACCTTTGATCTCCATAAATCCAATGTAAAGAAATATGTAAACACAGTTTCAGATGCAGGAGCTTTTAAAGTGAAGATTTTTATTGCAGAGCTAAAATGGACACTGTGAATTTCTTTAAGCCCAGATTTTGACTTACCTTAAAACTATAAGACCGTAATGTATATATTGTATTTCATGAAGAAAATACATATGGATTTTTTTAATTCAATGAAGATATTTTATATGTAGTTATTACTCATGGAACAATTTGTTAAATATATTTGAAGAGGTTATTGCCAAATGTAGTGTGACAAGCAATGTAGTATTTAAAATGAGCACAATACCAAATATATTATTCTGATAAAAAAATTAAATGTACCAGACTGAAAATACCTTTGTGATGCATTGTATGAACACATTGGGCCTTCACTGGGAACCTTTGGTTTCTCTTGCTTGGAGAAAATAGCAAGACAAATACAGTAAAATACTTTAATTTCTGAGCAACACTAGTACAAAAAAAAAAAAGTTTCACAGAAGTTTCCAGGATTTTCTTGTGAATTATTAGAATAACAAGATAGTCTTGATTAGTTGTTTCTTTAAATCTTGTTAATTTTTTGAGCTCAGCAACTGAGTTTCTGCAGCAGCCATTTCCACATCTAAACTAGATCTACTATGAAGATATATTGGCTTTTATATTATTTTTCCCTTAATATTTCTTAAGCTTGAGTTGCAAGACATGGTGAATATAATCTGTCATCCCTTAGACATTCTCCTCTCTGTTCACACAAACATATTTCACTAAAAAATATAGGAGGGCTTAAAAAATTCTGAACAGAAAAAAAATGCAGTAAGAAAATCTCAAAATCAACAAAACATTGCCCAAGGGGTTCTGTCACTATTCGGCATGAAACCAAATCATGCCCAGCTCTTGGGGAAAAGCCTTATACATCATGGAGGACGGCAGGTATAAGGGAGTAATACTTCACTGGCAATGCAAGCTTAAGGTCCTCAAGATTTACAGTAACAGGTCCTGAGTAAGAGCTACAGGGTTTCACATATAGATTCAGATATTCCAGGTTAAAATCTGCTGTATTTCACCCTGCTTTAAAGCACTGCCAAGGCAAGCCAATGAATTCTGCTGGTTTTAAAAGTGAGATCTATGAGTTCACCTGATTTTAGATACCAGCCATGAAGACTTCTGCATCTGAATTCATCTAGACTGTCTTTATATTCAGTCGATAAGGTAAGTTCAGACAAGGTAGACAAGTATCCCAGGTGAGTCATATAGCAGAAGTGACCATTTCTCTCCAATTACTCTAAAGAAGTCTCTGTAGCTGTTACCAGTGTTTATGATGAAGTGTGAGAAGTCCCACCTTGGCAGAAGTGAGCACTGCAGTACATGGCAGAGCCGTGGACCTTCAAATGCTCATCTGCTTGGAAGCACTTGAACCAATGAGGCCAGTAATTGAGAGGGGCGGGATCTAACCTGCCTCCAGAAGAATTCAGCTCAATTCCCAGGGGTGATGGGTGAGTATGGTTCTTCTTTACTCTCCAGCAATATTATATTTTTTCCTTCTTCATTAATGTAATTCTGGGTAGACATAAATGAAAATACCCATTAACTGCATCTACATGAGAAAAACTGACTTACTGTGCACATGGCAACTGAGTTCTTGTCAATGAACCAGGAACTTCATGAAAAAGAGAAGTTCATATCATAGAATCATAGAATGGTTAGAGTTGGAAGGGACCTTAAAGATCATCTAGTTCCAATCCCCCTGCCATGGGCAGGGACACCTCCCACTAGAGCAGGTTGCTCAAAGCCCCATCCAGCCTGGCCTTGAACACCTCCAGCGATGGAGCATCCACAACTTCTCTGGGCAACCTGTTCCAGTGTCTCACCACCCTCACAGTAAAGAATTTCTTTCTGGTATCTAATCTAAATCTCTTCTCTTCCAGTTTAAAACCATTGCCCCTTGTCCTGTCACTGCTTTTCCAGGCAAAGTGTCCCTCTCCAGCTCTCCTGTAGGCTCCCTTCAGATATTGGTAGGCCGCTATAAGGTCTCCCTGGAGCCTTCTCTTCTCCAGGCTGAACAACCCCAGCTCTCTCAGCGTGTCCTCATAGGGGAGGTGCTCCATCCCTCTGATCATGCTCATGGCCCTCTGCTGGACCCGTTCCAACAGGTCCATGTCCTTCCTGTGTTGAGGACTCCAAAGCTGGACGCAGTATTCCAGGTGGGGTCTCGCGAGAGCAGAGTAGAGGGACAGAATCACCTCCCGATCACTTCTCTTGATGCAGCCCAGGATGTGGTTGGCTCTCTGGGCTGCCAGCACGCACTGCTGGCTTGTGTTGAGCTTCTCATCCACCAACACCCCCAAGTCCTTCTCCTCGGGGCTGCTTTCTAGCCATTCTCCGCCCAACCTGTAGTTGTGCCTGGGGTTGCCACGTCCCAGGTGCAGGACCCTGCATTTGGCTTGGTTAAACTTCATGCAGTTTGCACGAGCCCACCTCTCCAGCCTGTCCAGATCCCTCTGGATGGCATCCCTTCCCTCCAGCGTGTCAACTGTGCCACCGAGCTTGGTGTTGTCAGCAAACTTGCTGAGGATGCACGCTATCCCACTGTCCATGTCACTGACAAAGATGTTAAATAGTATTGGTCCCAGTACCGACCCCTGAGGAACACCACTCGTTACTGGCCGCCACTTGGACATTGAGCTGTTGACTGCAACCCGTTGGGTGCGACCATCCAGCCAGTTTCTTATCCACCGAGTGGTCCATCCATCGAATCCATGAGTTTCCAATTTTGAGACCAGGATGTCGTGCGGGACAGTGTCAAATGCTTTGCATAAGTCCAGGAAGATGACGTCGGTTGCTCTGCCCTTGTCTACCAAGTCTGTAGCAGTATCATAAAAGGCCACCAAATTTGTCAGGCACGATTTGCCCTTGGTGAAGCCATGTTGGCTGTCTTCAATCACCTCCTTATTTTCCACGTGCCTTAGCAAAGATTTCAGGAGGATCTTCTCCATGACCTTGCCAGGCACAGAGGTGAGACTGACTGGCCTGTAGTTCCCTTTTTTGAATGTTGGAGTTATGTTCCCCTTTTTCCGGTCAGTGGGAACTTCACCAGATTGCCACGATTTCTCAAATAGGATGGAAAGGGGCTTAGCAACTTCGTCTGCCAGCTCCCTGGGGACCCATGGATGGATTTCATCAGGTCCCATGGACTTATGCACTTTCAGGTTCCTTAAGAGGTCTCGAACCTCATCTTCTTGTACTGTGGGCGGTTCTTCATTCTCAGAGCCCCTGTTCTTGCCTTCCGTAAGGCAAGAACATTTATTCTGTAACAGATCCTGTGTTAAGCATGTATTTTGAATAATCTTTAAAGTTTACAATATACAGTTTGATCTTGGCAGTACTTCAGCTATAGCAGCTGTATCATGTAATTTACTAAGAACACGTTCTCATGACTGCAATGTCCCAAAATGCAGTTTTGTCCAATGAAATCTTGCATTTGCCTCTCAGAGATTTCCCTCAAGCTTGAAATTTGTAGCTGAACATTATAATTAATACATTGTAGACCACATAATGTGCAACTGTACTCATTTGCAGAACAGTAGAAATTGTCCTTATGTTGAAAATTGCTCACTTTTCATGTAAATACTTAATGCTTTTTTTAATTAATTAGAAAATGCCTGGTGTGAATAATATTTCTTATTTCTAAGCACTTATGTTCCTGCTTAAATTTTAATTTGGCCTGTGGAAAATAGAACTCGTAAATTAAACATCTCTGTTTGGAAAAATACTTCGTGCTTCAGGAGCTCATATCAAGAGAGAAGTTAGGTGAGGCTGAGGAGTAACTTAAATGTAAACTCCATGCGCTTAGAAGGCCAAGGAATCCCATGTGATATAACACTTCTCCCTGGTGTATATTGCCTTGAGTAGCTCAAAATGTTTCATTTATTCTCTTGTTTCCACTGTTGCAAAACCCAACAGTCTCCTGTTCCTCTTTCTGTTATTGCCACCCTCCTTAACGTGACAGTGCAGAAGGGATCACAAGGTACATTCTTTCAGTGCTTTCTACATCCACGCAACTGTATTTTAGTAGCATCTGCTTTTGTATTAACCTTTTCAATATTTAGTGATTCAGCTCCTTGACATTTTCTCTTCACTCCTTTAATCCATGGACCTCAAATCAAGGTAACGGAAAAAGATCAGATTGTATAGTGTGCAAAGTACAGTTCAGCAGATAAATCATTATCAATTAATAGCAATATTTTTATTTACTGTTATGTATAAACACTTTTATATCACTTTGATGTTTTGTTGTGCTTTATAAACAAGTATATTCTGGTAGGTTTGCACAGTCTGTCAATAAGGGCATAAATAAAATGACAAGTCCAAACCCCTTTTGATTGTAGGCAAAACCTACCCATTCTCAGATAGTGGATTGATTTCTACAAATAAATTTATTTTTCCATGACCTTTGTCAAGCCAGTTCAACTCTCTGTTCCTCAGCTTCTTCATTTCTGCCAGGCGAGAATGATGCTAACCAATGTAAACATGCTCGAATAAGTAGTTTGAGGAATTTATAAAAGAGAAAATTTCAATTCTTTCTCAAAGGGAGTATTTCCTTGCTTCCAGAAAAGAATTTTACTAACTATACCAGAAATTCAATGGTGTGATCCACCTCAGTAGAGAAAAAACACAGTATTTCATGAGATTAATGTCTTCACAGCAAGAAGCATTGCTATGTTTCTCCTAGAAATGACCTTGTGCTTGAATTTGTCAGCATCATTTAAGAGTGCTGTGAATTTCTTCCCTCAGAAGCGGACCTTACACTTTGCTTTGCACTTTATTTGAAGAAACTAAACTACCCGATACAGCCACATCCCATCAGCAGAGACTTCTCTCTGACCCTACAGGAGACCATTGACTGTGGTACCATCAAGAGTGTTAAAGCCATGCCCTGACTGGACCAAGAAAGATTTCTCAGTATCAGAGTGTGAGAAAATGGAGAGAAAATCACTCCCAAAGAGCCTACGGTTCTTTTACTGGCTGAAGTTTGCCTGTAACCACCTATGAGTGTTCCATGTGATTTTGTCTCTTCTGGTTTAGATATCCACAATACAGATAACTGAGCAAACCATCTAGACTTCTCATCTAAGCTCTGAAAAGACATCATAGAAAATTCTAGGACACAATTTCAAATGTCTAAAATATGCCAGCAAAACGTGCTTTCAAAATTCTTCTTTCTCTCCACTGCTCAGGTAAGTCCCATCCACTGTCACAGAACCCTACTTGTGAATGTCTGTGAAAGCAAGCACAGGTCACCAGCACCTTCTGCTTGGGGGCCTTCACTCAACACAGACTTTCATTAGTGCTTCAGAGGTAAATCTTGGCTTAGAGCAGAGGCCCAACCTTGGTCCAATCTTTTTGTAGTTCAAGATCCTGAAAAAATGGGAATCCCTGATTGGGTCACCAGGCAGGTCTGCATGGAAGTAGCGAGTCAACAAGAACTGCTGGCAGTTGCACATGAAAATATGCCGAGTGCTCCTCCATGCAGATGGTGTCGCAGCTTCATGTAAGACTCAGATTTTAGATAATTTATTTGTGTCTGTTACAAATTAATCCATATAACACTTGGCTTTACACTATAAAATCCAGCAGTTCCGGTTGATCTAGCAGCTGATCACTCAGCCTCAAATTATTCAATCGTTGCATTAAGCAAGCATCAAAATGTTTTTTCATGCACATAAATTTTCTAGTCACCGGTTGAAACTTAATCTAAAGGAGAGTGTGGTGGCGATTGGATGTGTGTTGATGATCCTAGTGTGGTATCCCCACCTCCTTGCCCCAATAGTATCGCTTTGGATGATGACATGTTGTGGTCCTCATGAGTTTCCCCAGGAGTTCAATAGGAGAGAAGATAGTTATCCATCATTCAAAAGGATTAGAATTATTTTTAACAAATGGTCTCGTTGCCAGGCTTGCTTGAAATTACTTCAAATACACATATTTCTTTTGGTTAATTTTACACAGGGAACAGGTCCTGAGCCCCAGGACTGCAGTCAGTGTACTGCAGTAGCTCTGGAAAAAAATAATCCCATTTCTTCCCTTACTTTATGAAAAAGAAGAATTGAAAAATTTTGAGGCAGAGTTGGTTACTGCAAAGTTGACATACACATGCCTCTCCAGTAAACTGTTTATGCTAAACTTATCCTAACACTTCTTTTGAAAAGTAAATTGCTACGCTTACCCGTTTATTTTTAGGTTTATTGGTTTACATACTTGGTTTAGGCAGAAATTCCACTCTGATTGAAATAAATGTATTTTGAGTCATAATTTTCAATGTCTATAAATTTTACAGTGTTGTCATAGCACAGTCAGCAGCTGCTAGCCAACAGTTTGCCATACTAAGCTTCTTCCATGCACAATAAATAACATCAGCTCATGCAATGGTAGGTGAAGCCCTCTGTGTACCCGCAGACCACAGGGTGCATGCCAGAAGGTGGCAGATGGTGGTAGATATCCATCTTATTTAACAGGCTGTAGCAAAGACAGCCTGGACTTTCTGGCAGGTAAATGATATTTGGATTCACTGGGCACGTTGTAGCAGAATTGCTGCTTCAGACTTTGCAGGCCCTAAATCAAAGTAATCCATCCCAGTGACTTCCATGGCAGTATGCAAAGACTGGATTTGCTTCCCTGTGCACTGAGAAAATTTAAAATTAATTTTATGATGGGGCTGAAAATTATCTATATACCTGCTGCTCTGTGTGATACAAACCTATAGTTGCTTGTCCAAAGTACATTCAGTCTAATAACAACAACCTGGAGAAACTAGTCTTCAAATGCAATCTCAGGTGTTTCTCGGTTCAGGTGACTTGGTGGGTATGAGGCAACTAGAGGGGACTATTACAATGGGGGCTGGGTTACGATGGAGCCCCTGCAGGCAGGACTGTGGGCAGGCTCCCAGAGCCCAGCGAGGACCATCCTGGAATCTCCAATCCCATAGTTCACTAACAACTGTAAATTTCTAGTCTTAAAAATTGCAAAGCAAAACCTAAGCATAGTTCCAGTATAACTGAAGCAGTAGTCACTGACTGAGTGAAAGACAGCTTCTAGTGCCTTCTGAGGTGTATGGTCCACCAGACATCTCAGGACAGTTAGACGCATAATTCCTTCTTGGCCAAAAAACATAACGTGGTGAGTGTCCACATGTGGACAGCAGGCAAAGAAACCATTGACAGCTCATCACCTACTTAGCTGAGTCATAACAACAGGTTTTTTGTAGTGCTATCCAAAATAAATGTAATTACTGTCTGGATCAGAGAGAGGATTTGATGTAGCCTGGAAGCATATCACATTTTCTTCCATTTACGAGAATTACATTCCCTCTTGTAAGGCTAACACTGTCTCCATGAGTCCCACTAAACCCTGTCTTCTGCTAAGCCCATCTCTATAAATGTCTTAACTGGGTATGTAAACACAGGAGTATCATCTTCTTTCCAATAAAAAAAATATTTTAACAATTTCATTTCCCAACTGTATTTCCATTTTCCTTCATCTACTTTTTTCCTAAGTAACTATGAGCTTGAAAACAATGATTTCCCACAGCAGTGCCTTAGCCCTGCCAGTATAAACTCATTATGCCATGGCCAGAGCTTTGAATTAACAAGTGCAGTTAGGAAAGAGATGCATTGATTCAGTAACAATTACAATATAACCTACTTATCTTTGTGCAGTGTATTTGTCAAGCCCATGCCTAACTGCATTAAGTGCAACAGCTTTCCAGAAATCTTGCTATAAAAAAGAAGGGAAAAAAATTAAAATAAATTCTTGTCTAAGCAAACTCAATTCTGAAAATCAGAACTGCTGGTCTCGTTCTCATTTTGTCTTGTTTACAGTGTAAAAGGATTTATAATCATAGAATCATAGAATGATTCTATGATTTGAGTATTACAAACAGGCCCTTACTTTTAAGGGCCAGTTTCTGCTGGGAGTAGTTATCCTTAGCACTACAAGTGGCTGTAAGCAACTGTGATATAGACAAATCCCCTTCAGAAGATTGCACCCCTATAAAATTCAAGCCTTATAGCCTGGTTCGTATTTTACCTGCACCCTCAGGCTGCAGCAGCAGTGAATGCAATGGATGTCCTGGCTGAGTATCAGTGTAAAGATCCAGGTGCAAGAACTACAGCCATCTGAGGGCAGCGATGATGCACAGAGCGTATCAGGGCACATGCTTTGGGTGATCCGGGCCTATGGCACCACTTTTCTACCCAGGGGTGAAAAACACAGGAAGATGCAGCATGGCTGGAGTTAGTACCTCCATGAGGGCTCTCAGGCGCAAGGTGCCTGACAGACCAAACCATAGGAAATCACAAGCACAGACATCACTTCCAACAAACGCTCTAAACAATCTGTGTTGAACTGTTTATGCTCATTTGCAGTGCATTTTTTTGTGTATTACTACTTACAGAAAAAGCAAAGTGTAGCACTGTTGGAGCTGCTGAATTAAAAAGCAAACCTATTATTTGAGGTTCAGGCAAACTGCAAGTACAGAGTAAACCAAAACTCTGTTTGACTCCGTATGAAAGCAGCAGAGCTTTGAGGACGAACGTGAGAAAAAGTTCGGTGAATTCAAGGCCTGCCGTTCTGAAGGTGCCTGCAAGGGCACCATCCACCACGCTGGGGCAGTAATGCCCTGTTCTTGCTTAAAGAGCAGGGGATGGGTCGACTCTGTGCAGTCCTTCCAAACCCTGCCGTCTCAACAGGAGAAGCACGCTCACAATGACACTCACACACAAGCACAGCTCGTTTTATACACATGCATGGTTGTATGTAAAAATTTACATATTATATATAGATACTGATATATACATACCTGTATACTACATATATGTATATAGTATACAATCACAGAATCACAGAAAGATATGGGGTTAGAAGGGGCCTCTGGAGATCACCTAGTCCAACCCCCTTGCCAAAGCAGGTCCACCTACAGCAGGTTGCACAGGAACATGTCCAGGTGGGTTTTGAATGTCTCCAGAGATGAAGACACCACCACCTCTTTGGGCAGCCTATTCCAGCGCTCTGCCACCCTCAAAGTGAAGAACTTCCTCCTCATGTTTAGGTGGAACTTCTTACCTTCAAGTTTGTGCCCATTTCCTCTTGTCCTGTCACTGGGCACCACTGAAAAAACACATACACACATGCATACATCTTATTTGATTTTTATGGCACTTTGGGCATTCAAATACAGTATTTCCTATAAAGCAGGCTATCAGGGGAAACTCCAGTCAAACCACTCAAAGGCCACTACAAATACTGTGGAAAATGTTTCAGACTTTGGGAGACCACAGTCACACATCTCAGTCATACAAGGAGAATAAGGGGCAATGGACACAAGCTGCAGGAAAGTAAATCTGGGTTATACATGAGGAAATGTATTTTTCCACTGGGTATGCTCAAACACTGGCACAAGCTGCTCACAGAGGTTGTGTAGTCTTAATCTTTTTTTTTTTTTTTTTTTTTTTTTTAAAAAAATTGAGTGGGTAAAGCCTTGGGCCAATTTATCAGGGTTGGGTCTACTTTAAGCAGGAGGCTGGTCCCGATGATCTATCGAGCTTCCTTCAAAACTAAATTTTCTAACTCTCTGATTATATTATGGATACCTTTATATACTTTTACAAGCCTCACTGATTGGAAGTGTTGTCCGGATTTATTCAAAGCAACTATTTGGGATCCTGGACCAGTCACATTTGTAAAGCCTATGGTTTGTGTTGCAGTAATTGAAGAGAAACAAGAAGTCTTCTGAGATTTCAACATTTTGCTTTTTCCTTGTTGAGTTTGGGAAATTGATTAATTTTCATGTATGGCTTCTAGATCTATGATTAATCACTTCTCTCTCATCTAAACACAGCAGTTTTCCAGTATTTGTTTATTTTATTTTCCCAGCCAAGGGAAATAGCCAAGGAACAAGCAGCAAGCAAAGGCCCAAGCAGACAAACCAATAGAGGCAAACAGTCACGGGGCCCATCCCTGCTTGGGAAGCTGGAGACTGCAGAATGCAACATTTTTGTGTAGCAGAAAAAATATTATTCTAACCTGACACAACAGGGTTAAAAAGTTGCCTAGAAAATTGTCTAACAATTCTTTAGAAAGATATTGTATCAAGTGTCTGTAGTAGCACTAAAATGAAGCGCTATAAAAGCAGTGGCACTTCAAATGTAACTCAATATAAACGTTTTAAGTCCCTGAACATAGAAACTTTTAAGATACTCCTGCTGCCACTCCTAAGGCTAGCACTCCAAGAGTGAAATGGGTTGTGCTCAATCTACTTCAGCTATTTCATGTTAGCCTGTTTCTAGAAACATGACTTCAAATTGTTTTTCTTGTGTTTCCTATCTTGCACTGATTTTTTTTTCCCCCAATAAATCCTTGTTCATCCATGTTTGGTGGGGATTTTGGAATAGCTGTTATGGAATAGCTGACAGAGCTCATTTGTGGTGGGAGAGGCCAAGAGAGAGAGAAGGAGAGAACCTACTTTGGATTTGCAGCAGAAGATCAAATGAGTTATATTTTTATTATTATTTTTATTTTAATTGCTATGGATCAGCTTAAATGGTTATAGGTAAACATCAGAAATTTTCTGATTTATTCTTTCCTTTGTTCCTGATTTGTTGTACTAGATTTGTTCAGATTTTGTAAAAAGAAGAGAGGACTCTATGATCTCTACTTTCATTCATTATTTCTTCAGTAATGCAAATATTTCCCAATTCCAACAGCCAGCCAGTGTTGTAGTTTTGCACAGGGCTTGTGCTGTATTTTTCTGACACAAGAAGGATGGAATCAGAAGTTTCTGGTAGATGTCCCTGAGTAAATGGCCTCTTTGGGCATGTATAAGCTTGGAAAATAGAGCAGGGAATTTGACCCAGCAGCCCTGGAGTTCAAACCCAGCTGAGGGCCAGGATGCAGCCCTGGCCTCTGCCCCAGGCAGGCAGCAAATCTGTGCTGCCCCAAAGGGAGAGAGCAGGAGCAGCGGGGCCAACCCTCCATCCAGCTTTGCTCATATAAGGTGGCTGCTCCTCCTTATCCCATTTCCCAGCTGCTCTGGTGGTACAGTGATTGAGCATGCAAAGACATATGTGGATAAAACCCTCAGCTCCCTTTTTTTTTGGTTCTCCCATGTTAGACCTGTTTATTGACTCCCAATGGCTCTCATCTCAGAATGGTCTGAAGGCTGTCTTGCTTTTCCCCATAAAAAATAAAACATTCCAGGCACCTGTCCCACCATCTTGAAGCATCACAGCAAGACACAGTGGTGGTACACCTTGAACCACCTGCATAATTTTGGGCTGGATATATTTCCTTGTTTCATGCTGCAATAGAGAGCACTGAAAACTGCAGCACTGTCAGGTTGTATTTTCATATTTCTTGTGCCTCCAATTCCATGTCTGCTAATTGGCTGCCCATTTCCTCATTTATAAATAAGAAATCTCATCTTAACGTTCACCATTCATGTGACTTCGGTTTATCAGTCTGATGTCTAGTTCTTTTGGGGCTGGCACGACTCCAACCCTGGCAGGGTCATGAGGGTTGAATTACGTCTGTTCCTGGGTTTTACTCCGCAGAAAAGTGATTAGGTGACACGGCCTTGTGTCCATTCACTTCCTTCCCTTGCTCTTGAGCCTTGACAGGCTGATGAGTGAGGTGAGTAAATTGATTGCGAGTTTTCTGTGCCTTCTAGAAGCTAAGCTGAAACTGCCACTTACCTGGAAAAACCACAGCCATTTATTGCTGTAGTTCATTTTAACATAATTTTTTTTTTCATAAGTAGTTTTCATTCAATCCAGTGCTGCAATTTGCAAACTGTTGCTCAGAAAAGAAAATGGAATTTTCACAGTTTTAGTGATAATTCTTCAACCAAGCAGGTGGCCTTTTGGCAAACTTTGTGAGTTATCATTTCCCAGAGGCTTTGTATCTAACTGCAGACAAGAAGATTTGTGAAATTATATGGGATCTAAGGAGGACTTGGAAGAACACAGTAAATACATTTCCCTATTTATGGTTGGGAACCATTGTTTTTACTGTTTTTTTGTGGAGGACAGGTAGGTAATAATATTGTCTGAAGAGTCTGCACAGCTGCTTTCCAAATCCTAAGGGAAGTGGGGCAGTGTGAAACAAATATGTGCTAAAGGACATGTCCTGCCATCAAGAAAATGACCAAACCAGTTTGCCTGATTGAGTATTGGCAAAAAAACCTCTTCTTTAATCTAAACCAGGTAGATCAAGGCATGAGCATCTCATCACTGTGCAATCTGCACACCACTAGTGCTCAGTAACAAAACACTAAACCATCTCCCCAGCTATAAATAGCAAAGCTGTAGCCTCTCTTAACCCAAAGATAGGGTTGACTCGTGTGGTTTTGGTGCTAGTGCTTTGTGATGAGCAAAATAAGGGGTGTGAGAACACCTTCATTGCTGAGGCAGAAAAGGTATCCTTTGATCCTTCTACTGTCATTAGTGCATATATAGCTGCCTGATTTCTAGCATCAAGAAGATCTCCTTTTGGATTAGGAATACACTGGGAAGGCATTTGTGTGGTCTCACCTTCAAACAGGATTCCCAGCAGAGAAGTCTATGCCTGAGGGAATCCACCCAGCTCGGTCTGCCCCAGAGCTCCTGTTGCCCCTCCATGGGCTGCCCCCAAACACTTTAGATTTCCTAGTCTAGAGGTCCACAGCAAACTTTCTGTTCTGGACCTATTTATTGGACATGAAGGAGAAAAGAAGTATATTTTCATGAAAAATATTATTTTCATTCACTTATTCTTACTCACTACATGGTGATTTACTGCACTTTTACATAAAGTTCCTGGAGTTTGACCTCAGAAAACATCAAAATGACAACCGAGTGATTGGAGTGACAACCTGCCAGTGATCCAGAAGCACTCAGGTCGTTTTTTACCTTGAACATGGAGAAAGTAGGCTGACACAGGAGAGCCAAGGTTTCTTATCTTTCTTTCTCATGAGAACAAAATTTCTTTTTTCTCTTCTTGACAAACACAATTTCTCATTGTTTTTGTATAGAAAAGGGCAGAAACTTCACTTCCTTATAAGTAAATTTATAACTACACTAGATCCAAGAATTGGCAAAGAATCACTCTTTTCCAAACCTCCTTCTTAACCTTCTCATATCCTCATATTGTTTGTATATTTATAAACATGCATACATAATTAATATACAATATATTGTGAATATGTAACATAACTTATATATAGTCTCTGCATATATGTATCTGTACGATGTAACGTATTTATGTATATGTACATCTGTATGCATATAAAGACATTATATAAAATATGCACAATTTTATATAAATATACATGCTTGCAGACATGCACATACAAACACGCACTTTTAATTTGATCAAATGTCTACAGCACTTAGAGTATTAGGGTATAATAGCCTGATTGAAAATCACTGGATGTGCCTCGATGGTTGTCCATACCAAACTAGCAGAATTTTCACTTCACGGTTGATCCAGAGGCAGGAGAAGGCGGCGTTTTCCATTTTTAGCATGAACTAAATGACCTACGAATTCAGTCTCCTGGGAGTAAATGGTTTGGCAAAATGTATTTGTCTTCTAGACCTGAAATGTCACCAAGACATTTGGCTCACAGCATTCTGGCACTCCTAAGCCTGGGGTGCCATTGCCGCACAGATTTTATCCACAGCCATGTGCTATTAAGATAGGTTAAAACTCAAAAACCAGATTTCTAACTTTTTCTTTTTTTCCAATCCATCACTATAAATCACAAATCCAGGGCCAAATTCCAAGAGCAAAATAAATCTCTAGTCAAAATAAATCCTTTTATTTTTTTCTTTTTCCTGGTAGGAGATGTTATTAAAATGAACTGAGACCCACAGGATATGAAAAGGTTGTGGTTGTCAGAAATCCTGTCATTAACTTTTACAAAAACAGCCACAGCTTCTGTATTTTGGGTAATAAACAGGTTACGCTTTGAGGTGACTAACAGAACTGCTAGACATATTGTGACTTCTTGTGGTTTGGGCTGGGCTGGTCACTAAAATGAACAACAGATGCTCTCTTGTACTTCTCCCCCTTCAGAGAGCTCAGGTAGTTAGAAGAGCCTTAGCTGAAAAATACATTTACTGAAAAGAAAATTTTTACCTCAAACCAAGACACGACTGAAAAATCAAGTGGGAGCAGGCTTCTTCTGGTCTGAAACTCAGATCATGTAATTTCTTAAAATGTCTTAAAAAGTTTTCCTCAATCAGCTCCAGTGACACCAACGGCATCATTTTTCCATGCCCAAAGAAATTCTGTGAGTGTCCCTCAGAGTTATCAGCATTTTAGGGAAAAAACATGCAGAGCGTTAACTCTTCCCAACACAGGGTAAACAAATGTATTTATGGATTAAACAACCTGTGGTGGATTTCATGGAAACAGTTTCAAACCTTTGTTTTCAAAAGAAAAGGCAGAGATGGCTGATCTGCTAATATCTGCAAAGAAAATAGAGCAGGAAAGACATTTCAGTTCTTAAGCTGTTTGAGGGTCTTTCAAATTGCCTGTCAAACACATACTATATTCAGTACAACTTTCAAGTACACATAATTTTTTACAGCAAAGGTAAAAAAAAAAAAAGGCTGAAATACTCTTGCAATTCCACAGCAAGACGTGGAGGAGAGAAAGACAACTTTGGTTCCAGCTCTGGCACAGACCTCCCACCTCCCTTTAGACCCTGACTACATTGCAGACTCCTGGTGGTGCAGCTCAGGTTTAGGGTTTTGAGCTCATCCAGCTGAAACAAACACACATTTCAAGGCAGAGGTGTTGCTGCAGAAACCAGCACGGCCTATAGGGCCCTCCCACAAACATGCTTAGGGCACTGGTCCGTGCTGGCTACTGCAGATGGACTAATTGTAGCCTCCAAACTGGAGAGGGTAAAGCTAAAGTTTGTGCCCCTGCAGGTGTAGGTACTGATGTACCTCACACCAGCTGCACAGACCTCGGTGCCACAGTCAGCTCTACATGAAGGTGCCACAGAAGACCCCTTGATGCTGCAGTTTTCCTGCTCGCTGGCAAGCACCAGTTGCATTTCACATGGAAAACTGCAGAGGCTTAATGTTTCTGTGCTTGTTTCTGCGGTGTGAGAGAAACAATAGCTTGTTTTTACTCCCGTCTTCTCCCTTATAAATTCTCCACTGATGGTTTTATTGTGTGCTCATGTCTCTCACAAGTGGAAGTCTATAGGGCTGGAATAACACAAGCAACAACCACAAAAATAGGAATAAATAATGAAGTGCAGCACTATTACAAGTTAACCATCTGGCCAAAAGGTTGTCTTCGATGTTTTTTTCCGTTCTTGTCATTTTGATGCTCCAAGCTATTTGCTGGGGCAAGGATGAGAGAATTGCTGGCAGCTGCACCAGCGGTCCCTGTCAAGACCTGGTCAAAGAAGTCATAAGCCAGAAAGAGGGAGGTTTGTTTTCTCTGCCTGTAATTTGTTTTCTGTTCATGTATTTCCTTTGGGCTTTAAAGGAGGACATGTGAATGTGAGTGTTTGGAGAGAAACACTGTTTTCCAGTGTTCCAGACCTCCTCTAGGGTCTTTGCCGGTTGTTGTTTCTCTCTGGATGAAAATAAGCATTACCTTTTTTGTGAAATCTGTAAGGACACCCACAAGTTCCTGCAAAGTTCAATGGGAATAAGATAATTAAAAAACTTCTAAAAAAGGTGCTCCCACAGGGTCAGAATCCCACCCATTTGTTCCGTTCTGTGTTGTGCATCAGCTTTGCTTTTTCACTTAAAATAGTGCATTCTGGCAGGAAAAGACTTGTAAGTATTTTAAAATATTATCTCCGGTGATGGGTCAACACAAGCAGCCAGGAGTCAGCCTGGTCTTTTAAAAACCCATGGACTCAGAATTCGACCCCTCATGCTGAGATGGGATCAGCTTTACAGATATCTTGCCTCAGTCTTCTTTTAAAACCTCAGATGCTGGTGACTCCACAGCGACCATAACCCATACACATGCTTTACTGTCCCGAAAGGTAGATTTTTTCTTTCTCTCTTTATTGACCTGAAGTTTTCTTGCTGTTTTTTCAGGCTGTATCATTACAGCACAGCGAGTTAGAACAGATTATTCTCTTCCTGTTTGCTGCAGCCGCCTATGCATTTGAGGTTTATTGTCATTTCAGTAATTTCTTTTAGACTAAACACCAATTCTGTCAATTCTTTTCCTCAAAAATCATGGGGTTTAGGCTCTTCTCATTTAAGATTTCTTCTTCTGAATTTTTCTATGTCCCATACTAAATGTGGTTGTCCAGCTGAGGCCCTGCCAACACAAAACAGACCTCTAGTCTGACTTTATCTTACAAGCTCACCTTCAGTTTATCCTCGTCTTTTTCTTGAGAGCATGTCAGAGGTGACTTTCATTTCATTCCTGATTTACCATAACCTCTGATCACTTTTTTGGGGGCAGAATTCCTACCTAGTCTGTTGCTTCCCAGCATGAATCTGAAGATAAATGTAGATTTCTGCTCACATTTTAATTTAATAACATTCTATTTGGGATTTTAGCCAGATCATTTCTCTAATTTGTCCACACGATTTTGCATTTAGCCTGCCTTCCAGTGGCTCTGCAGTCCCTGCCAACTCTGGGAAAGGACTATCTTGAATGGAATGTTCTGCTGTTTTGTAGACTCGATGCCTGAGGACCTTCCTGAGCCTGGGCAAAGCTCTTCATTGATGGAACACCACTGACTTCAGCTGAGGCCTGCTGTTCCTCATGTTGTCAAGCTCAGAGCTTGCTGCATATAAATCAGGTTTTGTGAGAGGTCTTATGACGTTTGCCCAAAAAAACCCCTCTGCTCTTCCCTTACAAGGCGGGAGCGAGCCACCACCGCTGCTCCGGCCGCCTGAGGGAGGATCTGTAACTGGCCACGCTCCTGCTCCGGCATCTGAGATGGACAAGCTTTTCAGTGCACAGCTAAAGGGAAAGCAGCAGCTCGTACACATTTATATAATGATTTTGCATGGGTTTGTATGCTGGCACCTGCTGCTTGGGGTTTTTCAGGACTTCTCCCTGGTTTTAAAGTTAATGTTTCCCTGCCTTTTTTTGCCATGTTGGAAATGCACAACAATTCCTGGGGAGACCAACTGAAGTCCTGGGCTGGACTGTGAACCCCTTATCTCATTGACATGTATTTATGTATATGTGGAATAGCTCCATGAAAATGAAAAGGTATTTTTGTGACTAATCCCACCTTGATTGGAGCAAGGTCTGACTCCTGCAGAATATATAAATAAATAAAAACAAAAGAGGCTTCGCCCTCATCCTCCCCATATGTTTTAAATCTAGTTATTTCAGACTAGCAATAGCAATGTGAGAATAAAATCAAAAAGGCCAGATTTTATTTTCTTCAGGTTCTGTTACAGCAGCCATCACTTCCCACACCGCCTGCTTTGGAGGCACTGTTAATAACAGCCTTGTTAGTTCCCTGTGTTCCACACAAGAAACCTCCTGTTATCTGCTTTGTTGCGGGAATGCATCATGGATTTTGAATTCTTTCAAGGCTGCTATTTACAAAATGGTTGGAATTCACATTTCCAGCAGCACAGAAGAGATGGAGGGGCAGAGCTTTATCCTCACCCTCCAACTGAGCCTTTCTCATTTGTCAAACTGATCTAGCTCCATCCACTTTCTTGAACAAGTTTGCTCATCTACAGGTTTTTTTCTTAGCCCACCAGAAAAGTGCTAAAAGGCTTAGATACCAAAGCAGGATTAAGATGAAGTATCAATGTCTAAGTCCAAAATTGTTATCATAAATCCTTTCTCAGCTGCTGCCTGAGCTCACCAGGTGCCTAAAGTTGCCAGATCAGCCCTTTGCTTTTCTTTCAGCTGCAAAGCTCCCCTGTGAAACTCGTACTTGATGGTAGCAGCAATGCAGCATTTCATGCAGTTCTTTCTAATGCAGCCTCATGTTTGAATTGGGGTATTTGCTGCCTAGGCGAAGAGGGGAAAGGCTGTCTCCACAACTTCGGTGGTGGAGGGCAGATGACCTTCTGTTCTTGCCTTCTTTGGGTGAAGAGGAAGATGGGGATGCCACAATCAGCTGCCACCGAGCTTTCTTCTAGGCAGAATTGGTGACCACAAGAAAGAGAGCTGGAGATTTCCCTAGTACTGTTGTTGTCGATTAACTTTGTACATTGTCTTTCTCAATCTTCTTGCAGTTTCTGGGACAGATGATTTTTCTTGTACAGCAAGCAGACAAGAAAAATGCAATACCTTCTGTCTTTCAGCACTGGGGGAACATGGAATGCAAGCTAGTTTGCCAATGAAGTAATGATGAAAAGGAAACCGTAGTATCAATGTCAGTATAATATTTTCCCCACCAGAAGTTGTGTGAGCTGTGCAAGTATTTGTCATGGTGTGTGGAGTATCCTCCCACCTCAACTTCTGTGGTCCTCATTGCTTTTCTGCAGGGTGACAGCAATATTTTCCAAGATGGGCACCACTGGCTGTCCCCATCCTCGCATGACTAACTCTCTGCGGTGGGCTGCAGAGCCTGGTGTGTGCATTGCTCCAGCTCTGTGGAGTTCTCTCTCAGCTGCTTGCTTCCTTCGAATACATTTCATAATCTTCTGCAGTATAGCCTAGCCTAGCCTTCAAGCTATATTTAGAGCCACTATTCCATCATGTTCTACACTATTTCTCTGTGCCCTCCATTCAACTTGACTTGAAGGGAACTAGCACAAGATACTCGTCTCTACCAATACTTTTAAATTGCTTTGCCCTTCTCTGCACCCTGAATTGAGGCCAGAAGCCCCATTAAGTTGTTACATCTCTAGCCTGGTTAGCTTTTTACAAATCCAGATCATTTACTGGCAGAATGAACAAGTATTACTACAGAAAATAAAAAGGTAATTTAAGGCATGAGATCACTCAAGAAGAGCTAAATATAGCATGCTGATATGTTTGTTGAGGAAAAATCTTTGCAGAAAATCTGGTGTTTATTTCTCTACAACCCATCTTTGAGGATTCCCGATGTGGCAACAGACTGTGATCTATCTGAGAATTGTCTTTCTGTCTTTCTCTGAGTGTCATCCACTGATTTCTTGACAAAATGTTTATAATCATTCTGATGACGTAAGGAAGTGATTTTCTCACATTCCCTCATATTTTGAGGGGGAAAAAGCCCAAAATAGTTGTCATAGTTCATTGTTTCTGTTACCTGTTGCACAGATATTCTGTAATTGATTTATGTTGCTTTAATATTTACCTTTTCCAACTGTAATGTAGAGCAGTGTCTCACAAGTCTTTTAGGACTTTCATCTTTTATTGTGGTGGGAACTGGTTATATTACTGGTGTGGAGGCCTGACCCTGGCCTCTCTGGCCCTCTGTTTTGGTTGATTTGCTTGGCAGATTCGCTCACAAGATTTGTATGTCATTTTTGGTCTGGGTTCTGTGTGGTCATGTCTGCTAGCTGGGTATAGTGAGGTTTAACACTACGTGTTCTACATTTTTTGTCCACTTATTTTTGTGAATTATAAGCAATTCAACTGACTCCCCGTTTGCAAATGACAAGCCCTCTGGTAAATGTTCAGCTTGTAAGTTTATGTCTAAATTGTCCGTAACTATTAGCAGTAATAAGTTCTGTCTATAAGACATTCTAACTATCAATAAATTATTTGTATAAGGGTCTTGATTAGTGATTCATCCAGTGAATCATGATATTGATCTTTGAGTTCAGGGGTTAATTTAATTTTCTTAGAAACAAACCAGACAGCTAAAATGTCTGTGGCTGATGCCAGGTGAAGGGAGGGAATGAAAAGTATAATATTGATTTGTCTGGGAAATGTGAAGGGTCATACTGTCATGCTGTACTGCTCAAGAACATACCTGAGAACTATCAGGGAATGAAATGTCATGAATATATATGTAAATTTCTCTTCTCATGTAAAACCTGTGTAATTTATAGAAAAGGAAAGCTGATGCAACTGTCTGTCTTTCTACATTCATTCATACTTTGGCTGACTTCAAAGAAACTAGAAAGAACTGCTGGACACGTGCAGCTAAAGAAAGTGTAATTCTTTATGGCATTTTGTTGACAGGGCTACAACCAGCAGGTGATTTGGTTTTACTGTGCTTGATCTTTAATACTGATGAATCCACATGCACTGAGACTCTAGGACCAATGTTTATTTAGCAGCTTCCTTGAGAGTGTCTGGATTCCTCTATGTTTCTGGAATTGTTGCTAGCATGTTGTGTCTGTGACAGAGCATCTTGAGGGGGTGCTGGAGGTGTTGCTCAGGTTTTGTCCAAATGCCCTGAGGATGCTCCACTCTAACTGTCCAATTTAGTCACTAAACTTACTCTTCAAGGAATATTAAAGCTGTAGGATTGAGTACTCAAAAGGTGATTGACAAACCTGAAGTTTCTTATATAACTTTGCTTGCACATTTTAAGTTAGTCTTGAGAAAAAATAAATTCCAGATTATATACAGTCCTCTAGTTGATATCAAATCAAGTTTTAACACTGCTATGACAGTGTGCTCATATGCACATGGAAACTTTTTAAGACATGGACAGAGAATAACAAGCTACCTGAGCTAAATGAGAAAAGGATCTACCCAGAGTTTTTTGCCAGGATATCTCATAGTTACTGCTACTGATAAAACTAAGACTTTGAAATTCTGTTTTTAATTATATATTCTAAATGCTATGCCTAAAGATTATATGTTATACCAAAGAGTAAAGGTCAATCTTATTTTTTTTTCCTCGTCTCTTAATTTTCTTGCCCTTTCCTATTCTGCCCCCACATGCATTGAACCCACTGTTCCCATCACTCCATTTTTCAACATCTTCCTTGCAGCATCAGCCTGACCTCTGTGTCAGGACCTGTGCCAGTACCATCCACCATGCTGCCTCCTGGCCGTGCCCTGCTGTTGTCACCTCCTTCCAGAAAATCACTGTTTTCTTATCCTTCACTTACTTTTGGCAAAGTCAAAAGGAGCTGAAGGTAAGTATGCAGAGGATCTGGCAGTTTAGGCACCATCATTTGTGCCAGGTCTTACATACTGATTTTTGGATGCTCTGCTCCTCGGACTTCATGCCCCTTTTGCACTGATTGCAGTACTTTTAGGAAATAATTCTTCCACATGCATGCACCTACCATGTAATGGCTCATTTAAGAAAACTTCTCTTGGGAACTTTTATGATACAACTTCCCTGTGACATGGAGTGGAAACATTTTATTCCTCTGGGATTGGAATTAACATGTATATGGGTGGATATACTACTGTTAATGTAAAAACACATCCTACAGAAGATATGAGAGCTGCTATCCAACCTCTGACTGAGGAGGGATCATGAGGAAATTTCGTATATGGGTTGCAGAATCATGGAATCACAGAATCACATGGAGCTGGAAGGGACCTCTGGAGATCATCTAGTCCAACCCTCCTGCCAAAGCAGGTCCACCTAGAGCAGGTTGAACAGGAACATATCCAGGTGGGTTTTGAATATCTCCAGAGAAGTAGACTCCACCACCTTCCTGGGCAGCCTATTCCAGTGCTCTGCCACCCTCAAAGTAAAGAAGTTCCTCATCACGTTTAGGTGGAACTTCTTACCTTCAAGTTTGTGCCTGTTACCTCTTGTCCTGTCACTGGGCACCACTGAAAAAAGACCGGTCTCATCCTCTTGACACCCTCCCTTTAAGTATTTATAAGCATTGATCAGATCCCCCCTCAGTCTTCTCTTCTCCAGACTAAAAAGACCCAAGTCCCTCAGCCTCTCCTCATAAGAGAGATGCTCCAGGCCCCTAATCATCTTTGTAGTCCTCTGCTGTACCCTCTCCAGCAGTTGCCTGTCCTTCTTGAACTGGGGAGCCCAGAACTAGACACAGTGCTCCAGATGGGGCCTCACCAGGGCAGAGTAGAGGGGCAGGATATCCACTCTTGACCTGCTGGTCACACTCTTGATGCATCCCAGGATGCCATTGGCCTTCCTGGCCACAAGGGTACATTCCTCGCTCATGGTCATCTTATTGTCCACCAGGACTCCTTGGTCATTCTCCTCAGAGGTGCTCTCCAGCAAGGCAGCCCCCAACCTGTACTGGTGCCTTCCAATCATTTCTATTATTTTTGTTTTACCAAGTGTATATACTCACCAAAGCAGGATCTGCGAAGGCATTTAAAATCCACCTCCTCCTTCTAAAATTAAATCTTTGATAGCTTCACAGGCTTCTCAGGATCAGTTCCTTGAGCACCTGACTCTCCGCAGGGCTGACTGACAAGAATACCCTGGGTTCAGTGCCCCTAGATGATGTTCATCTCAAGTGTTACAAGCCTTAATTAACTTTAGGGTTTAGCTCTTAATCTGTCTTATCCATTAATTCTCCACAGATATAATGAAGTCTCAGTTACTGTAATCATGGAGTTAAAAGTGGACAGACGGGCAGATATTGTATAGCCGTGTTCCCTGATAGCACAGGGCACTGTGTACATGTTAAAAAGCACTTTAATTTATTTGAGGGCAAAAGAGGTTGAAACCATACCTATTGAAAATTCTAGCACACCTTCCTAACAGAGAGTGCTATTGCAAAGAATCCAGTTTCATATTTGATTGGGTCAACCTGACATGGTTTCAGGAAATCACAGAAAAATATATACAGATCAGCTACAACAAAAGATACTTAGGAAGCTCTTAGAAGAAAGTTAGACTGACAAAAACAGCAACAGGGTACTTGAAATCTCAAAAGCGGACTGTGAAGCGTTACATTTTTCGTGACTGCAAACTTCAGTGAGGAATCTGAAAGGCTTAAAATAATGTTAAGAAAAAAAATTGTTGGGTTTTGCTGATTGTAGTGAATGAAAAAGTGTCAAGAGTAGGGGGTTTGCATGGATTAGGCTCAGAAACAATATAATTGCTTTGAGTCAATCCCGTTTCCTTTGAGTAGTGATATATGATTCACAAATTCAAGATGCAGACTAAGAATATCTTTAGATAAAGGTAAATATGTCATAAATTGTGCCTTACAGAGCTTAATCTACAAAAAGCAGATCCAACAGAGTGACTTGATTCTTGACATGAATGGAACAGGCAGCCAAACAGTGGTTAAGCCTGAAAACATTCTAAAAATATCTCTGGAAGTCAGTATGGCACTGGTTTTGTTTCTCACCTTTTGTGGAGCACTTTTCAGGGCCTTGATGAAATAGAGACAAGCAATCTGCTCTGCAAATTGACTGGTTTGGGCCCAGGTATAACACTATAAATATTTCCTCAAAGACAGGTGTGATCAGAACACTTGCCTACTGGAAAAGGTGCCTTCTGTTTGCATGTTGATGATCAGAGGAGTGGAGCAGCTATGCTATGAGGACAAGCTGAGAGAGTTGGGGGTCTTCAGCCTGGAGAAGAGAAGGCTCCGGGGAGACCTTATAGCAGCCTTCCAGTACCTGAAGGGGACCTACAGGAAAGATGGTGAGAGATTCTTTATCAGGGAGTGGAGCAATAGGATGGGAGGTAGTGGTTTTAAACTGGAAGAGGGGAGATTTAGATGAGATATTAGGAAGAAATTCTTTATTGTGAGGATGATGAGGCACTGGAACATGTTGCCTGGAGGAGTTGCAGATGCCCCCTCCCTGGAAGTGTTCAAGGTCAGGTTGGATGGGGCTTTGAGCAACCTGCTCTAGTGGGAGGTGTCCCTGCCCTTGGCAGAGAGCCTGGAACTTAATGATCTTTAAGGACCCTTCCAACCTGAACCATTCTATGATTCTGTTCTATGATCATATCTCCATGCCAGTGGGCGAGGATCTGAGAGTCCAAATTGTAAGTTTTAAATCTACAGTGGGAGTAAGAATCCAAAAAGTTAACTCAATCCTTCCTCCATTTGGTGCTTTAAGATTTACTTCAGGCTATCAAGGAAGACTGCAAAAAGTAGTAGTTGGGTCTCCTGGGTCTTATCCAGTGTATTGATCACTGAGAAGCCAATGAATAAGGCACATCTTCAGTCTCCTAAGACAGAAATACATCTTAACCTGAAGTTAAAATTAATTGTTCAAGTATTTAAGTGTTCTGAAGTCTTATGAAACAATCAAATTTAGAGATGTAAAAAGATGCATAATTTCTGCTTCCATGCAGAAAACAATCAGGAAAATACAAAAAAGTGCACAGCTGAATAAGTCACATGTACCTCAACATGATAAACTGTGATAAACTGGATCTTGTTGGCTTTTATTGAACAATTCCTGTCTCCATCGCACTACTGCAAAAAGATGGTGAGTGTAAATAAGAATATTTTAGGTGCCTCACAACTTCCAGTGCAGCATTTTTAGGAGTCCATAAACCTTATCATTCTGTTCCGCTGTGGGTGGAAGATACAAACATTTTAAAGGGTTAATGCTTGCTTGCCAAATGCATAACAGGCCATCAAAACACAAAGTGACAATTAAAACTAGCTTGTAAAAATATCATTCATTGCTGCTGAGCTTCTTGTAGTTGACTTCTATAAATTATTGCTGGGCAATAAGCTCTGAAGCTATTGCCAACCGAACAAAGTGGGTCCCCTATGGATGCTTCAGAAAGTTTGTTCTCTGGCTGACAGTGACGCACAGAGACATCAGGCATCACAACCAGAATGAGAGGAGCATGTGCATTTTAAGGTGAGTGGCACATTTAATGAGCCACAAATCTAGTTTGATTTACACATTCTTCTTCTCAAGTCTCATGTGATATGATGTGATGATTTCAGGCATTTTTCTTAGCCTTCAAGTAATATTTCTGGAGGGAAAAAAAGCACAACATCTTTGGGAAACTGAAATTCTCTGGAAAATTTGTTATCAGAGCAGGCTGGCTTTGTCTCTACGTGCAGCTGGCTGTTTCTTTACCTGCTGAAATTGCAAGAGCTGCCCTTGTGTACACAGCTGAGAGTGTGCAGAGGCCAGTATTGGTTTGAGCAACACTTGATGAAGTACAGTCTGCTGCCCTCCAGGTCTTGCTCAAATTGCATTGATTAATATCTATTTCATACAAGATGTCTTCTGGGAATGTTGCCTCGGTGGCATAATTTCTTCCCTATGGCAAGTTACCTGGATGTACAGCTTAACACTTCAAACAGATCATTGATTGTAAGTTATAGCTACAGTGTATGCCAGAGACATCGATGAACAAATGGAAAATTTCATGGCTTATTCAATAGAAGGGGTTACATTTTTGCAGGGTCCCTCACATTTAACTTACCACATCAATGTCACATGGCTGATTAGGCAAAGACAATAACATGGTTTTGTTGGCAAATCAGTCACGTAAGCAACACTGAATTACTTGTTTCAGTGAGGACAAGTCATTTTACAGCACCTGGACAAAGCATCTTGTTACATTTCATTCCTTGACCAGAAGTTCTTAAGGGCTCCTCTATTTCATGATCAGCACTTCAAATTTCCTGGGTTTTGGAGAATAACTTCATAGGATAACTAGTTGGTGGTCTCAGGCTGAACAACTTGTGTATTTTTAAAGAGATACCCCCAAGAGGTGTTGAAGCTGGCAGTACAGATAAGCATTTTACGTGGGTGACTGAGGCAATTTGTTTTGCAAAGACTCCTATGGGTGTGAAACATGGCACAGGCAAGCGAGAAGGCGGCATAGATGAATCCAGTACTAGGGACAACTTACATTAAATACATGAGATCAGTGCTATCTTTCTAGTTCTTCATAACAGGTATTTTTCAGAACCCAATGTGGGGCTATGGAGTCTCAGCCCATGCACTGTGCATGGGGTGAAAATGGTCTTTGTAGCTTGGATTGTTCTCATTCAAGGGGTGGAAGGTGGGCACATCGCTGTAAATGGCAAGCAATATCAGCAGGGACCTGGCACATACCATTTCCAGCTGTGAGCCAGGGAAGGTGGTGGGGCAGGCAAGTGGGATAACCAGCAAAATATTTTAGCCAGTGCTGCTTTCTTTATGTGCTGGTTCCCGTCTGGTTTTTTTTTTTTGTGTAGTCATGCATAAATACATGCCTGCTCCCCTCAGCTGCCTTCTCATTCTTAAGGCTCACAGGAACAGTTTTAAGGAAGACAAGGCTTGTAAAGAGCGGTAGTACTTGTACCTAAACAATTATCACAGTCAGTAAATACAGACAAGTGTTCACTCAAGGACTCTGTCTGGCCTGAAACAGAAGCAGTGACTTTCACACCAGGCACAGTTTTGAAACAGGTATTCTGACTTGAGATGAATTATGCTAATTTTCTGAGTGCTTGGGCAGGCATTACGATGTGCTGTGAAGTGGCAGCTGAAGGTGAGACAGTTCGTCTTTGTGCATCTCCTTAGCACAGAAGCAGAGAAAACTCATGGTAAAAGCAACCCGTACCTACAAGCAGTTTTGCCACAGGCCACCTGCAGACTGATGTTACCAAAACAAACTGGTCTCTGGCTGCTTGTTCCTCCTTCTGCTCCCTGAAATTGCCCCACCTTTACAGTTTTGCCAATCTATTTTATTAGGAAGTAAACTGGATCACCAAAACAGAAGCCTGGGGATTCTTTTTTTCAGCCAAGTGCAAAATAAAAGGAGATCCCAGTCCATAAAATGTAACGACACAATAAATGTCATGACTGTTCTAAATTAAAAATCATGAAGGGGAACAAGACATCAGGTAGAAAAATGTGCTGGCAGGGCTGAGTGCAACCTAAGTCTATTTTTTAAATGTGTAAGTGATAGAAGAAGTTTTAATGCTAATGTTTGTCAGAAAAAGACGCTAATGAATAATGCCAAAAAAAGAGTGGAAACACTCAATAATTAACCTTACTCTGGTCCTGGGAAGAAGCAGCTGTATATCATTGTAAATGATAAGGCACTTTCACTTAGTAAATGAAACAGTAAATAGACAATTTCTATAAAAATAACATTAAAATGGTTAAGTGTGTATATACTTTGTCTCCAATGCTCTAAAAGACAGATAATCCCAGACTCTCTCTTGTGTTATAATTAGAAACATTCTTTTCATTTAAAGACTATAGTACCTTTTGGTGAATTTATACTTATGTATTCTTGTGTCAATTCTGCCATTTAGCTTGTTTTTTTTTCCCCAAAATATATTTATAAAGACAAAAACATGTTTCCTCAGCCTTTGTTTAATTGTGTTTAAAAAAAAAATAATCCCTTCTAGTTTCTGATCTACAAAAGGCTCTCCATTCCCTAGATCAGCTTCATAATCCTTTCCAGTAATGATGATGAAAAATCATTTTTCACCCCACTTTTCACTGTACACAGCAGTGCCTTGTACACTGGCACACACATTTGAATGGATATTGAAAATTTCTACTGTTTCTTACGCTCTAGAATATCCTGTGCTTTCTATGTCATCCAAGCACATTAATGAATTAGTAAAATGTGACTGTGTAATATTCTGAACTCCCTCCTCTTCCCACCGATGTGTTTCCAGTTTACAGCAATTTTTTGTGTGCTTGACCCTTTCATGCCCAACTATTTTTCTGCAAGTAAATTTTCTTCCTTTCCTCAAGGTATCCCTCATGTATTTATCCTCCTGTATTTTGACAAATCATCCAGGACATTGATAAAACAAGTCCTAAAATAGGTCCTTCTGGAATTTTACATTATAGCCCTCCTTAATCTTGCATTTCTGTTTGATGCTCAGTCTACAGAGTCTCCACTTCAGTTAGTTCTTGATGATTTCCTAATCTGTGATCTGATCATCTTTTCCAGATTAGAGTCTGTCCTTGTGGCACTGTATCATCTTGACTTTAACATTACCAGGCCAGTGGATTTTGATGCAGAGGAGATTACAACAGTCTTCTCCCTTCAAATACTGCCTTTGAACTGTTGACTGAAATAATAAAAAACTAAAGTGAGATCTAGCTGAAATTTTCCTATTTCAATACATTTTTTTAAGTCACTGTGAAACTGTGACTTGTCATATTTTTGCCCATGAGGGTAAATCAGTCAGGATTCCTCCAGAGCAGGGCTGGATCAAGAAATTTTGGAGAAATACAAAGTAAAAAATATGATTTGATAAGAAATGTATTGTTTACATATGATCTTGGACATAAATCTAACCCCTCCCCAAAGTACATGTGTTTATATTTGTTTACTTAAACACAAGATGGCACAGCATGATATTAGGAAAAAAAGTTACAAACAAAACCATTTTCTGAAAAGGAAATATCACTCTCTCCTCCTTACAGTACTCACAGATCTGTGTAATATGCTTTAATTTACAAAATTAGATATTCAGTGAGAGAAGATTACCTGAGGAATATTTTATCATTCAATTACTCTTTGTAGTAAACCAGCTTCAAATGGTTTTCAGAACTTTTAAAACATGTATTTGAGTGAAGACAACCAGTATAGGCTGACCTGGATGCATTTTTAAAAATAACGTATCAAATGAACTCTGCAGTTCACACACTTTCAGACCCTGATTAAATACATCCATTTTTAAGCATTTGCCTTGGCCAAGGCCAGAATAAAGCCTCTGCCCAGGAGCGGGGGATGTGGAGAAACCCACCACTCTCCTCAGGAAGGCTTTGGGTGCGATGATACGCAGTGAGGGAGCATCACTTGGGTTCTTAATAAGAACATAGTGCTGAGCATCATCTTCCCTTGGCCAAGCACCTCACACCTTGGAGACAGTCTTATTTCAAACCCTACACCTGAAATCATCCTGCCTGTAGCAGGGCATCATTTTTGTGCCATGGGTTTCCCATGGATCCCCCTTTCTCTCTGTTGGGGCCAGAGGGTGGTGGTGCACATCCCTGGGGTGGGGAAAGGGCACAGTATGAAGCTCCTGCCCAGCTCAGTTTTGCCAAAGCAGAGGCTAAGGGGAGCCATTTGGGGCTGTTGTTGGTCAGGATGTGCCTCTTCTGCTCCAACACGGCTGCTGAGAGCCATGAGCAGAGTTCGTGCTGCAGGAGAGGGGTGGGTACATCAGGGTGAACCTGGGGGGAAACTGACCTCGTATGAAGCAAAACCTGGTAAGGGCTCCTTTTCCTTGGTTTTGTTCCCACTCCTTCAGCACCGATCCAGGGCTGGCTGGGGTTTGCCTCCAACCATTTCTCTGCATCGCTTTGTTCCACATCTGCTGTGCAGAAATTATGATGTGGGTAGGCTCTACTCTCATAACAGATACTATGTCCCTTGTGCTCCTATAAAATTGTTCTCTCTTTAAGCCTACAGTCTTCAATTACAGATCCACATGGTCTTTAAAGTCCCTTTTATTAGGCAATAAAATAAAAAATTTATTAGGAAACTGCATACACAGATTTTCTCAAGTGACCGAAGCGCACAGTACGTTTCACAAGGAAAATATGGAACACAGTGACCTGAAAAGCTTTGTGTTGGTAGCCAGTAGATCCTCATGGCAAAACATCAGACAGAGTGGGTGTTGTTTTTTTTCCTCCGTATTGTTAATAGTTTATTACCTACTGCAGTTCCTCTCCCAGGCGATATTAGAAAGACAAAATGATGAGTCTCAGCAATTTTCAAGTGGCATCCAATTGCTATTTCTGTTAGAAGAGTTTCTATTAATCTTCTTTTGTGATTTTTTTTTTCCCTTATTTCAAGTTGTATTCGAGTCATGCCCATGTGAACAGTGTTTGTTCTGAGGATAGGGAAAGCACTGAGCAATGATCTGTGCACAACTGCACAATCCTTCAAAGACACTGCCCTCCCCTGCCACCCTGTCCCCACCCCGAGGTGAGGCACGGGGAGGAAAGCAGCGATGTGCTGCTGAATGTACCCACTGGTTAAGCCACAGTACTTCAGGGACAGAACCAAAATCAGCTGTCATCCCCTTTCCCATCCCGTCAATGCTGGCAGGAAGAAGGTTTGCTGGGTCCTGTTGCTAATTTTTTGGTGGGTGGTAGAGCTTGTGGTGAGATGGTTTCTTATCGTCTTCGTCTCTTGTACAGCTGTGTTATCTACATCATGCTTTAACCCTGAAGAATTAATCTGCTGCTTTGGAGAGGATGTTCAGGAAGTAAAGTTGGCAAAAAGTAAATGTCAAATGAGTTCATCCTACCTACTTACTGAAGCGAGGTCAGAGAACGATGAGAAAGTGATTAATTTATATGGTCTCAGAAAACTGAGCTGCCACTATAATTCATTGGTTTAATGTGTTATTTTTAATTATACGACTATAAGCGTCTATATTATGAAGTAGAGATGGTTGTAAATGCAAAGTCAAGGCACCCAATGAGTCGAGTACCTTGATGTATTAAAGCAGAGTTCAATGTCTGCATTTTGACAGAAGTCTGTCTGGTTTTACAGGCAGATAAACCCCCACTCCTGGTCTCTCTTCTCTTTGCCTTTCCAACCACATGAACTATAAAAGCACATCATTTTGAAAACTATCTTTTCATTTGAACCCTGCTATCCTTTAAATGTACATTACTTACATACTGCTATTACATTTTAATTATGTCTGGGTAAGTCCATAACTATACTGTATTCATTCCCTAGGGCTGGCTGACTGATTCCCATGGGGAATTTGTGTTTCTCTCCATTCACGCAGGCCTTCTGCAAGATCTTTCAAGCCTTCCTCCTGTGCCTCACTTACCAACTTGTGAGTCCTTCACACTCCTTTTGGTGTCATAACATGATGAGCCCACTGGACTCGGGAAAGTCCTGTCTTTTGAAATGACACAACTCAGGCCACGTCCAGAGCAGTCTTGCTACATGAGATGTTGCACGCAGCTTCCATCCTCACGTTTCCCTTCTTCCGGCAAAACATAGTTTCCAGAGGGGCATGCAGCACCCTCACCTCTCACAAGGTAAGACTGGAAAATTCACTGTATATCTGGTTTCACCTCAGAAGTGGATGAACAGGCAATGGCTGCCTTATTTTTGGAAAGAACAGCAGCTTTTTTTTTCCCGCTAAAACTTTAATGTCAGTCTTGACTCACCAGTGCCTGGGTATTGACGTGTACTTTTGTCTTTTCACTACATTTCATGTAGCAATCAGATTTGCCAGCCTAATGACCTTTAGGCGATCTAAACCTAATTTCTAAATGACTGCTCGGTAGATGCTGCTGCAAAGGTAGTTAACTGTATCTGTAACACAAGATTCATGGAGAATTCAGTTTTGGGAGGCATACCTAACCTCTGGATTTTATGTTTAGCTTTGCAAGTTTTTAAGTATTTTAAAACTTTAAAAAAATTGAAACAATCTTGCAATGATTTGGAAGGAGAAACTTAGAAACATTTTTTGTCATTTTTTTTGTTTGTTTATTTGTTTCTAGATCAGTTTCAGTTAGAATAGATCAGTAGCACAATTTCATTTTCATCAAAGAAAAGCTCCAACAAAAAAAAATCGTTTGTCATTTACTTTGGTAATATTTTTCAGCATTTCTTGAAGATACTTGAAAAATCTTTGAGATCACCTAACACTGAGTTTAAGCACAACCATCCTGTTTCTGTTCACTCTGCACAGCAGAGGTCTTCAAAACCACTTTTTCCTTAGCTGATGCATGCATTTATTTTGATGTCTCATAAATTAGAAAATCAGTGAGTCACTTCTCTACAGATAAAGTGACTTCAGATACACCATCATAATCTGCGTTAACACAGGTCTATCATCTCTGACTGGGGAGATGGCAACATAACGGAGTGATATCACAGCTACACTAAATTTAAAATGACTGTGCTTTAATGTAATTTGGATAAGCAGACTGCTGTACCTAAGAACTGAATAAACTTTTTTGCTGACTTCCATCACGGTCAGTGCCCAGGTCTTTTTATTTCATAACAACTTGGAGCTATTTTCTTTCCTTATGTTCACTCAGCACATGTGGGCTTCTGAACTCAGCAGAATCCAGGAATTTGGGCACATCCCAAGAGAGCTCAGCTTTATAGACTCAAGAGGGAGTCCTCTGTATGAAAAAGAATAAGATAGACCCTTCCAAAAAATTCACTGTACATATGTACATACAGGGAAACAACAACAGTAGCATGTATTGTTACATTCAAATGTTGAAAGCAGAAACCACGGAGGAAATGCGTAATCATGTTATTGTACTAGATATCTGCTCAGCAGATGTGAGACCATGATAGACTGGGAGGGGTTAGTGGGGAATGACTAGACAACAGAGCAGATAGCACTGTTATGTTACTGTCTAAACAGTGACTAGGCAAAAAAAATGCATTTCAGTGTGAGAGGTCAGATAAAATGTCTGAAAACTAAGCACAGAGGTTATACCTCCAAATTTTGAAAGACTTGGTTTTGGAAGGCAGAAATTTGGGAAAAGGCTGTAGGCAGTGTTAGCGAAACTGTCTCTAGATGAGGTTGCAATCAGAGTGAAAGGTCTCAAGCAGGGCTTCATGTTGAAGTCTGACTCATCTCAAAACACACATATGATAGGTGCCACACATAATATAAATTTATGTACTTCATTATTGTTATAATTTTCTAATTTACTCAGGAGTCTGCAAGAGACAAAGTAGGGGGGAAGCTTTTGTAAGTGCAGTTTTTATTTTTTAAGCTTGTTAATTGAGCAAGAGAAATAAGATAAACCACCTTGTTCTAATCTCCCTAAGCAAAGAAATACATTCACACTGGAAAACCCCCAGAAAACTACTTCCAGCTAATCACTCAAGAAACCCAAGGAACAAATTGAGTTTAAATTGTAAAAGTATTTTTCTAGTATTGCTTTTATTTTGAAGGCAAAAAATAAATAACACAAATGATAGCAACAGTATAGGTTTGGAAACACCGCTTAAGATGTCAGACCACACTGAGGACATGAAGAAACTCAGTGAATACCTTCACTTTCTTGTTGTACAGATAAGCTGTATATCTTACCTATAATCCATGACTTGTTTTCAGTAAATGAGGTTTGAAAAAGTAAATATATTTTTTTCCTTTCCAAAAGGTGTAGAAAAGCTATTCAAACTGAAGAAGATCATATAGCCAATGTCCACATGCTTGAGTGAATTCAGAGAAAGGTGATGAAACTGATGCAAGGACTGAGGAATATAATATTATTTGGATTCTAGAAAACAAGGTTGAGAAATGGTTTGGATCCTACTCTGTAAGTATTTTCCCATGGATTGTGTAGAATTTTTCAACATAATTAATAGAGATATAACAAAATGCTGTTGTTAAGTGTCAAAGAAAAGAAATTCGGTCTAGAAATACAGAGTAAAACCAGGATGGTGAATTTACCACCACTTAACCTTTACAATAAGGTCAGATTTTCTAGAAGACTTTTAATCTGGAAGAAGTTCTGTATCCAATGTTCGTCCACACAAGTGTGTGCATGGGGTACCTGAGGTTAAATAATGCACTGTTAAAAACATGTTTCCAAGCTCTGGCCATTGATATAGCAACTTATACCAGTTGCTAGGCTTGGGGGGTGGGAAAATTCCCTCCTCAGATCTCCGATCCCAGAGTACTTTTGTTTTCCTTTGTGCTTCATCTGTGATGAGCAAGGCACATCTCATCTATTGTTTAGATACCCCAAACTAGAAGCACCCTATGCATTTGTACTGTCAGCCAGTAACACACAGTTCATCCTAGCGATGGTAATTTTACTCTCTGTAAGCCCTTACAAAACAATATTTACGCAGAATTTAATGGCATAAAATGATATAAGTCAGAATAGAAGATACAGTACTCCCTCATGGATGTAAACTGTGTGTAGTGAAACATTTCTATATGTCTTGTACTGAACAAGTATCAGGCAGACTTGAGTAAGAAGGTTAAGAAATGGCTTATGGCATACCTTTAAGGGGCAGCATGACATTTATAGTTAATGGAAGCTAGAACAAATATTTTTAAATTCAGTGTACATTAAGAGAAAATATAAAAATAAATGAGGGTGTGCTGACCCCACCACGTTGTTATTTTGATTGAATAAGTTACCTTGAAAAAGAATGAGATTTACAAAACCAGCAATACTTATACTCCAGAGACATCTTAAAAAGTGTAGCTAATTAATAACCACTGCTCAGCCTCAAAGTACAGTATTTGTCATTGTGCCCTGGTTCCAGTAAACCATGTTTAGGCATCACCTACTCCAAACACATTATTAGTCCCCCAAAACATGTTTGCTATCCTGTCTAATCATTAGCCAAGAGTCCTTGCTCTCCCATCAAATATTTTATAGAACATAATAGAATGAGCTAGAAATAATAGGGCAGCTGAGAAAGTTTTTGAATATTTATTACTCAGAAGGATGTGATTAATTTAAAACATGTACTTTTAAAACAGGCAAAGCATTTGTGTATGGCCAAAAAAAAGCATTGCACTTGTAAAGTTTTGTATCAACATAGAAAAAAAAATCTTTGTCTAGGGTCATCTAAACATTGAATCAGCTACGCCCATCTGGCAGGAATAGCACATTATGTAGCAAACACTGAAGATCTGAAAGGCAGCATAACGTTAACATGAGCAGGGGATCATGATGTAACTGAATTCACTGTCAGAACTGAGGCTGAAAGAAGCCCCTGAGGGTGAACCTATATTGGACATAATCCCTAATGGAGAAAAAGGTCCATAGCGGGAAAGTTTATGCCTCTGTCATGACCCTATTCAGGCACAGAAAAGCCTAAGAGGGGCACCTAGCTAATGGATTAAGTTTCTGCTCATTCTTTTGTCTTGAGAGAACAGCTATCTGACCATCCATAAGGTGTCTACTATAGGAACACCCAATGGGCAAACTTTTTGGGTAAACTGAGTGACCCCCAAATTGCACTGACTGACTGATTCTGTCTCCATCATCTACTGAGGGTGTTTAGCCACCTAGTAGGTATCTAGCCTTCTACTGGCATACACTCACATCTTGGTATTTTGATAGCAAAATGAGCCTCACCCAAGCAGTTCAGTTAAAGCAGAACCAGAGTCGTCTTATAACCTCTATAAGGCACCAGAAGAGTTTTGGGTAAAATGGATGGTACAGAAGTACTGGCAAACTTGTCTAAAGCCAATAGGTTTCTGAAAGCCAGGAGAGGATGCACAGGGTGTAGGTCAGGCAGGACAGGGAAGAATTAACAAGCTGATGTGTGTGTTAAACTGTCAGCCTCTAAAAACTGGAAGAAAAAGAGCAGTTACCGCTATCCAGCAGCTGTTTGCAACAGATTCAACCTGGGATATGACTATTCATCAGAGGAAGGAAAGCTAAATTCTACTGTAAGTCAGCGGTTTGGGCTGGGCCGTAGGTAGAGCTGATAGCATCAGGCTCGTTTGTGAGCTGCTCGGCTCCTTTTGTAACAGGACTGACAAATAAATCTTCCACCTCTTTTGATACTGTGGGGGCATTTGAATTAACAAACCGCTTTGCTTTACACAGTCTCATCCTTTGATAGATCTGTAATTTTTGTTTCCTCCTGCGTGACTTTCACCACCTTGACTCCAAGGTGAGGATTAAACCACCATTTGGGTTATAAACCATCCAGTAATTTAGAAATCCTCTCAGTAGCACAGGGACAGCAGCTGCTCCCTTTAGTTTCACTGCCTCTGCTATGCTAGCCCAGATTCTCCAGTACAGTGCTCAGTACAGCTTAACTGGACAACATAGCTCTGCATTTATAGAAATGTATCTGTTGACCATTGGTTCCACCCTGTGTTTGGTTGCTGACACAGAATGATGAATTACCAGCTTTACATATATGTTAAGTTGCTGGCCTTTCTCCCCCGCTGCCATTTCACTCCCACACTGGGAAAGGTTGTTAGTGATAACCCACTGTATGTTTTCCTGGTGGTTGTTCAGTATTAACTACAAACACATGGCACTTTGCCCAGCATTTAAAATATTTTGCTGCTGAGCCACGGTCCATCGAGGGATCTTTGCCCTGCTCTACAGACATCAGATAGAACTATCATATAGTGGCCCACACATGGGACTAGCAGGACAACGTCTTTGGCTTGTGAGTAGGAGGAAGGGTGACCCTGCACACCAGACAGGTGTTTCACCAGCCAGTGAGTCAGGCAGAGATTGCACACATCCTGATGGCCGTCCACTATCAACACCAATTTCCCACCCCTGGGGTGAGCCGAGCTGTCTACACCATTTCTTTCCGCACATAAGCTCTTACTGCCCGAGTTGCTGTCCTGCTTGTCCTGCACGAGAGGCATGGCTCTTGCGAGTTGCCCAACTGCAGAATACTCCAGTGCTTCGCATGTTTCCCTTTCACCAGCTGCTGTCTACAAGCTCAGATCTTCTCTGACTGAGCTTGGAGCAACGTGGCTTTTTATCAGGTGTTTCACCCACTTTGAGCTGAACGATGAAAAACGGTTTTCATGTTTTTTCTACTTAAATTTAAATGCAGCGGTGTTTCAACAGTTTTATTTTGTTAAAAACCCTGCACAGGATGGTTTTGTGCTGAATGCCCAACAAGCAGGGACTCTATATCAAGCTGAAAGCACTATGCGTTGACTCAGCAACAGTCAAAGCCTTGCTTATGTGATGTTGATGTTTCTCATGGTTGTAATTAAACTGCAGTCTTAGTCACTTAGACTAATTTGATATTGATCACTAATCTCCTGCCTGCTTATCATTTTTATAGCTACTGCTTTTAGGAAGAATTGGAGAGAACAACTTATCTGACTGACCTAATGAATTAATAATACTAACAACATTGAGCATAAGTGATATTATTAATAATTTTAGTTTTACCAAGGCTGTAATCGATCAACCATAAAAACTTATATTTTTCTCAGTCAAATGTTAGTGAATACAGTGAGATTACTTTAATGTAGCTTTAATGTACCCGTATTTATAACACTCTTATTTTTCCTGCATTTGGAAACTTCTACATATTTTCCAGTTTTACGATTATGAAACAGGTTGCTATAAAGATATATTGGTTATGGTAGAGGTATAGAATCATAGAATGGTTTGGATTGGAAGGGACCTTAAAGATCATCGAATTCCAACCCCCCTGCCATGGGCAGGGACACCTCCCACTAGAGCAGGTTGCTCAAAGTCCCATCCAGCCTGGGCTTGAACACTTCCAGGGATGGGGCATCCACAACTTCTCTGGGTAACCTGTTCCAGTGCCTCACCACCCTCACAGTAAAGAATTTCTTTCTAGTATCTAATCTAAATCTCCCCTCTTCCAATTTAAAACCATTGCCCCTTGTCCTGTNTAGTATCTAATCTAAATCTCCCCTCTTCCAATTTAAAACCATTGCCCCTTGTCCTGTCACTGCTCTTCCTGACAAAGACTCCCTCTCCGGCTCTCCTGTAGGTTCCCTTCAGATATTGGTAGGTCGTTATAAGGTCTCCCTGGAGCCTTCTCTTCTCCAGGCTGAACAGCCTCTCTCAGCGTGTCCTCATAGGGGAGGTGCTCCATCCCTCTGGTCATCCTCATGGCCCTCTGCTGGACCCGTTCCAACAGGTCCATGTCCTTCCTGTGTTGAGGACTCCAAAGCTGGACAGAGTACTCCAGGTGGGGTCTCGCGAGTGCAGAGTAGTGGGGCAGAATCACCTCCCGAGACCTGCTGGCCACGCTTCTCTTGATGCAGCCCAGGATGTGGTTGGCTCTCTGGGCTGCCAGCATGTACAGCTGGCTCATGTTGAGCTTCTCATCCATAAGCACCCCCAAGGCTTTCTCCCCAAGCCTGCTTTCTAGCCATTCTCCGCCCAACCTGTATTTGTGCCTGGGGTTGCCACGTCCCAGGTGCAGGGCCCTGCACTTGGCTTGGTTGAACTTCATGCAATTTGCACGAGCCCACCTCTCCAGCCTGTCCAGATCCCTCTGGATGGCATCCCTTCCCTCCAACGTGTCAACTGTGCCACCGAGCTTAGTGTTGTCAGCAAACTTGCTGAGGGTGCACTCGATCCCACTGTCCATCTCACCGTCAAAGATGTTGAACAGCACTGGTCCCAGTACGGACCCCTGAGGAACACCACTTGTCACTGGAGGCCAATTGGACATTGAGCCATTGACCACAACCCTTTGAGTGCGGCCATCCAGCTAGGTCCTTATTCACTTTAAATCCATTAGTTTCCAATTTTGAGACCAGGATGTCGTGCAGTACAGTATTGAATGCTTTGCACAAGTCCAGATAGACAAAATCTGTTCTGCCCTTGTCCCCTAAGTGTGTGGCAGTATCATAAAAGGCCACCAAATTTGTCATAAGTCACTTTGAAGAGCAGAAGATTATCTTACATATTTTTCAGACTGGTGAACAAAACTCTTCAGTGTAGGCTCAACCCACTCTCATATTTCCATTCAAGTCCATGGATGTCTCCTCTAGAAAGTCTGAAAGTGGAATATGACTTAATGATAACAATATCTTTTGTTCAGCAACACCTTTAAACACACATTTACTTCTCAGGAGGGTCAATAGGACTTCAATTCATCCTTATATACTTGGCTGAATGGGAACTTACACATCTAATTCTACACTTTTCCTTCTTGCAGAGTAGTACTTATAGGGTCCGACTAACTGAAATTATGTCAGCTCACCTTTAGCTGAGTATAATTCAAGAAGAGATGTAGGGGTTTGGTAAGATCTGCATCCTTGCTTGTGAGCTACACATCTCCTGGGCAACTGGCTGGGCTGATAGCTAAGGTGGGCAAGCTCTTGGGCTTCTCAGAGCACTTACAACATTTCATGACAACTTAAGACCCACAGGTTTTCCCAGGTGGTCATTTACACAGTCCAGGGGTCACAAGTGGGTTCAGTACTACCATCTCCACTGATGTAGAAGAGTGGTTAGCATAAAGACCCGTTTTGTTTTCCACTGGAACATAATATGCTTGTCCTTGCAAAAGCTGTGAATTCTGCAGGTGTTTCTGGTGAGACCCCACCTTTCCCATTGCAACCATTTTTTTACATTGGGGTGCCCCAGATCATTCCCAATTGCAGCAGATGCTGGAGAAAACCCATAGCTGAAAAGTGGTCTATGTCCAAAGAATATGCAAAGTATCCTCCTCTCCACCACCTCATGCAAGGAAAGAGGAGTTCTCTCCTGGAAGAGAACTGTCTACAATTTCTGATAGCATGTGGAACCAACTGATCAATTTTATTTAGAAAATATGTGGTATTTTCTAGCGTGGACAGGAGGTGATAAGAACCCAAGTATCAAGCACTGTCACTGGGAACACATCTAGGCAACTTTCAATTCACCTGCCATGCCACATACAGATTTATAACAAATGGTTGCTTTTTCCAGTACCCCAACTACATTTGCAATTTGTTGGCAGCCAGACCTCCTGCAATTGCTCTAGGGGTTGTTCTTGGCTGGTGTAGCTCTCCAGTTGCTTTCCAAGCACAGAGACAGACAATCCTTGCCCCAACTGCCCAGACAAAATCTGTTTTCTGTTTCTTCTGGCCTCCAACTGCTGCTTCAGTTTCAAAGGGGCAGATGTATAATCTGGGAAGCTTTCCAGATGCATCTTGAGCAAAGCAAAGCATTGTGAATCATTGGTACTAAGCAGGATCTCTCAATCTGTCACTGTACCACTGGCAGCACTCATTATGTACTCACGGTACACTCAGGAGGGCAAGCACCTCATGGAAGGGACACCAGTACTCACCAGAGCCAGATTCTCAAAGAACAAATAAACAAGTTGTTTCCCTTGCACACTCTGGTGTTTCATCATGAAGACTGTGCCCCAGCAGCACTGCTCTGCCCCCAGAAGAATGGCAACAAGCCCATGCTAAGCATGAGCTCTTTTGCAGCCGTAAATGTTGCACTAATAGGTTTCTTCCTCGTACTGGGCCATCACTTTAACTTTTATTACTTCTCTTGTCCCATAAATGCTCTCAGGTGTTCTTCCATGGAGTCTCTGCAGATTGCCAAACAGAGGAGAAGAATGACAATGTCATGGCCTCGGGCTCTTCCCTTAAACAGCATCTTCTCTGTCACCCCCTAGAAGTCCCCCAGTTTCTTTACAGCTCTGGAAACGTGGCTCAAGCAAGGAACACATACATGTTCCTCCATGTCAGACATCATACTGATTCTGGAGCCTGCGCAGGGCCTGTCAGCTACCATTCTGCCAGAAATACCCCATAGTAGAGTGAACTGGCAAAAAATATTGAAGGCAAATTGCTGCAGCAGTCACAGCCAATACTGAGGTTACTGAGAAAAGGCTATTCCCCTGGAACTACTCTTGTTGCTTTTCTTCTGAGATAACACTGGCCACTGTCAGAGACAGGATATAGGGATGAATGTATATTTGGCCCGGTACAATTGTTCTTGTGTCCTCATGGCATCCTTCCACTGCAGACAGAAATGAGCAGGTACACACTAACAGTCCCTGAATACATGAAAGCCCCTAGACCATCTGTTGCTGGAATGGTTTCTGCTGTTTCTACAGGACTGAAGCCAACATTTGCAGCTGCTTTATAACTTTCAGTAAACTTGCTGTTGCTATTCCATCACCCATGTCAGGTTCTCTTCAGTTTCACATTTTATAATCTGAATTTGGAAAAGTCCAGAAACAATAATTAAGTACTTCTCCAAACATACACAAACGGACCACATATTAAGTTGAAGTCCAACTCATTCACTTCGTGACATTTGTTTTTTAATTTTTATTGGTGTTTGTTACTGGAACACATAAGGACAACAGCAGAGATGAGTAGTTCAAACCTCCTCTGTGCTTGGACTGTTCCCAGGTTCTCACAGCCCAGTGTCACATTCTCAGGAAGTCACACACATCCCCTCTTTCCTTTCCTTTTCCTCCACCACGTGAAGCTAGGACTGTGCTAATCCTCCAAGCTGCAGGGTAGAGGAGAGGTGTGTGTGATACAGCTTTGAGCAAACCTGCTCATGTACTCGAAACATTCTTGCTATGGCAGCACTAAACTGTGAACAGTTTGACTTAACTTTCTAGTTTTCCATGCACAGACTGCCAGAATAGTCCTCAGCAGCTAATAGAAAACACTTAACTGCTTTCTAAAAGTGTCAAACCATGTAAAAGTACTTCAGACAAACATTACACACACTTTGAAGACTCTGGTTCGCAGAATTTGGTCACCAGAGCTAGAGTTGTGGGTACATCTCATCAGAAAATTTTTCTTGTCATACGGGAACTTGTTTAGATCTTACATTGGACTTAAAATGTTTATTTGGCTTAGTTGTTGCTTGAGTTTGGATTAATAGAAAGAAATAAGAGAAAATATTGATTGAAAAAACATAAATTATTCTAACTGCAGGAATTTAGTTGTATTAAAATATTAATTCTATAAAAGAGGGGATTCACAACATCAATCTAAAAACTATTTGGGTCAAGACATGACAGTTATTCATCTGTGTCAGTAGTCTCGCCATAAAATGCAGTGTGTATATATGTGTCAATTATTTTGTTGTGCAGTAATCTTAATAAAAACACGGGTTGGTGTATAGAAGTTAGCTTCATTTTAAATTAGTTTTACATTGTCACATGCCACAGCAGCACACTTACAATATTGCAATCAAAACAAAAAGAATAAAATTGATATTTCTAAACTTGGTGACTAAGTCAGACACCTTTGTTTTTAGCAGCTTCAGTAAATGATGAGATTGTTAGAATTATCAATTTCTTTCATTTTTTAATGACTTAAATCTGTGGACTTTAGGTACAGGCATGTAAAATGGCAGCCTTTGATCTTATTGTCTTTACTGGAACTATATTGTCGTTTCTCAGGAATGGCCTTGGAGACAGTCTCTCATATTTTTTCATTCTACCTATCATTCTAAATGAAAGAGGAAATCGATGGCTGAGAGGAATATCCTTGCTTCACTTATGACTTTTCAGAAACAAAGTGTAGCTTTGCACTGGAGGTAATTACAGGAGGTAATCTCGGGCATTAAAATCCCTTACTTGGAAAGCATAAAGAACAGACTGCTGTAAGCACTGGCTCTGGAGAAATGCAAGCCAGGATCTCTCTTGTAGCCTTGCTGCAAATATAAAAAAAATCTAACATAAGAACTCCCAACTAAGAACTGTATTTTTGAGATATGCATAAAAGTTAAATTAGAGCCAGTTAGTATACAAATACATTGAAGATGATGATGCAAGTGTCCCTGTCAAGGGAAAGTTGTTCGGTAACAGTCAACCCACCTTTTCTGTGCGATTGGATTTTCTCTCTTAAAACAATTTCTTCCTGGCACTGTCTTAACTGTTCCTATGGCTGTATTTTTCCTTATTTCTTAATTGTGACTATGTCTTATGTAGTTAGATTATTCTGTCAACTGTCTACTTCCCTAACCTCCCACTCTCTTGCTACCTAGTCATTGTCCTTTTCATTTCCCTTCTGTCTTTTCACAGCTATTTTCTGCTCTTCTCTCTCTTTTTTTTTTTTTTTCCAGAGAATGAACCTTTAGATCATTTGTCACTTTGCTTTTTTCCTCACTATTGTTTTCTCTGTCTTCTTCCTGTCTTGGCTTATATTCTATTTTAACTCAGCACACGTGTTTACCCATAAACTATGCTTCTTCAAGCTATTCCACTGGCACTTTGCCTGAAATTCACAGTAGAAGCAAGGCATTTTCCCCGGTAGTGTGAGTAGAAGCACACTGCTTTGCTGAGCAATCCTCTGCCTTCAGGGCAGAGCAAATGACTGAACCATGCAGACAGGCAAAAATATTTCATTGTACATTCGGAGCAACCACAAAGCAAACAAAACAAAACAAACAAAAAAAGGGAATGTAGCTGAATGACTAAAAAATGTTATCTCCTAGTCAAGAAAGAAGACAAATACCTAATTTAGATGAAAAATAACTATATTTGTACTCAGTACTTTCCTGTAAGAGGAAACAAGAGGATAATGTAACTGCCCAGGACCCCAGTGACATAGTTGAGAGTCCATGACTCTCACAGATCCTCTCTCTCCCCCGCAAACTCTCAAGATCCTTTCATCCAGGAATTCTTCTCCCTCCCTTTCCTGTTGCTTCCTATCTTCCTAGACTTGGGCCAGCTGCTCTCTCTGCCAACACAGACCTACAGCCCATTTGCACATTCGGTGTTCAGAGCAGCAGCAGCACCTTGAAGAGACCTATTGGTGTTACAAGAGGGATGGCTGAATTACAGTCACGTTGTTCAAAGTAAGCATGGCAGTTAGAAAAGTGCTGGTCATATTAATCATTAAAATGTCCCTCATTAAAGGAAAATTAGCAGAAAAGATATCAATTAATTTATCTTTATGGGACTCTGTGAAGCTGCCAACTGCTGCGGAAATGCTATGTATTTTATTATTACTGTGCTAGGCAAAAATTCACCAAAAGTTGCATCCTCACACCACTGGAATGTAGAGGTCACAGATGCGTTCAGAGACACTTCATTTATGCTTGCCAAAATAAAATAGCATGGTGAGTTATACACTATCAAAAATGCCATGAATACTCTGAATACAGCCTTCAGAAAACGGAAATACTGCTGCACAGCATTGCAGCAGTACTCTGAAACTTTCTTAAACAGGGCCATGTTTGGTCAACTTTGGCTAAGGCTCAGCCAAGGACCAAACCTATGGTTAAGGTTGTGGTTAGTGAGAGACAAAGCCTGAGGCTCCAGTGAGGGTGAGATTGCCAAAGAGAGGGGAGGCAGGGTCTGGGATCTTATTCAAAAGCAATATTGTGTGGGTTATGAAGTAGTGCACAGTGGAGACCAGAGGCCTCTTGGTCTCAGCTGTGCCTTTAGCCCAAGACACCCAGCACTATAGTGTTGAACAACATGTCAGTAATGATTTCTGTCTTTAGCCCAGCCCTTCCCCTGTCAACCCTGCTGCAGCCCTGCATCAACTGGAGCTCTGGGCTTTACCTCTGTACTAACTGTAACCATAAACCCTATACCTAACCTAAATCTGAAGCCTAAATATGGTACCACTATGGTACATCAGTGAATAAGCCTTACCCCAAGACCCTCAGTCAAGTTTCCAAGGATTATTTCTTCTTACCACTCCATCCTTTGGCAACCGTTTTGCAGCCCACTCTATCTATAGCCCTAGGCCCCTCCCATACTAAGCCCTAGACTTTGGGTTTCTCCTAACTCCAACCCTAAAAGTAACCTTAAGCCAGGCCAAGACCCCCTGACTTCATTGCTTTAACAAAGTTCCAAGAAGATCTTTTTTTTTTTTCACTGCCCACCCCTTCCATGAGCAACTCCTTTACAGCTTCACTCCAGCTGGAACCCTAGGCTTTGTGTCACACTTAATCCTAAACCTAACTCTGACTTTAAGACCTTGGCCTCAGCAGAACCTAATCTCAAGGCTTCCATTCATGGCACTGTTGAAGAAGTTCCTATGAATGATCTGACTTTGCAATCTGTCTTTTTCTTGATCAACCTCTTTGAAACAGCACTCCAACTGAAGCTGTATGCGTTGTCTTTCTCATAATACTAATTCTAAACCAAGGCTAGAAGATCTTGACCTTGGCTCAGCCATATCCCAAAATCCTCAGTCATGGCCCTCTTGAGTAAGTCAGCAATGTAGATTTCTCGTTGTGTTCCACTCCTTCCTTGGACAGCCACCTTTGCGGCCCCTGAAGCTTTGTCTCTATTCTAACCCTTGCCTAACTGTAGGTCTTGACCTGGGGCAAAGCCTACCCCAACACCATTGAACCTTTGGCCTGTTGTTGCTCTGTTGCCCTCAGTCTCTGGGGAGCTAGTTTTAGCAGCCCAGCTCTTTCTTTAACAATCCCTTTGCACTGACACTGCAACTGGAGCCCTAGCCATGTTCTCTCTCTGAAGCCTGAGAGTAAATATCACCCTAGGTCTTGGTCTTTGCTGATCTTTAGTCATGGACCTCTTGAGACCTTGCTGTAGACCCCTCATTGGTTTTCAGCCCCTTTGAAGCTTCTGTTACTGTAACCTTACATGTAAACCTAACTGTTGACAACAACTTAGCACCAATCCTTCAGCCACAACCCTCATAAATTAGTTCTTAAGGGAAAAAATCCTTTTTGCAGCCCACCTTCTTCTTGTGCTGTTTTTGTGCATTTATGTCAGGATTAGGGTCAGATTTGGACTAGTGTTAGGATCACAGTTAGGAGACTGACAAATCCTAGCGGTCCAGCTGGAGTCGATCTGCAAGAGGGAGAAAAAGCCTTGCACTTGTAATGTGCAAAGGTGAAAAAATGCAAACAGGACCTGCAGTTTTGATGTGGGTTGAGAAGTCATGATCCACTGGGTGCCAGTCAAGAGCTGCTCTAGCCAGGTCTGCACCCTGCAGAAACAAAACCCATAACATGCTCAACTTCAGCCAGTCAGAGAAGTAGACAGTGCCCCTGTTAACCCTTACTTCAGAAAGAAATGGGCAGCCATGAAGGGGTGCAGCCACCCTGCTGAGGATACTGCAGGCCAAGGAGGCAAGGGTACTCCTGAGGAACTGTGGCTGTCAGTGACCTGTGCTGGGGCAGGGACATTCCTGAGGGACTGTGGCCATGGATGACCCACGCTGGGGCAGGGACACTCCTGAGGGACTGTGGCCATGGATGACCCACACTGGGGCAGGGACATGAGTGTGGTCATGGGTGAATGACCGTCCCTGAGAGACTGCAGCTGTGGGTAACCCATGCTGGGGCAGGGACATCGCTGAGGGACTGTGGCAATGGGCCACACCCGGCAAAGCAGGGATACCCCTCAATTTGAATTTATTTAAAACCTTACAACTTCTTACCAAAAAATTGAGTCAGCTGGTTTGTCTCTAAAAAGCATAGTTCCTTTATGACAGCAATAAAATTACATATTTTTCGAGGTCAGCATTACCAGAACTTCATTTCTCAAGAGCAAATTGTTTCAGATCCCCTATCCGGTGACACTCACACACTCACACCGGAGGTGTCACTATGGCAACCTGAGGAGGTCAGCGTGACCGTTGCTAGGCAGCGGGACACCACAGGCGAGGCCCCCTTCTGGTCTCCAGGCACCGCAAGTCCCCCTGGACCAGTCGCCCAGGATGCTCAGGCAGCTGTGGCCACAGTGCCTGTGCGTGGAGGTGTCGGGAAACGAGAAGAAATTGTGGATGGTGCATTTTTAGATAATTACAGAATAGCTCTGGTGGGTTTACGAGCTCTGAAGCAGACTGTGGTCGCACATCAGACGTGCAATAACCTTCTAAAGATGGGCTATGTGAAAAGCTCTGTTGCTGTTCTAAAATTGAATTTTCCCGTCTGTATTTACAGAACATTATTAACACAGACAGGAGTGAAATGGATTATATTAATATCGTTCAGAAAATGGTGCAAGTAGATGGTAAATGAGTAAGTATTTGCATGTAATTACAGCTTAGGGTGCTTACACTATAAGCAGCTGCCTATAAAAGCAGGCAGCTGGCGAGCAGTGGAACTGGGCATTGACAGCTGTTTTTTCCTCCTATGAAAGGGTCCATGACATCATTGTGTTTCCTCCTAGCCTCTATGGCACTTTATAGGTGACACCTGTGACAGTAACACAATGCCAGAATCTTCCAGCCAGGAGATTTTTTGCTTTCCCACCACCTCCACCTCTAAGAGGCAAAGCATGGCTTCTGCAGTTGCTGTTCTGAGGGAGTTGCATATCTTGGGGTGGGTGATCCGGGACAAAACCCATTTCACCATGCAGACAGCTCCTACCTGCAGAAATAAGTGGAACAATGGGAAAACCTTTTCCTCCACAAACTTACTCCTGACTTACCAATGGGCTCATGCTACTGTCCAAGCACCCCATAAGTCACAGAATCACCGAATTATAGGAGTTGGAAGGGACAGAATCACAGAATGATATGGGGTTGGAAGGGACCTCTGGAGATCATCTAGTCCAACCCCTCTGCCAAAGCAGGTCCACCTACAGCAGGTTGCACAGGAACTTGTCCAGGCAGGTTTTGAATGTCTCCAGAGACTGAGACTTCACCACCTCTCTGGGCAGTCTGTTCCAGTGCTCTGCCACCCTCAAAGTGAAGACGTACCTCCTCATATTTAGGTGGAACTTTCTGTGTTAAAGTTTATGCCTGTTTCTTCTTGTCCTGGGACCTTCAGAGATCATATAGTCCAACGCCAGAGAAGGTTCAACTAGAACAGGCTGCACAGGAGTGCATCCAGGCAGGTTTTGGGTATCTCCAGAGACAGAGAGTTCACAACCTCTCTGAGCAGCCTGTTCCAGTGCTCTGCCACCCTCAAAGTAAAGAAGTTCCTCCTCACGTTTAGGTGGAACTTCTTATATTCAAGTTTGTGCCTGTTACCTCTTGTCCTGTCACTGGGCATCACTGCTAACTGGCACCTGGACTTTGGGGGATGACCGGCAACATAGTCAAAATACTGTCTGGAGTGGGGACATTCCCCTCTGCCTCAGTGAGGCTGCATCTGGAGTACTGTGTCCACTTCTGGGTCCTCCAGTTCAAAAAGGACAGGGAACTGTTGGAGAGAGTCCAGTGGAGGGCTACAAAGACGATCAAGGGAATGGAGCATCTCTCTTATGAGGAAAGGCTGAGACACCTTGGTCTGTTTAGCCTGGAGAAGACTGAGAGGGCACCTCATCAATGCTTATAAATATCTGAAGGGCAGGTATCAAGAGAATGAGGTCAGGCCCTTCTTCATGGTGCCTGGTAACAGGACAAGGGGCAACAGGCAAGGGCTGGAACACAGGAAGTTTTTAGCAAGTACTTGGTAAGGGTGAATATCAAAAATAACATAGTGTTAAAACCATTACCGGGAATTTATAAGCAAACGAATGTAAGCAGTTTTAGGACAGGTAATTTAAGGTCCTTACAAAGTGTTTTTCAAAACAATACCTTATTTAAAATAACATAAATTGTAATGAAACAGTTTTCAACATAAACTGTACTACTGACATGATTCAAATCTCATTAGGATTTAAATTACAAAGTAGTAAATTATAGAGTACATTTTTTCTGGCTTGTTCTTCTGTCCAACTATACATTTTCAACATTCCACTCAAAAACAAATATTTTAATTTTATTTAGTGTGTGGAATTATGACATGGCTACAGATCAAAGTAGGATGTGTTTTTTAAAGACTATTGAGGTTATAACTCTTTCATGGAAACCAAGCTCACAAGATAATTCAGTTAAATACAATTTACAGGTACAATAAATTAAATATATCCAATTGCAATTGGATACAAACATTATTTCAAACAGTAAACCTGCAGGTATATAAAGTTAGTTTTATACCTGAAGGTAAACAATTCAAAATAAAGTATCAAATTATCTGAAGAGAAAATACATAAAGGTTCTTCTCAAAGCCATTATTAAGATTTACATTATCTTCAGTGGGCGGCATTGCAAGCCATAAAAGGGAGACTTTTATTGGTGAGATTATACTAGGCAGTTGCATATCCTAAGACAAGCATGGGAGAAGATTAGCTAAAGCAAAAAAAAAAAATAAATCAAATGGAATATTATAGAAAATAATAACCAAATACTTTTAAGATGTAAATTCCCCGAATCCTGTAAAATCTCTTCTAGAATCCAAGGTGAGAATGAAAAATAGCAAGAGGAATATGTCTTCAGATCTACAGGTCAAGATTCTTGCCACATGGAGAATAAGAAAAGAATCATGAATCATGGTCTGTTTCAATGGTTTTAGTCACTATCCATCACTAGTCCCCTCTTAAAAAGTGAAGTATTTCCCAGCACTTGCAAGAAAGGAGAAACAAATGACACATGTGGAGTCTTCCGAGTAGGCTAGTTACCAGAGGATTAAACAGAATGTTGGCAAAGCTGGGTTTTCCTTCAGGCCTTGGCTCTGATGTCTTAACACGACTTGGGCAAATCACCTCACTGATCTATGCCTTTGTGTCCCTTCCCACAGATTGTCTGCAAGGATCAGCTGTTAGTCTGGGGTGGGATTCATCTCACTTAGCTTCAAATGACCACTGTGGAAAAAGTGACACCTGAACAGTCACCCCAGGCTCCCTCCATAATCAACAGAGAGAGAGAGGGTGGCACCTTGGGGGGTAATTCAGTTGTCCTAGATTAGGATTTCAGATTAGGATTTGTGCTCTGAAAGTGCTTATTACTCCCCTTCAACCATAGCAAGATCACAGTTTCAGCAGCTCAGATAAAATTGCCTGCAATTTGCATTTCACAGAATCACGGAACTGTAGGGGCTGGAAGGGACCTTCAGAGATCATCTAGTCCCACCCCCCTGCTAAGGTAGCTTCACCTAGAGCATGCTAGACAGAACACATGCAGACAGGTTTTGAATGTCTCCAGAGAAGGAGACTTCACAACCTCTCTGGGCAGCCTGTTCCAGTGCTCTGCCACCCTCAAAGTAAAGAAGGTTTTCTCATAGTTGACATACAAAATTAAAATTAAAGGGTGTCCAGGCTTTTCTGAGATTCTTTACTCTGACTTGTAAACTGAGCTCTTTCAGGCAGGCTCTGACTTTATTGTCTGCCTTGTACAGCCTTTAGCAGATACTAGGGGTTTCTATGAAATTCCCTTCAAAAATGCTTTTAAACATTTGATGAATCATCCTAATCTTACATTTTCTGGACTTGGAAAATGCCAACAAAGAAAAAAGAGGCTGTAGGTCTAAAATATATCTCTAAAAACATCTGGCAGCAACAATCATACTGACTGAATCTTAGAGGAGAGTCTTTTGATGGACAAGAGAGTACAAAAAAATAAATTGGCCTCTGAATTGTTTACCTCTTTACATGCATCAGACTGTGAGGCAGAGTGATCTCATCTCACAAACCAGCTGCAGGTGACAATCCAAGGGTGAAAATACTTTAAATCTCTTTAAGGATGAAAATTCTGTTACAAGGGAATAGCCCTGATAATACTCAGATACGAATAAGAGCCTGTGATGGGATGGGAGGAAAAGGTGGCCTGTGCTTGTAATCTAATTCCAGAATACATGCAATTAAATGCCTGGGAAATAGCTAAGGAAAGAAATTGTAAGGCTGATGGTCTGAACAACTTGCTCTTACTTTTGGCCTATGGCTTTCTCTGTAGATTGGATTATTTATTTTCACTAATTGGACAAAAGATGGTCAGTCTGGTATTAGAGCTGAATGTTGTAAGATAATGGAGCCCTGCTGGATTATGATTGTCAGTAGCAATGTAGTAAATTCTGCCACTACAGACTGCTGGGAGGAGTCAGTCATATTTTATTTTATTCAGCTGAATATTTCAGAAGAGATTCAAATCCAGTTCATAGTTTTTTGTCACAAAGAAAGAACGGCAAACCCCAAGATTTCTGACTAGGAGAAGGACAGCTGGGCAGAAACTAATTTAATTTGGCTAAGACCTCTGCAGCCTACAGTACACACACAAAGTGCTGGAAGTCATATAAGCAGCAATCGATACTATATATGGCTAGACTACCCAATTAAAGATTCAGTGAAGGATCACTACCATCCTGCTGCATAAAGCTGTAACCATACTGCAGTCCTGATGAAACCTGTAGTCCTGACAGCAGCTGTGCCAGGCTCTGGCATCGGCAGTTAAAAGCAATACAGGGTGATCCATCTGTAGTTTTGGAATTCACTACGTGTTATAATTAAACTGGCTGTCCACTGAAAAACTGACTGAGTAGGGTGCTGGAAAATCCACAGCTTCAAAGTGTGAAAGAGCCTTCGGCTTTCACTTTTCTTGTCAATGAACAGATGATGGAGTAGTATAATGAACAAGCGGGTATGGAGAATAAAATCACTTGTATTATCTTTTAATATACTCTGCTTTAAAAATATAGGCTTATATTGCAGGAAAAGAAAAACTGCATTATGTCATTGATTCTGACAACTACCAAGGTAGGTGAGTGTACATTTACAATTATGCAGCATTCTCCAAGAAAAATAGTATTGGTGCATGTTACCTTGGTACATTCCCACTCCGATGTGGGTATGTTAAAATAATGCAACGTTGACTATATTTTATCATTTTATTACAGTAATGCCTAGACATTTCATATAAAATAAGACTTTTCTTTTTGGATACTGTACAAACCGAGAACAGACTTTGCCCAAAGAGGTACTCATTATTTGAATATAATTACAATTATTTAAGGTACTGCATGTAATCAGTTGTTGTAAGAGCTGCCAGTTGCTCTTACAAGTGTTAATCCTAGCAAGTTTTAAAAGCAAACTCATTCTAAAAAGGAGATGATGGTTTAATCAACTGTAATTCAATTTAATGATTAATTTAGAGCCAAGTAGCCATATACTAATTCTTTCTGCCCAATCATTATTAATTTGATTAGATGGTCTTTTGGACAAAATGGTTCTTTCGCCATCACCATGGCAAGAAGATGAAATTAACAGAGCACAGCTGAATTGTATTAAAATTTTAATATTTAGAGAAAACATATTAATATGAAAAAGAAAAAATAAATTGAAAACAGATATAAGACTGTAATATCACTCCATTTTCTTATTATTATGGCTATTTATTTAATCTTCTATATTCTTTCCTGAGTGCCACTTTACCCTGAGTGCATTCAAGTGCCTGTTTTGTTGGTTTATTCTAACATGGAGAAGTAACCAAGATTTTCCTCCATATCAGTGTATCTTGTGTCAGGAAGTCAAAGTAACCATAGCAGACACTTCAGTGTGAGAGTTTTTTGGATAACCTCTTTGAGGCACCTCTCTCTTGTCCTGACACTGAACATAGAGGTAGTTTTCTCCTGAGCATGGAATTTTTCTTTAGGGACTGACACCAAACAGTTTGGTGTCCAGACAATAGAAAACCCCTCTAAGTACAGGCATAAGTAATAAAATCCATCCTAGTTTCATAGGTTTTGTCTGTTCATATATGTTACTAGTAATATTACTATCACTGCTAATCATAATCTGTTAGCAATAACATTATTACAGGTCCATCCTTGTCACTGAAAATTATAGTGGTTCATCAGTGAGATATGCTCTGCTTCCCTAAAGCCATGGGAGTAAAATTTGTTTTACAGGACTACAAACATTTTTTCAAAAAGACACAAATTAAAACCAAAAATGTGTAACTGTGCTATTTCTTTTTCTTTACCACATAATTTATTTTCTGATTCTCTGCCATTGGCTCTTGGCAATGCCTGCTGTTTCCCGTAATACAGAGTTCACAGATGCAGTACTTAAATTATCACACTAAATTTTCCTTTCTAAGAAGAGGAGGGGAGAATACAGATGTTATCGAAAAACACTGATCAGATGAGATTAAAAAGCACTGTGCTGTAAATTGCAGAGGTCAAGGACATTTTCAGTGATACAGTGCTGTAACAGCTCTGCTGCAGTACAAATGCTGAAGGAAAACCCTGGGCCAGGATGTGACTTTTACAACCACGTGTTAAACCCACCCTCCAGCCAGTGAATCTGACGTATAAACGAGCCAGTGGAAACTGATGTTGAATCATCTGATATTTTCCAAGTTCTTTATTTAGCCTCTGCAGAGTAGGCTAGAGTTCAGGCGATGCAAGGTTGTACATCTAAGGCAGAACTAGAAAGTAGTTTCTGCAAAAGCCACAGGAAATAACCCCAAAATGTGGTGCCTGCGACTCAGCTCCAGTCACTTGCTCAAGAACTTGGATTCAGTTCTGAAACAACAAAGGGCAAATAAGAAATAGGTCTTTCCCTCAGTTGCACTCCAGTTTTAAGCACTCTCTGATAATGACTCTTAATGCTGATTTCTAGTTCACAAAAGGGAGAGCCCGTTCACGGACACTGACAACCTCCGCTACAGGCTTGGGGAAGAGTGGTTGGAAAGCTTCACATCAGAAAAGGACCTGGGGGTGTTGGTCAAGAGCGAGCTGAACACAAGCTAGCAGTGTGCCCAGGTGGCCTGTATCAGAAATAGTGTGGCCAGCAGGACTAGGGAAGTGATTGCCCCCTTGTACTTGGCACTAGTGAGACCACGCCTCTAATATTATGTTCAGTTTTGAGCCCCTCACTACAAGGAAGACATTGAGATGCTGGAGTGAGTCCAGAGAAGGGCAACAAAGTTGGTGAAGGGTCTAGAGCACAAGTCTTATGAGGAACCGCTGAGGGAACTGGGGTTGTTTAGCCTGGAGAAAAGGAGGCTGAGGGGAGACCTTATTGCTCTCTACAGCTATCTGAAAGGGGATTATAGCAAGATGAGGATGGGTCTCTTCTCCCAAGTAGCAAGTGATAAGACAAGAGGAAGTCACCTCTAGTTGTGCCAGTTGAGGATGATATTGGATATGTGGAAAAATTTCTTCACTGAAAAGGTTATCAAACACTGGAACAGGGAAGTAGTGGAATCACCATCCGTGGAGGTATTTAAAAGACAGGTAGATGTGGTGCTTAAGGACATGGTTTAGTGGTGGTTTTGGCAGTGTAAGGTTGATGGTTGGACTCGATGATCTTAAAGGTCCTTTCCAACCTAGACTATTCTATGATTCTATGAAATTACAGAATTTGGGTCAGAAAGCCGCTCAGAATGGAACCTTCCCTTTCTTCCTTATATTGGTTTAGTTAAATGGCAGTTTTAAAAATGGAGAGTGCCATGGCAGTAGCTATGGAGTTAATTTTTCCCAAGTTTAAAACTTCTGAATTTGTTGATCTTCTTAGTACCTGCTATTTCTTGTATCTTCTGAATCTCATAGGGAAAGTATACAAGAACAGAATATTTTGGAATGGAGGTGGGCATATGAGAATATTTGGGTTTGAGTTTTATGGTTTAGTTTCATTTTGATTTATTGTTTTTTCTGGTTTTAATTGGTCGTTAAAAATATATATGGCATTGACTGTTTCTTTCCATGAACAGAATAAATCAGAATACAGAAATGAAAATACTGAATTTATCAGAGAACAGTAAGAAGCACAAAGGAACCTGGAACACAGGAGTTTAGCATTCAAAGTTTTTGTCAGGCTAACAATGGAAAAAAATAATCAGTATAGAATATACAACTGGATAACCATTACCACAACCGGATAACCATTACCACAACTGTTTTTGTGAAGGGATCCTACAACTCCATCAAAGGAACTACTGAAACAGAGAAAAATATGAGGAGGAAAGGGAGGTGTGTGATAGATGTCTATTAAACAATGGCTGTCATGGAAAGGGGACAGAGATTCATTGGTCTTTTTTTTCTTGCAGTATGAGAATAAGGGGGCATCAAATGAAGCTAGAAGAAACCCTGTTCAAAATGCACAAAATGCATAGTTCTTTATACAGAAGTATACAAGAAGTATACTTCTTTACACAAGAAGACCTGAGAAACTTAGGTCAGAGAAGACAGCAGATCATTAAAGTTGATATAGATTCAAGAGCATACTATATAAGTTCCTGAAAGAGAAATATATTCTATAGGTATATACCTAAATATAGGCTAGATATAGTTTGTATATAAAGAATAAAACTAGACCTGGATTGATGTATATTTGCTGTCACTGCTGGAAATTGCTAGATAAACATGGATGAGCTTTAAGTGGGATGTTGGAAAACTTTTTGACACAAGCATAACTAAAGCAGAGAGGGAATTTGGTGTATATATATCAATAGCACTGAATTCTGCGATCTATTAGCTTGTGATCATCAAGTGCTTGTGATCACTGGATGACCTGAAAAAGCCTTCTGCTCCTGTGTTCTTCTGTTCCTAGTGTAACCTACACAGTGTTGCTCAATTCTGATCAGTCCTGAAGCTTTAACTTTCTACTAACTTGGCAACACGGAAGAATTAGCAGATTCTGTTAGATAAAAAGAGAGGTGTAAGGTGAGAGAAGATGATTTGATTTTTTGTAGAAAATAATGTTAGGGTTCCAAACTGTCTGTAAATTTTTAATGATGCTTTTAGAAATTTCTGAAGTTTCATTTCTGAACTCATCTTGAAAAGAAACAGTTTCCAGTGAATTTAGTGGTCCATGTACACAGCACAATTGTTCAATTGCTAAGTACAGCCCAATGTAAAAATGCCATTATCAATCACTTCTGTTTTACTGATGCAAGCAGTTAATGATTATTGCAATAAACCTAACAAGAGCTTCACAACAAAATTACAGTAAAGACAGCTACATTTGCAGAAGTTGAACTGAATGACAGTACATTTCTTTGAAATGATATTTCAGATGGTAACAGTGGACCACTCCTGTGGCATATTTCAGGGAGCTGTCACAAGAATACAGGTTTTGTGCCCAGAATTTTTTTTTCTTGAGCACTAATGTCAGCCTGTTTTTAGCTTAAAGAATTATAGTTCCCAACAGAAAACAACATAATGAAAAATTTTTTGAGAAGTCTGAAGTAGCTCTCAGAAATGCCAGCATGACCTCTACAACGCAGTAAAAATCCTCAAAATAGAACCGTTCTCCATAACTACTGGAGAAAAATTCTACTCATTTCCACTCTTCTAAAGTGATAAGATGGAATAGAGAGGGGCTTGGGGTATTACGCTTACAAAGAACTCTTTGTAACAGCTAATATTCTGTAATAATAAGCGGGGAAGAAAACCTTTCTTGTTTCTTGCCTCTCAGCAGTACATTTTCAGCTCAGTAGGTTTTAATTTGGTCAGAACTATGCATTCTCATGGCACAAAAATGTTATTCTGAGACAGCACCTTCTCTCAGATGAACTGCTCACCACAGAGTACTCTCCAAATCCCGCAAAGAGAAAAGAACATGGCATCTCACTCTGGCTAAAAATCCCGAGAAATAATCAGAGAGCTATTTTATTACCATTTTTGGTCCAAATATTTTAACATAACTACTTCAGCTGATAAAATCAGCAGGGTGGAATGGTACTAGAAACAACCATGTGACATGTGAAGCAAAATTTAGGAGAGGTCATTGTTAAGTCATGACATACAGGAAGCCCATGGGATGCCCAGCACCGAGACCCTTTGCTGTTTGGGATATCTGTGGAAGACCATGTCTGTAGACCAAACTCTTACAAGAAGAAAGAGAGATCTTCTTTGAATTCCCTCAATGATTGAAAGCCTCTAAATGTACTTCACCCTGGTAGTACATAAGAATCAGAGAAGGTCTCTGAAGCTGCTTGGGTTGCCATTTGGGGGTCACTTAACACTGACCTTGTCCACCTGCAAAATAGTGCATACAGTTTCTTTCTCTCGTCTTGTCAAAGAAAAGCAACTCCACTCACATTCAGGAGGGGAATTCATGTTGATCAACTGTATACTGATAGGAAATGGCATGCTTACACAGTGCCTTCCTACCAGCTGTGGCACTGTCACATTATCCTGGATGACCTCACAGGTCCCAAACTTGCTGCTGGATCATCAGAAAACAAAATAACAAACACAATAAGTGTAAACCAAGAAGAATACACTCTGTTTTATTACTTCCAGCTCTTCATCTGACCCTGTTAAATGCAGCAAGATGTACCACAGCATAATGCAGGACGAATGTCAGTTACAGATACAGCATCAGTAACTTAACACCCATACTGATTTCTGGGGCTGGATCTTCTGATCTGTGCAAAATCCAGGTGTGGCTTTAGAATTACAGAATCATAGAATGGTTTGGGTTGGAAGGGACATTAAAGGTCATCTAGTTCCAACTCCCCTCCATGGGGCACTTCTCTCTGACAGCTGTTCCCTACCAATAGTGTAGACTACACGTCCAGGTTTGGTGCTATCTGCCCCTAAAGAGTCCTCCAGCCTTATCCAAACACATCAGACACCTCAAGGTGCTCTCATGTCATAACCCAAGGCATGTGACCTGTTCTTGGAGTCTGATTATACCAAGCAACCACTCTCACTTTATTATTAAGTACTTTGAACTGTAAAAAAAAGCTATCGAAACCCAGAAAAAACAGTGATGAAGGTTAAGTGGCATGCAGCTCCATTGCCCTAGTAAGGCTACTACCAAACAGTGTGGACAAGATCCACTTTCCACCTCTCTACCAGAGGTCAAATCTCCACCTGGAATGGATGTTTTCACAGTGTAACCAAAACCTATTATGCCTGGTCTAGCACCACAGGCAACCACTGATACCAACACCAGGTTATAGCCAAAGACAATCCATACACAGAGTATCAAAACTGTAATCCTTTAGACAATCTTCCACAGACAGTAGGTTTTCTTCTGGCATGCCAGAACAGCAGAGGCATGAGATCCTGCTTTAGCAGCAGCAAGACGTGGAACTTATTCACTGATGTGTACCTCCTCACTCATCCACCAGATGTGATGATATTCCTCTTCATAGCAATGCTTTTGTTTCCCTGCATATTAGAGAAAACTGTGGAAACATTCACATACAGTCCAAATCTGAGTCAGTGATGAAGCTACTAGTGTGGAAGCTTACTGTCTTCACTTGAGAATTTTCATTACTTTTTATTATGCTTTCATAATTTTGACAGATCTTGATTTTCTGACTATTTTTTCTCTGATTTTAGTTATGCTGCTACTGCTAGGCTTCCGCACATTGCCATAGCATCCGAGTTGTGAACGCCTGATGCTCCAGCTTATTAACTAGCAAGTTTTGGAAGAGAAAGAAACATCTGCACACACTCCATTCTATTCCTACTGCCGCTGAACCTGGGATTAGTGACTGGAGTAAAACACACCAAAAACAGTTGAAAGAGTTTATTATTTCTGAATTAATGAAGTGTGTGCTTAACTGTCTGTCCCACAACTCATTGCATCTATAGATCTTGTTTTAGCATCATAGACTCATAGAATGGTTAGAGTTGGAAGGGACCTTAAAGGTCATCTAGTTTCATCCTACCCCGCCATGGCCAGAGACACCTTCCACTAGACCTGTCCTTAAACACTTCTCTGGACAGCCTGTTCCAGTGTCTCATCACCAGTAAAGAATTTCTTCCTGATATCTCATCTAAATCTCCCCTCTTTCAGTTTAAAACCATTAGCCCTCGTCCTATTGCTCCACTCCCTGAGAAAGAGTCCCTCACCATCATTCCTCTAGGCCCCGTTTAGGTTCTGGAAGGCTGCTAGAAGGTCTCCCTGCAGCCTTCTCTTCTCCAGGCTGAACAACCCCAACTCTCTCAGCCTGTCCTCATAGGAGAGGTGCTCCAGCCCCTTCATGATTTTTGTGGCCTTTCTATAGACTTGCTCTAACAGGTCCATGTCCTTGTTACGTTGGGGGCTGCAGAGCTCAAGGGTAAGAAGAAATGTTCTGATTCTGCTACTAGTTTTTAGATTTTTCCAAAGTAATGAAGTAGCCATTGAAATTTTCAGACCATTTGAATCACATCAGACTTAAAAGTGATGGAAGAAACTGCAGTAGAAAAGCATTGCTTTGGAAATTTTAATTCCATCCAGTTGTGTTAACTTAATCTGCAATTTATATTAAAATTATAAGTTTAATTTCCCTGAAGTAAACCCTAACATTTTTGGGAAAGAGACAAACGTTGCTCAAGTTTAAATTATTTTAAAATACATACAGTTCTATTTTAAAATTTAATTTTTGTTATAATGTGGTGCCAAAGCAATATAATCCAATTCCAATTTTGTCAAACTTCTCTATTTTCATTAAGAATATTGTTAGCTAGTTTTTCTTCAATGTTTCAGTAATTGCATTTATGTACACTTTACATATCTGACAGTTTTTTTCCCAACTGGAACTCAGTTAAATTTAAACATTCATTAAACAGTCATTGAAAATATTCCTTTCTGTTACATACAACTCTATTAGCAGTTAAATACTATACCATCTTTTAAAATGTAGATCTAAATCTCCCATATTTTTTAATATTTAAGTAGAGATATGTACTAACTTCTCTTAATTCCTAGTTATTATTTTTTTTTTATGATTTTCAAGTCTGTTTCAGCTCCTTTGCCTTTGGTATAATGTAACTGCAATGACCCATGCCTTGCAGTGCTCAACATCTAAGCTTTAAGATAATAATAATAATTCATTACTAATGAATAAACAAAAGGTAAGAGAGAATTTTTGTCTGAATGTGATTATTAAGAAACTATCAATATACAAGTAAGGTATATTATACATTAAAGTATAATTTTATTTTTGAAGGGCAGCAGCAGTACAGCAGCAGCAATATTCCCAAGGTGTCTCATTGTCAGATGTCTGGATTTTACAGTCAAATTAAATGTCTATATAATCCCACTCCAATAAAACTGCTGAACAAACTAAAAATCTTACCTACAATTTCAGATATGCAATATAGCCATTGTCTTCAGTTTTTAATACAATTCCTATAACATGCATTTTTGCAATCGAAACTCCAGTAAAAAATTAATAATATTATAAATCCTAGCTTTTATTGAATCAAATGAAATTTTTTAGGGACTGCTTGTTTGGTTAATGGGGAGGGAGAGGGCAGTACCTGGAATGTTACTTGTATTTATTTTAATTATTTTTTGTAAATGAAAACAGCCTAATAATGTCAGGAAAATATACATATTACATTAAAAAACCCACCCATGATACAGCACTCTCTAAGGCTTTGCCATTAATGGCAAGGTCAAATGTGGTACTTTTTGCTCCATTGATTCAGAGATTCATGACCCAAGTGAGGTCATTGCTTATGCACAGAGCACAACTAAATCAAGGTTAGACAAGCAGGATTCTTTAGTACAAGATAGTGTGCCAGCAGATTACATAGTACTAGGAAATTTGCATTCAAATCAGGCTTGATGAAGATTTCATTTTCACAAATGAAAAAACCCTGCAATTTTATCACTATCATTAATTCTGTTTATAGAAAACTTGTTAATAACTAAAACGTCCACCTAAAATCTAAGGGTGATTTTACTTGTACTCCTATAAACAAGAAAACAAACAGAAATTGCATTGTTCAATGTTTTATGTCTTGTTTACACTCTTTCAAGATAGCTTTTATGTAACAAATGAGTTGGAGTAACTTCACAAGCAACGTAAATATTCTTTCTAATCAGAATTCAACATAAAACTTAAAGGTTCCTTTGCATTCTGAAAATTTGCTATCTTAATCCTTCAATAAGCACATAATGTGCAGTCCTTCACATATATGCTTAAATAAATACAAGGCCATAGTTGAAGTATGACATTTAGATACTGGAGTAAAATAATATCATCTGATGTCAGAAAATTACTAATACGTGGTCTATTTTTCCCTAACCAAAAGCATTCTGACTGTAATTCAAGGCTGATAATTCACTGAGTAAAATAATTAATTGGAAACTTTCCACCTGAATTATTTACTGAATGCTGTCAACATGTTAGTGTGTTTAAGCTCCCAGAAGACTACTGAAGCACAAGGTCCACAGATCAAAGGCCCAACATTCAAACAATGCGTGTAGTTTCTTCCAAGTATATTAATGTTTCTTGTTTGTGAAAAGGCATCATGGAAAAAGCTGCTTTTGAGAAGTGACCTGGAAAAAAAAAGGAGTATCCGTCAAGTACACAGGTGGGGAGGTCATAGGGAGGATGTAAAGATGTTAGAAATGTGGCCAGATTTGGAGAGAGTTGGACAAGGCACAGGACGAGTGTGTGGAAACCCAAGGCTAAACCATGAATGCAAACTGGGCTCACTTCAAGAATTCGGTGCTAGTTTACATCAAAAGAAAATCCAGCATATGCGGTTTATGTGATTGTGAGGCATATTTGTACATATTTACAACATTCTTTGTTGTTTGCTATTCACTGTAATAGTAGCCATTGATCCAAACGTGCTGAGAAGATACAAGTGTGGCATGGTCTAGCAACACCATTTGTATTTGCTTAAGTGTATTGCACTGGGTCCCCGAGACCTGGTTCAGTGCCTCAGGAACACAGTAACTGCCTCAGAGAGCAGATTACATGTTCTTTGAGTGCAGAACCCTGTGTGGGACAATAGCTCCAGCTCTTTGAGAGGGAAATAAATAGAAATTCTTTGCAAATGATGCAGGGCTGAGCTTGCAAATGTGCCTCTGCAGTCTGGATAATAGGATATGGTCTGAGCCAGTCTAATTATGTTTTGTCTCTTCAGCCTACTTTTATTCAATTTTCCATTATACTATACTTGAACACCTGTATGTCTGAAATTGTCTTGTTCTGAACAGAAAAAAAATCTTTTGTCACTATCTTGGTTTCCCCCCCCCACCCCAATCTTAGGCCTGGAAGCCACTAAGTGTGGCACTGGCTCATTTGAAATATGACTATGTCCATACATACATGAAAAATTGTACCAGTATTGGTGAGATCAGGAAAGACTTTTCTTGGGACCATAGGATAATTCAAGTTTGAAAGGGCCTTAGGAGGTCTTTAGTCCAACTTCGGGCTCAAAGCTGGTTTAACACTGCATTCAAACTAGATTGCAGGTCTTGAAAACATTTGAGGATGCAAACTGCACAACCTCACTGGGCAGCCCATTCCCGTGCTTAACTATTTTCGCTGTGAAAGGTTTTCTTTATGCCCAGATTGTACCTTTCCTGTCTGCATTAAGAACACTCTCTCTCATTCCCCCACTGAGTAAAGAAACTAGTTCTGTCTTCTTGATAATCTCTTCTTTGGTATTACCAGGCTGCTTTTAGGTGTCCCCAAAGCCATCTCTGCTCCAAGCTGACGAAGCCCAGCTCCCCCAGTGTCTCCTCATGGGGCAGGTGCTCCAGCCCTACCATCTCAGAGGCCTCACCTGAACACCCCAAAATTCCTAGAACTGTTCCCAGTTCTCCAAAGTTGCTAGAAGTTGTTCTCAGAAGACTAAGAAGATGTAGAAGCAGTGCCCTGACTGTTGAGGAAACTGCAACTTCCAAGAGCAAACAGTGGCTCAAGCAGTGTCCCAGACCCCCCTGCACATGCCCTGCCAGGTGAACTGCCACGCTATCTGCCAGGTTCCTGTTTGCAGTCCCCTGGATTACTGCACTCATTCAGGGTCAGTTAAATAGAAAATGAAGACCAGACATTGCAGTTCTCCCTCTGCACTAGGTTTGTCCTAACCAGCAGGTCCCATCTTATAAGACTAGGACACCTCTCAGATGCCTCTAGGCCATGGTTCACCTAGCTCTCAGGTGCCATCGCCACCTCTGCACAACCACTCTTCTAGCTGTCCTACTGACTACTGGTAACAACCCAGAGCAGGACTGGAGTGATTTACACTTCTAGCTGAAGAGTTTGTAGTTGCTTATTCAGGCTACCGTACAGAAGTACAGGCTGTGACCTCTTTTTGATTTATTAAAATACTGATTGGCAATGGTGCTCAAAGACTTGATACTGAATATTGGAAGGTTAAAAACCACATTAGTGTGAAAGAAAAAATTCTGACTACTCGTTCTGCCACAGAAATGACACATTTGTGTTTGCTTATATTGAATGTGAGAAAGACCACGTCCTAACACCTCGTTTTCTCAGACGCATGAGAAAATTAACATATGTAGAGCAGTGACTGCTCAGTTAAGGTCAATGTATCCATAAAATTACTGTCCATCTATAAAGTTACCTTTTTGAAAAGCTTTTTAGAATTTCTATAGTTCTGTTGGATGAAAAAATTAGGGTAAAATTATCAAATTATTTTACAGTTTATTTTCCATTAGCTCACCATGTTCCTGCTTGTAAAAATACACATTAGCCAGTAAGAATTTGTGCAGAGAATACATGCCTGCCTAAAATTTCTCACAGCCTCTGTTAATCAGTCTCTACTTCAAAATGTCCAGTTTATATAGGTTTATGACACACAACAAACTTTCTACTTTTAAATTATACCAAAACTCTAGGATATTGATTGGAGAGAATAAAGAAAAGGAATGGGCAGTTTTAAACACTCTTGAAACCTGCATTTAACTGACTAGCCTTAAGATCTTCTTTGCTTTATATAAGTGACATCATCCTTTGGTTTAATGCATGTTGCTGAAGCACAAAACTGATAACGTTTTGTGACATATGTGTTCAACTGCTGTAAGGCAAAGCAAGTAAAATGACTGCATAAATGTAGAACACTCAAACTTTAAAAAACCAGCAACAACAAAAACCAGCGTACTATGAATTCTTCCTAGGATCCTTCTTTAGTTTGATAATGGAAAAAAATATTAGGATAACAAATTTTAGCCTTGCTCTGTGTGCTTAAGTGTACAGAATTGTTCCTTACTTTGCTGGCTGAACACTGTTTTACTACCCTGTTATTATATATGTAATAAATAGCCTAGGTCAAGGTAATGAAAGTAGGTATGTAGATGTCATTGTCCTGTCAAAACATAAAGTAGACAACTATCAATAGAGGTCTAAGTTGATTATATCTTGACACTTTTCACAGATAACAATTAAATATTAATAATAACTTGCAATTAATTAACACCCTCTCCCACAAACTTGCAATTGATAAAAATACATTTCCCCTGCCTGCAGTCTTCTTTGGGCTGGTATTTTTTGCATTTTGGAATGAGTGAACAAAAGTGATGTAACTATACCAAGCTTGTAAAAGACAATCAATGTATGAGATAGTCATAGATTCAAAGATTCAAATAGATCCCCAGTCTACTTTTGACAATTAACCAAGTTTTCTTCAGCACTGCTGTGGTTTATGAGTAGTGTCCTTGTTGTTTTTAGAACATTAGCTGTATACCTGCTCTATTACTGAATGAGGAAATACAAGCTTATGAAAAGGCTACAATATTTTATAATCTGTTGTTTCAGAGCCAGAACAAGTTAGCAAACACTATTCTTAAAGCCGTGTTGACATTATCAATGTTGTTAGTGCACAAACAAGCCCACAAATGAAACAAAGCCAGCTTGGCCAGTGTTTCAGCTCATTCCTCTGCCAAGTGGAAAAGTACACACACAAGCAATAGAGACCAAACATTATATTCAAGCTTCTGAGCAGACAGCAGAGTATTGCTGGCCATGGGGACAGTGTCAGTGTGGAGTTTGCATTTATCTTTACTCTGGGTGTTGTTTCGGAATTCCCTTGCCCTCTGAAAAAGGACAGCATCAGCTATGCAAGACATATCTGTTCAGATGCCTGTTACTATCCATCTGTGGCCCAGGAGGATGTCAAAAAGCAGAAGATTGCTTAGAATAATGTTTGTTTCTGTAAAAAGTCATCTGATTTTTTTGTGTGTGCTGCGTATGTGGTAACAGTTGCCAGCTTTTCCTCCATTCCTGGTGAGTGCCAGGAGCCAGGCCATGCTTAGCTTGCCTTGCTCCAGTGTGTATATATGAGACAGTCCCATTCTTCTCAGCAGCCAGCAGTAGGGATGCCCTTTTTGTGGCACGTCTTTTAATATTATTGTTAAGATAACACGTATGTTCAGACTAGACATAAGGAAGAATTTCTTTACCCTGAGGGTGGTGAAACACTGGCACAGGTTCCCCAGAGAGGTGGTAGATGCCCCATCCCTGGAAACATTCAAGGTCGGATTGGACAGGGCTCTGAGCAATCTGATCTAGTTGGAGGTGTCCCTGCTTGTTGCAGGGGGGTTGAGCAACACATCTACCAATATTAGGCAACATAAACCTTGGTCCCCACCATTTCTATTTCATTTCTCTGTTGGAAAAAAGGACAAAAAGAGAATGTTCGCTGTCTTTAAGAGAATTTCGAGCCCAGTCAGATTCACCATCCACCTTCTCAAATACCTTTCCCACATATTTTCCTTATCATTTCCTGCTTGGAATACCTGAGGTTTTGGAAATCACTATTAGTGCCTGAAAAATTCCACTAAATCCAAAGGCAGTCAGAGGTAGCTGCTAATTGCTGCTGCAAAGAGACAGCTGGCTGAGTGGGAAAAGCAACAGCCAGAAGATCAGGTAAAAGAGAAAGAAGGAAAGGAAAAAAAGACTTTTTCACCCACTCAGAAGGCGGCAACAAGATGCAAAAGTTATAGCAACCATAACAAACTTGGCTATAGCAGGAGTTTTCTGTCTTTGCCAGGTACAACTATTACTGGCAAAAAGCTACTTGCAAACCTCTCCTGTCCCTATTTTACTTTCTACAAAATTCAGTCACGTTTTCACATTTTCCAAATGTGAAATGACAGTTTACCAAAACCTGTATGTAAAAGTGCTACTTGTTACTGTTCTTTATGGGAGTAGTATTTTTATTGCACCAGTTAATTAGAAGGGAAATTTTTTTTCTAAGGTCACAGGAAGACTGAATGCTGAAATGAAGCATGAATAACAACAATAAAATACAATTGCTTGTTCATGAGAGATGGCAGATGGCATAGGACTTACTTGTCACCAGAGAGCAATACACAAACCAACAAATGCACTGGGTGAAGTAAGAAAATAAGTAGTATGAGGAAACCCTTTTCAATTTCAAAAAGATTCCTGAAGGCAAATTTGTCTAAAATGAGGCCTAATTACAGATAATTTGGTCCCTTTCAGGATCAGATTCCCTGCTCAGGCCAACATTAGAGAGCAAAGACAAAAAGTACAAGACACCCCAACAGCCCACGCTGGGATATTAGGATAACTCTTAAATAAAGAAATAAGCAGGTAGGGTGGGAATGATGGAGGGAATATTCACAAAAGGGGGATGTTGCACAGAAGTATGTGATGATGGAGTCTGTACATGTGCAATGCGTTTGTAGCTGTTTGAGCTTTTAGTATGCTTTTGGGGACTCTTCCAGATAAAAGCACTACTTACATTTGAGAAATATATTCTGATACTACTAAATATTTTGATCACAGGAGACTGAGCAGAGCATCAGAAAAATGCTGATGTTCTGGCAGACACATAGATGAAGGCATGACCTGGTTAACAGCAATCATATTGTTTTGTTTCATTCTCCTTCTCAAAATGGAGTGAAAATGTAAGTGACCTGGACTGACTGGTGCAAAAATAGTAAAGTGGGGATGGGTAATTTGATTTCTATCTGTGTAACGCTCCATTAAGAAAACAGAATGCTTCATTGTATGTGTATTGCCTACCCAGCTTCCAAAGCAGTCAGCATTGCTCTTACTCACAAATATGTACCTTGCAAATATTTATAACTTCATTTCCTAGCTAGCTCTTCTGTTCAATCTCTCAGTTAGTGTTATCAGATCCAAGCAGTTTGGCAGACTAAGTTGCCATCAAGAAACAGTGAAAACAGCAGCTCTAATACAGCAGCTGAAAACACATCATATCCACATGACCTAAAAAGTACCTCACGCATTTTGGTGAATAAGGGGTCCCCAGAAAATTCCAGTATCCAAAATCACAAAATATAACCAAGCTCTCCAAATCGTAAACTTAACCATACTTAAACATCTATTTCACCTCATCTATGAATAAGACAAGGGCATATTGTTTTTCTGGTTAGTGAAAATGAGCAAGGGCACCTACCCATGCTTTGTATATATGTTCATACTGTGTGAATAATTATGGAGGTACTACTACAGCTTATGCAAGTGTAATCAAAATAGCACAACATATCCAGCTGGTGCCAATAATACTGAAGACAAGACAGTGGCAGTTGCCAAGATAGCCAAGGCTAGTTACTAAGTGCTGTTGGGTATGCTAGATCTTTACTACAATGTTTTTATTTTATTTATACTTAAGAGATCTAAATGAAGCCTGGGTTTTTTTACAGTGTAGTACTAATTGCTGTATGAACTCACACACAGTCTGGCAATGGTTTGAGGGATTAAAACACAGGAGCAGACAGGCCAGAACTTTTCCAGTCAATGCTGCAGACACTCAGGAGAGGGGGATGTCTACGTGTCCTGAAACTTGTCTCCCTCCCTTAATTCTCATAGTCTCCCATCTTTTCTGCTCAATTGCCAAATCTGTAATTGCCATGTGGGGCCAGGCAAGTCCTGGGAGGGCTTACGACTTTGGCCCCCACACTGATGGTGGTACTCCTGCAGAACCAGGCTGCTCCAGGAGGCAGAGCATTTTATTCACTTGGTATCACACCTCTGCCTTTGCCCACCAGTAACATGAGCTGAACATCCCTTCCTTAGAAGATCTGATGGATGGCTGTATAGCATTTTAGCTGTAGCTCACAGCCCACTGCACAATATGCAAAAACTAATTATGTATTTAAAAATTAAAAAAGTAAAAGCATAAATTCGGCAATCATAAATAACAAACCTAAATCAATATTAAAAAGAAATAAAACACTACTTTGAGTGTGTCTTTGGTATACTTGAATCTTACTTTTATGACAAATAAGAGATGAGGGCAAAACCACATATAATTGTTTTGCCACACGCCAGTCTTTTTAAGATTTGAGCCCTTGTAATTAGAGACCTACTAACCAGCATCGTGCCACTTATCAGATGAGAGGATATGACTCAGACGAGACTTATGGAAAAGATGCTGAAAGCAACAGATCCTTAATTTGGTCAGATGTAGAAATGGAAAAAATAATAAATCTAACAACTCCCAACCTACCTTTCTCAGATTCAACACTGCAAACCTTGACAGGCTCGTTTTATCTACTCAGTGTTCAAAACACCTACATATTCTCATAATTACACACATACAGACAAACGGCAAAACCAGCTATGGTTAGCGTTTGTTGAACTGATGACTTCCACAGCTTCTACTGTGAGCATAATTTAGTTTGCTTGTTTTATTATTTTTGCCTACAGTCTAACCAGGCTATTTTTCAGGTGGCTAACAGAATGGAGGAAGCAGTAGATTGCAAAAGCATTTCATCTCAAAGCTTATAATTGACAAGATGAATATGTAAGCAAGGAATTTTGGAAGACAATGTGCATTAGCTGATATTGCATGTTCCGGAATCTTGAAGGGCAGACAGAATTTGGCACATTACTTTAGAGTATATTTCATGCAACACTGCAGCAATGAAAGATCTTTTTGGCTACACAGGTGATGAGGCAGACAGTAGTTCTCAGAACTAAGCTGCCTTATGGACACAACTGAAGTGAAGCAGTTTGCATAAAACTTATTACTCCCTTCATCTCTTTTTAACTGCCAGTATTTAAGTCCTTACAGACAACACAAAATTTTATAAAGGGGAAAACACATCCTTTTCAGTAATATGTCTACTAATCTATATGTGCAGTCTCAGTCAGTGAAAATAATAATTTTTTTCTGGTGGCTTCTGTCATGGGCTCTTGCAAGCTAAAAGATTCTCAGTTCTCTAATGCACA